>VZTR01030374.1:0-67939 GCA_013400775.1 Chaetops frenatus
GACCGCGGCGTCCTCGGTGCCGGCGCCCTCGGTGTCACTGATCCCGCCCGGGCCGGCCCTGCCCCGCCCTGCCCTAGGCAGGGGACAAAAGCAGCGTCGCCGGATCCCCGGGCCGGGCCGGGGGCAGCGGGGCCGGTCGGCGGGGACAGGCGCGGCAGGGGCCGNCAGGAGGCCCCGGCAGGCGTCGGGCGGGTCCGGTCCGGTCCGGCCCGGGGAGAGCAGCTGGGGTGGCTTTACCCTGTTGGGGTGAAACGGAGAGAGAACGAGCTTCGGGGTAATAATGAGAACAGCAGTGCCCGCCCGTCCCGGAGTGGTGCACAGGCTAAATGCGGCCGGGAGCTGAGCGAAGTCAGCCCGGCCGCCGCCTTAGAGCTAATAATAGCCAGTGTCTGCTCACTGGCCCGCAGCAGGTTATGCCGTGGTCTGAAACGCAAGGAGATTTTGTGATTTAATAAAAGCCTCCGTTACGCAGATACATAGAGCAGTGAAATATAGAAAGTGTTATTAAAAAGTGAAGAATTATGTGTAAGTGCTAGGAGTAATTTTTATAATTCTTTTGCAGAGTATGAAATTACTGTTGCATATTTTCTTTAAGGTGTGGAGCAGAACCAGGTCTTCACGGGGATTCTTTGCTAATCACCTATGAAGCTCCTGATCCTGAAGCTGTACTTTTGCAATGAAGAAAAGGAGACGGCTCGCTGCAAGTCTAAATGAAAAGGTTCATCTTGGCCATGAGAAAGATACTTCAGAACAGATTCTTGTAGTGGACTGTGCACAAGAAATTGTCTCCAAGTCTGCAGAAATAGCTCCTGCAGATCAGCTCGAATCTTCCCAAGAACTTTCACCATCACCAGAACAAAGAAAGCTCCTAAGCTCATTGCAATATAACAAAAATCTACTTAAATACTTAAATGATGATAGACAGAAACATCCATCATTTTGTGATTTACTCATAATTGTAGAAGGAAAAGAATTTAGTGCTCACAAAGTTGTTGTGGCTGTTGGGAGTAGTTATTTTCATGCCTGTTTGAGCAAAAATCCAAGCACTGATGTTGTCACGTTAGATCATGTAACTCATTCTGTCTTTCAACATTTGCTTGAGTTTCTTTACACTTCTGAGTTTTTTGTATATAAAAATGAAATTCCGTTAGTGCTGGAAGCAGCAAAATTTTTAGATATCATAGATGCAGTGAAGTTACTAAATAACGAAAGTGTTTCCAGTGTACAGACTGATGCGGTAACTGATGCACCTACACCGGTAGAAACACTCAGTGAACTGACAGGTAAACTATTAAATAGTCATCAGTGCACTTTTTGTGGTCGAAATTTCTGTTACAAGAAGTCCTTAGAAAATCATCTGGCCAAAGCCCACCGACCCCTCTCCCTGGAAAGAAAGCATGGGTTAAAAATGGTTGAGAAGGCCAGCTTTTCCACTAGACACTCCATGCGAAGCCGCAAATGTCCAGCGAAATTCGATATCAGTGACGATGAAAGTGGCGATGCCTCTGACAGCAACTTGGAAAAAGTCAGTTCTGACAGGGAGACATCTGAGAGAAGTGAATTTGAAGACAGTGAAAGTGAGTGCAATGCGGATGAAGACGGGCAGGAAGAGGAAATGTCAGGTGAAGATTCAGAATCTGAAGAACAAAGTGAAAAGGAACAGAATGATGCAGAAGAGGGTTCTGAAGCAGTTGACTCAATGGGGAATATTCCTGAAGGCTTAGCTCCAGTCATCGTTCAAAGCAGTAGCAAAAAACTACTGCAGTGTCCCAAGTGTGACAAAAAGTTTGATCGAATAGGTAAGAGAGATTGATCTTGTTCACGGTGGTGCTGCTCGTGTGGGAAATAAACCAAGCTGTTCCTCTGTCCTGGAGGGTGAACATAAGAATTTCTGGATCATCTCACTGATCCAGTGTGCTGCTAATTTCTCCAAGTGTATTAAGTTGTTATGTCTGTGGTGCTAAATAGTTTCAATAAATTGTCTGAGCACATTGTTTTAAAAATATGCAAATACTACATTGGTTTCTCTTTCACTGCTCTGGATTCTGGTTGTTAGCATAGTGTGTAAAAGCACTGTGCAGAAATAAGTGTTATGTGAGTATTTAGGGTTGGAATGGTACATTTTGGTTTTGTACACATTGGAAGCCCTTTTCTCTTTGCACTTTTATAACTTAGAATTCTAGTTCTCTGCTCAAAAAACACATGACAAGCATGTGTTAAAACAAGCGATACATAAAGTATTCCTTTGTAAGCTTGTATGACAATGGGCAATTATATATTAAATATATGAGCTGCAGAAGCTCATAAATTTACAGTACTATACATGAGCATGCATGTATGTTCTACAGAGAAAAAAGTAAAATCTAGTAAAAAGCAGAGAGTTTGCTATTGACTCAAGGTAGGTTTATTCATAGATGAGGACAGGATTTTCTGTCCTCAGAAAAAAAATGGCAAACAGAAGTGGGAATACAAGTGGTGAAAGAAATGGGAGAGTAGCATTTTTGTTTCTGGTAGTATGTTGGGTCCCAAATGCAGATAATGTGCTAGCGTCTGTATCTTTTCATTAAGTATTTGCTATCTGAAAGTACCTTAAGGTTACCAGTTTGTTTTGAGGCTGTTCCCGTTCTGCAGAGGTACTTCATGATCAGTGTAGTGAAAAAATAGGACTGTAACTTGCAGTATTTAAGAACAGACTATGCTGTAGGGTTGAGCAAGAGTGACTTGTAACCCTTGCACAGACTTACAGGAAGATGGAAGGGTTTGGAGGGACCTTGGATCAAACACACAGGTGAACACTGGGCAGTTTTCAATGGTGTAAGCCAGTAGGAATCTTTAGATGGATGTGGAGGGTACTTAGAGCTTGAGTACATGTGAGAGAGATTATAGAGCAAACCCCAAATGTGCCTGCTGCAGGTGATACCTGTTACAGTTCATGTTAACAGATTTGAATTTGTTGTCCAGGCAAATATGAGAGCCACACACGTGTCCACACGGGTGAGAAGCCTTTTGAATGTGATATTTGTCACCAGCGCTACTCAACCAAGTCCAACCTGACAGTGCACAGAAAGAAACACTCCAGTGACACTGACTTCCATAAGAAGGAGCACAAATGCCCCTACTGCAATAAGCTGCATGCAAGCAAAAAGACCTTAGCAAAGCATGTCAAGAGGTAAGTATGACATAATGTGTCTGGCATTTCTGAAGAAGCATTTCTTTTCCTTTTTAAAGTGAAGATTAACATATATATAAACACAGCACATTCTGCATTATTTTTATAACTATTTCTTCAAATAACTGCCTTTTCAAAGGGCATGGAGATTAGCAGTATCACCTAACCTGCTGTAAGAAATAGCAATAGTGCTTCTATGGGAGTTCTGCCAGAAGTTTTTATTATACATTTTAGAATCTTTGAGATGAGCTAGTGCAGTCAGTTAGAACACATCAGACATAAAACTTACCTGTGCTGCTTTTAATTTGGAGGCAGAATAAAATACCTTCTTTAGTTTTAGATGTCAGTGATTTACTGTTGATGGTAACAGATCTCTAAACCATTTCTGTGCAGATTCTTTTAGATAAATAATTTATGACAGGTCTAATTATAAGGTATTATTATTTACATGCTGCTTTTTTCCCTTTTTTCTTTGTAAACATTCATAAGTTGAAACTGCCCTCTGTCTTATCAGCTGTTGTATGAGGTTCTACAGGAGTCCATAGTCAACACTGCTTTCCAGTTACTTGTGTCATTAGAATTGTTTCAATATCAGTGTTCTTTTCTGCCACTGTGGTGATCAACTTCCATGACATATAAAGCTTAGAAATAGATATTTAGTATTTGGATTATCTTGATCTTAGAAAGCTATGACTACTTTCAGCTTCTGTCTTTCTCCTAGGTTTCATCCAGAGAATGTACAAGAATTTCTTTCTATCAAGAAGACAAAGAGTGAAGGTTGGAAATGTGATGTAAGTAATCCTTCAGTACTTTTGTTTGGTTTTTTTCATGTTGTTTACCTTCTGTGAGCTTTTATGAAAATCTGGTATGTGTTTCTGTGAAATCTCAGAAAGCTTTCTAAGTGATGGTTTTCCTATAAGTGATACATTTCCTCTATCTGCTGATTTAAGGACTGAACTTTGTCTATACAAAGTCCCTCTGGTTGGATAAATAATCCCAATTTAAATTCTAAAATAGTTAAAGGCAATATTTTTTCATGTGATCAGTTATTACTGTTATTCAAATACATCAGTTTACTGATGATTAGACTTGAGTGTTATGAGTACTTTAAAAACAGTATGTGGTCTCTTGTTAATTACACACATCAAGCACTGACCATAAAGTATACTGTTATAGGAAGGATCTCTCAATAGTAAGGAAAATATATGTTAAATATGAAACACTTTCTCATTTAGCTGCATTTGCATGTCAAGAGTTGTGTTAAATTTATCTGTAGTTGTAAAATCACAGAATACTTTCACTGATTTCCCCCAGGAGAGGTGTATATGTGAAACTACATCTGCTCTAAAAAGGAGTTTGTAGAGTTTCCATTCTCTATGTGTATGCTGCCAAATAATGTTTTAAGGTTTCAGATGTGGAGTTGTTTTGTTGTTATTTTTTTAAGGGAATTGGTTTCATTTTTGGTTTTTAGGGCACCTGTTTTGTTTATGCAAGCTGCTGTATGCTGCTGTATGTCTGTAATATTAGGGGCTGTAACATAATTACTGACCTTGCTTTATTTGGGAACTTTCACTTGTAAACATACAGTAGGAAGCTGGGAATGTCAGGTGTGGCAATTTGTAGCGTTCATTATGCAGCTGGTGGGATCATGGTTCGAGGTTATTATGGGTTCATCAAAGGGTGTTATCTTCCAGGTGAAGTCGGATTATGTGAACGTGTTGCAGATTCTGTTTGTTACTAGATAGCAAACCGTTTAATACTGGCAATCAGTAGTGCAACGTTGTTGACATTTGTTCTGGGAAAGTGAAGTGATTTGATAAGCTCCACTTCCTGGTTTGTGAGTTTATTTTTTAACTTGAAAATAAAGAAGTGATCTGCTGCTCTTGTACAGCTCATGTGCATTGAAAATGGACTTGAATTAAAAGCAGGTATAATTCCAACTTGTACAGCAGTTGGACATTGAACAGGACCCTTGGGTGCTGTGCTGTGACTTTGTTTCCAGGCTGTGTGGTGTGTTCTGAGGGCAAAGGTGCCACAGATGTAAGCTGCAGGATTCCTAAAGGTTGTTGGTTTATGCTGTAATCCATTTGTGAACAACAGGATTTGCTGACCATGTTTTAATCCTTGAAGAATATGAGCAAATTTACAGAAACAATAGATATTAATAGTAAGGGAAAGCAAGAGGGCTATTATACTTTGTACAAATATGGGATTTTCTTGTGCCTGTATTTAATATTAATGAGTTTTTAAACAAATAAAGCTGCTGTTTTTTATTTCCTTATTCATGTGTGCTCCGAGAAGCTGATTGCACAAGTTAATGTGTGGGGGTTGTAGTGCTCAGTTGAGCTGTCATAAACAACAGCAGGAGTCTCAGAAGGAAATAAGTGACCACTCTGTTGGTTTATGTTGAAGTGTAGGACCCTGATGATAAATTTTAATACCCGGTTTAAATGCCTAAATCTGAGCTGTGGATTCAGTTCTGTAACTGTACTGCATGCTGACTTAAGTCACTACTAATAATTATTGAGCATTTAGGTTTTGGTTAATCTGAAAGAATTACTAAAAAGCACACATAATGTTAGGCTTCTGAAGGTGCTGTAATTCTAAAATATATTTTGAGTTATATTTCTTTGTTGGTATTGGCATTTTCTCTTTAATACCTGCTGTCAGAGAATTTGTCAGAGGAAATAAAAGAACAGGTATGACTCTGGTTCTACAGTAGCTTATACTACAAAAATTTTTACCATGGTCCAACTAAACTGTTTCAGCATCCAAAACCAAGCCAAAAACAGATGGTTTTTTCCATTGGGTTATTTTCTGCTGAGTTACTGTGTTGAAACACCTGAGGAAGAGTGTCTGGGAGCTGCTGGAGTTAGTAGAAAGGATTGAGGAAGAACATATAACTGCATATAGGAGTTGCCAGTAGTTGATTTGATGCCACAGGATGCTGTGGATCTGCATCCTAACCTATATAGTACAGTGTACTATGGTTTATGTAGAACACAGGTTGGTTTTGATGTTGACTGCAAGGCTTTACATGCTGGCATAGAGTAGGCTTTTGAAGAATATGTGTTTAATCTTACATTGGTGCAGAGAGCAGGTGAAATAAATTGTTGGAGTTTATAAATAGGAAAAGAATCTGGTTATAATTGATGTATCTTTGACAAAGTGTGTTATCATTTCAGATTTGTAAGAAATCTTTCACTCGAAGACCTCACTTAGAAGAGCATATGATCCTTCACTCTCAGGATAAACCCTTCAAATGTACCTACTGTGAAGAGCATTTTAAATCCCGGTTTGCAAGACTGAAACATCAAGAAAAATTCCATCTCGGTATAGAAACCTCCTTCTGACATGTAAACACTAGATTTAAAGTAAAACCTTCCCTCAACATTTTATGTCCTGGTCAGTCTGGTTTCCACCCCACCTTCGTTTACAATTCTCTCTTTCACTTTTGGGGGAGAGTTGTTTGAGGGTTTTTTGTCACTTGGGTTTTTTGTGTTCAGCTGTCTTTTTGACGCATAATATTGTGCCCAAAAAAGTCAGAATTTTGGGGAGGAAGAAGAATTAAGGTTAGTTGGGTTTGAAACTTTTTTGCACAAAATTGAATTCCAGCTAGGGAGTCAGAGTCTTCCTGAATTTTTCAAAAGACCTTTTCCTTTCCTCCTGAAGTATTCTGCAGACTTTTTTATACTACTGATTATTTCTGCTGGGTAGGAACTAGATGGGTGATTAAGAATTTATTATTTCAAGTGGTCTAAGTGGGCTTAATTGCTTTTGACTATGAATTCTAAATTTTTTCTTTAGAGTCATGAAATTTGCCAGAATGCCAGATCTTAGAAGTAACTTAGCAGAAAGCTCACAAAATCAAACTAAAGTATGGTAACTGTAATAGACATTAATAATTTGTTAGACAAAACTTTTGCTTTGTAAATTGATGAGGCTTTTCAAAAGTAACCAGTCTGGACTCGTTGTTTAGTTGAGCTAACAGTCAATCCTACTCTGTCTGTCTCCCTGTAGGGCCTTTTCCTTGTGATATTTGTGGCCGCCAGTTTAATGACACAGGGAATCTGAAACGCCACATAGAATGTACTCATGGAGGAAAGAGGAAATGGACGTGTTTCATCTGTGGGAAATCCGTCAGGGAACGGTAAGGACTTGGCTGACCCCTTGAACTTCAGCAGAACACATCAATATTTAGCATACTTTGATTGCTGTTGAATATACTTGGAGTTTTTAACATAAATGAGACCATTTCAGAGTGTTAGTGTGTTAAAAGGTAGTGTTGGAGCCACAGGTAGTATGGGATTTTCTGTTTGCTTCTAAAATTAATTACCTTAATTTTGAAGCTGTAGGTAGTTAATTATGAAGTGCAAATATATTAAGAAAGTCTTACCTCTCATTCACTTTACTTACATTTCTTACTGTTAAGAAGAAAATTAAATTTCTCTGTTGAGCAAAAACAGCTTGCAATTTTTTGGGAAAGATGTTTTCTTTAATGTTTAATTTCTTTCCTGGTACTGTTTCTAGACCCAGTTGGTTCAGTAAATAGGTTGCTAGACTCTTTGAATGCATGTGTAGGTGTGTATATCTGAATTTATACAGTCATTTGGATATATTGTGATCCATCACAGTTAAAGAAATTGAGAAAATGATACAATGCTTCACTTTAAAGTGGCAGGGACATTGCTTAAAATTAAGTTCTACTGGCTTTGTTAAACAGAACAACCTTGAAAGAACATCTGAGAATTCACAGTGGAGAGAAGCCTCATCTTTGCAGTATTTGTGGGCAGAGTTTTCGCCATGGAAGCTCTTACAGGTATAGATTTTTATTGAACAAGCTGCTGAAACTGTTTTGTTTATTTGGTGATCTATATGCATTCATGTTATTGACATAATTCTTTGTAATGTATGTGTTTGATGTAATTCAATTCTGAGCATTAGTTAATGTTCTAAATGTCTTTCAGTATTAAAAATAAGTTAATAATCTGTGAGAATTAATTTAATTTTTAATACATTAGTGGCTTAAATACAAACAAGACCCCCTAAAAATCTTTTCTCAAAGTTGAGTTTTTGCACATCTAAAACTTCTGCCTTTTTGTTTTTCAAAGAGAAAATAAGCAGAGGATTAAAATATCCCATGAAATTAATGCCACATAGAGTTCAGCTCAGTTCTCTCTAGCTTTCTAAGAACAATTCAGGTACTTACTTTACTTCCTGATGCTTATGTGAAGCATTAAAGACTGCATTTTCTTATGTTTTGCATTGAATTAGCAGTACAGATTATGTTAACAAAATTGCAATTTATGCTTATATTTGTGACTAAATATGCAGACTTCATCTAAGAGTGCATCATGATGACAAGAGATATGAATGTGAAGAATGTGGGAAAACATTTATTCGGCATGACCATCTGACAAAACACAAAAAAATACATTCAGGTAGGTATTTTCTTTAGAAATTGGCTTCAAAATTACTATTTGAAAGTGAAACCAAATAAAGAGTTAATTATGGATTTTTTTTTTTTCAATACATGCAGTGTTTTAGGCCCGGTAAAAGCTCCTGCCACTCTTTTTAAGGTCTACTAAAGTAGAGTTAATCTTATATGTTGTAAAGGTTCAAAAGCCAAATGTTTCCTCCATGATACCATAGAAAGCCAAGGGACAGTCAAAAACATGTAACAACGAATTGCTTTAACAATCATAAATACAAAAAGCAAAAGTGAAAAAGGAGGATTTTTTAATGATTTCAGATTTCTTTTTTTTAATAGCAATTGTGTGAAACATTATTGGCACAACACAGAAGAAGCTGTCAGAGTCTCTGTTGAAGTTTGTACACTGATCACTTCAATTTAAGAACATCAGAGAGGTGTTTCTGGAGTCTTCTTGTAGGAAAGAGGGAAGAAAGGCTGAGGGAATCAGCCCTATGAACAGATGGGAATGATCAGGAGGAAGAAAAAAAAAACCTGTTGCTCTGAGAGCAGAAAGGTTATCAAATGTATAGGAAGAACAAAGATTGACCAGGGACTTTTTCACAACAGGATCCAGAGGAAATACAGCCTTCTGGGAGGCAAAATACTTTCTAGGCATCTTGAAAGTATGAAAGTGATCAGAGTCTAAACTTCCTGAGTATTTATTTGAAAGACAGCTTCTTTCCTGGTGTTTGAAATCATAATGTCTGCTATGAAATGAAGAAATCTTTGAAAACTCCAAGTACCAAAAAGAAAAAAAAAAATCCTCTTTTCTGCTCTATTTGCTTTTCCCCCTCTAGAAAGTTACATTCTTTGACTGTTCACACCCCTACTTACATGAGAAGAAATATTCTGCCACTTTGTGGAAGATGTCAAGATGACTAAAAAGCATCAAGATACTTTTAAAAGCAACAAAAAAGAAAAAGGTAACTGCATCCATCAGGATGATTAAAATTAAGAATACTGAGGTGTAATTTTAAATTATACAAATTAGTGGCTGAAAATAATTGGTGTGTTTCAATAAGCTTCTCTTTTAAAACAACAGAATTATTGAAGGTACCACATTTTAGGTCATAATGAAGAGAGTACATTTCCAGTCATTCACTTGTACCTTCCATGCAGTGAGCATTTGGGGAAGTGTCTCTTGACTTGGAACAAAATTTCTTTGTAGGAACGATATGCAAGAGTTCTATATAACAAGTGGTAAAATCCGTATTCTGATAGAGCCACCATGCTTCCTAAATTTTCTTCTTTAATAAGAGAGAATCCTTTTCCAAGTGAGATATGGAAGAGTTTGATTGGCTGAACTTTGGGAACATGATTATAGGTCACAGACATTTAATAAGTTCCGAAAGATTTAACCAAAACTTATTGAATTTTGCCCTTGTAGGTGAAAAAGCACATCAGTGTGAGGAATGTGGAAAATGTTTTGGCCGTCGAGATCACCTTACTGTTCATTATAAAAGTGTTCATCTAGGAGAGAAAGTTTGGCAGAAGTAAGTGTGGGGTTTTTACAACTGCATAAATTCTTCTGTGCTGTAACTGATTTTGTTGGGACTTGCATGTGTGAGCAGAATTCTGCTAATCTGTGTGTTTGTCATGCCTGTACCTCAGTTTTCTTAGAGATACTATTACAGTTTGAAGGGGATGTCAGAAAATTGCCTCGACAATTTAGGCAAGATATTTCCTTTGTAGCACAATTAAGTAAATGAAAGCATTAAAAAGGATCAGATTTTAATCTGTCAATTATCTGTCTCAGTGTTGTTCTTAATTGATGGTTTGCTGTAATATTCTCACTGCAGACTGAATTACTAATCATCATGTAAGCACTGTGAGAATTATCCCACACTTAAGGTATTTTAGAAGCTGGCAGCAAATTAGTGGCTCTGAAAATAGGTAGAAAGTTTGAAACCCGACTTATGTTTCTAACTTGAAAATGCAATAAGGTTTTAAAATTCTTGAGCTCTAAAAATAAACCTCTCAGAGGTTTGAAATGAACAGCTCTGGTTGTTTTTCAAATGATGTGTTTTAGCTGTTAGTACTCATTAGTGTTGTGTAGCAGCCATTAAAAATGTGTCTACCTTAAAAGTACAGTACATTCCTTATTCTGGCTTTTTCTTTTGGTAGGCAGTAGCCTACCTAGAAATTCTACCATTCCTAGAGCCTTATTTATAGCCTGGTTCTGTCAAAGTAAAAGCTTCTTGTGGGTGTTGGGCAAAAAAATGTTACTTAAGGAGATTTTTGGGGTTAAAAAAGAAGTTTTAGTGGCTTGTGTTCTTTGAATACTTAAGTGCCATCCCAACAGAGAATAAAATTGAATATTGAAAAGAATTTAATTGACCTTATTGGTGTGTAGATGCCAGGAAATAGGAACATAAGTGAGGAAATTTGGAAGGTTTGGTATTTAGCTATTTTGAAGTTTAAGATTTCAGAAAGGACTGTGCACATAGTTAGTTTGTTACAAAAAAAATAACATGGAATGTCTTGTTTTTTTTTTTTTTTTTTAAGATATAAAGCAACATTTCACCAGTGTGAAGTCTGTAAGAAAGTTTTTAAAGGGAAATCAAGTTTGGAAATGCATTTTAGGACACATTCAGGTAAAAATAAAATAAACTCCAACTAAACCACAAAACACACATGAATGTATTTTTGTGCATCAATATTGATTCAATTATTTTATTCATTATGGTTATTGAGCATTCAGGACAAAAGTAGGGGAAAGCATCAAGATTTCGTTCATTCTCATATATTGGCCATTCCTGAATACTGTTTTATGATTTTTTTACCTGGAATACTGATAATCTCAGCTCAGGTTTGTGGTGCACTTTTTGCACCTCCTCCTTTAGTTCACTGGGGTGTGTTCTTGCCAAATTTACCGAGAACTTCTAAATGTTTGTGTGCTCCAGAGATAACTGCATTTTAAGTGGTAATCTAAACAAGGATTTGAACTCCCTTTGGAAAGGGTTATGTACTTCCTGTTTGACTTTGTTTTTCCAGCCTTGTGTTTAGGAAAATCATTGTGCTTTTGAAATACATAGAAGTATTCTAGAAGTACAAACTGAGCTCATTTAATCCCAATATCATAATAGTTCAAAGACTGTTCTTTCTAATTTAGTTTGTATTCTAACGTAAGTCCAGAGTATTGAGGAAATTGTATGTAAGGAGAAGAGTATGCCAATATAACTTCTAAACAAACTTCTGATGACTCTCTTGATTCCAGAATTGATGCTAAACTTACACTGTTTTCAGTAAAATTGCTTTATAGTAGGTCTAGATACCATAATCCATGGGAGGTATTTGCGTATATATGTGTGACTTGGTATTACTCAGAATTAACTGTTGGTTACTTCTCTGTCTTTACAGGTGAGAAGCCCTACAAATGTCAGATCTGTAATCAGTCTTTCAGAATTAAGAAGACATTAACGAAACACATGGTTATTCATTCAGATGCTCGGCCTTTTAACTGCCAACACTGCAATGCAACATTTAAACGAAAAGACAAGCTGAAGTATCATATTGATCACGTTCATGGATCTAAGGCTGCAGAAGAGGCATTGGCATCTTCTCCAGAGGAAAAGCTAGTCTCCTTACCAGTGCAGTACGCCTCTGATGACAAAGTTTACCAAACTGAGGCTAAACAGTATGTGGAACAGTCCAAAGCATATCAATCAGAAGCCAAAACTTTGCTGCAGAATGTATCCCCAGAAGTGTGTGTGCCTGTGACTCTGGTCCCTGTTCCCATGCCAGACCCCCAAGCAGAGCTGGTGCAGCACAGTGCTCAGTCCCATGGCATCCTTCCCCCGCAGCCGGAGCAGCCAGATTATCAGCGAGCAACAGAGCTCTCCTTCCTCGAGAAATACACCCTGACTCCACAGCCTGCAAATATTGTTCATCCTGTAAGGCCTGAGCAAATGCTGGATCCTAGAGACCAGTCATATCTTGGAACTTTACTGGGGCTAGATACAACTCCAACTGTACAGAGTATTTCAAACAACGAACATTCATGATCAGACCATAACATTCCACCGAATTTACTAAGCCATCGGCCACCAGAAGGCTGTTATGGCAACTAAGATTTATATTTTCTATTTTATTTGGACTCATTAAGTCTTCTGCATAGTTTTGGGAAAACAATTTGTTTACATAATATTTGAACATTTAGGCACATTTTGATGCATATGGAAGAGTGTTTCTTGTGATTTTAAGAATTTTTAAAAATCTTATAGATGGTCTTTTAAAAATAATGCTCTGAAATATCTTTTAAGGATAGTGGCTGAAAGTGTAATTACATATCTGGCTATTAATTTAAAAAAAATGTTTGCCTTTCTGCATCTGACTTTGAGTTAATGTTTTAAGTGGAATAGAAAGCATTCTAAAAGAATAAGGACTATTTAAAATTCATGAAAATTTGTAAGGGCAGACAGGGCTATGAAACACAAACTTCGAATTATGTTTCGCACAGAAATTAATATATAATTTCCTTGAACCTGAGGCATTTTTGGAGGGTTTTAAAGGTGGCTGGACTCCGGAGCCTAGCCAGTGAACACAGGCACTAGGTTCTTCTGAAAAGTGATTTATGATACTTTATGAAGACACTAAACAAGGTGTTCGATGATCCCCCTGAGTACAATTAGGCTGCCTAAATTTGGCCTCTTAGTTCTTCTTTGATCTCTAATATTGAATAATGTGGGAAGATCTAGACAATGGTATTGTCTAATTTTCTATACTTAGTTCTGTATAATTTTAAGATGCATTTTTTCTTGCTTTTTCGATCTTCTTTGTCTTCTAAAGTGTACCCCACACTCTAACTTCAAAAGAAATGGGAGTATTTGCAAGGTCTTTTTAATCCATGAACAGTCACAAAGGATTGGCATGGTTGACCCTTGCTAGAGCATAAGTTATATCAGGGTCCCACACTAATGTGCCCATTTTCAGGTTATCTATGATAGAGGAGAAATTTCAAGACTGTTTCAGAACAGTATGTAATTTCTACTTAAAAAAAACCAACCAGTAATTATAAATCTCTTGCAAGTTGCTAATTAAATTGTTCTGTTTCTCACTTTATTGTACTGTGTTTGTAAACCAAAGTTAAACTCCTGAGAGTATTTTATGTCTAATTATTTTTAGCTATTTCTTTACTAGACATAAGGGTTTTTTTCAAAAAAACCCATTTGGAACTGAAAGTCTGATGTCACCATAAAATCTAGTATAGTTTATCCTCATCAAGCTTTCTCTTTTAAGTCTACTTTAAAAATAATTATTCTGTGTTTGTGTGGTGAATATGATGCCAAAGAAAGTATCTGAAATAATTTTATAGTCTTCATAATTGTCACAAGATTTGCATAATGAGATTCTCATCTTACTAAGATGAGAATTAAGATTAAAATTTTCCCCCAGTTTTCCCTATTCTTAAATTATTATCTCAAAGAATCTTTAAAGTGGAAAACTGGATTTACGTGTATTGTTGTAACTGTTAAATTTATTCAATGACCTGAGCACAAGGAAGTTGTGGTGATAAGGTGACTCTCTTATCACAGTTCTACAAACTCTCAAGTAGCACAGATCATTTGAGATTGTATTCAGATACTTTGGTGTTAGATTCTCTTAATCATCTACTTCAGTGTTGAGCAGTTTGCAGGAGAGGGGCCAGAACTGCCTGAATGTTCATATTTTGAAGCTTGTACCCTAATGGATTCTTAACCTAACACACCAAAGATTTCTGTTTGCTGTTAAATAGTGGCAGAATTATAGAATTTTAAGTGTTACCGGTATTTAAATAGGACTTAGCCAAAGAAGCACAATAGAAGTCCTAAACTTTAAAAGTTCAGTTTCTAAAACAGGACTACATATGTTTAACTGTTCTATGTTTGTATCTCTAAAGTAATATTTAGAGCTGTGCTCTGGGAATGTTCAGACTGACATGCTGTAAATAGATCTGGGAAGAAGCTGAAGACTAGCAAATACACAGCAATAACAAGGCCATTGAATGCCACCTTCTGAAAGGACACTATCAAGTACTACCCTTCCTGCTTTCTAACTCCGCCTTCATCTCCTTTCAAAATAAAACTGTTTCTGTCACCTTTACACTCCATGGCTTGAAAATGGCTGGTTTATGTGTAGTTTTAAAGTTCTGTGTGTGTATCATATTCATACTATCCATGTGCACATGAAACATGATTTCTACTGCATTTGTAATTGTACTGTTGAAAGTAACCCAGCATCAGTGGTGTCAATGCAGTGCTCAGACTAAAAGCCCAATTCTTTGTTATTTCCTGTCTTTTCTGTCCTACAGTAGAAATAAGTATAGGATTTTGACAAAACAGTGGCTTCAAAGTGGCTGGTAAATACTTGTTTCTTTTAAAGCCCAGTCTGTTTGGAAAGCACTCTAGGAAAACACTGAGATGGAATTTGGAACATATTTACTTGATAATGTCCTTTTAAAAATTCTTTTATAATTGTGCCTTTTATATCTATTCTAAAGAATGGCTTTTTCTCTAGTTGAGTTGTTTATTCAAAAAACATTAAGGTCAGTAACTTTCAAAGGGCTCCATGTTTTTGCATGCCCAAAAAGAAATGGGCTATAAAAGGACTCATTTTGTTCAGAAAAATGAGTGTGCTCTTTGCTGTTTGGGTGACCAGAATTACTTGTCATTCCTGAGAAAAATGACCTGCTAGTTCTTTGGTGTTCTTTAGTTTGCAGATAACCCTACTAGTTAGTGTTTGTACCTGCTGGTCAGGCTGGATCATTGCCAGTTGACAGTGAAAGGCAATAGGAAAGCTTATGTGCTAGATACATAGTTTTTATTTAATATAATGAGCTATAATTCATATGGCTTTACATCTATTTAAAATTCATATATGAGCAAAGTAAGTTTTCATGGACTGGGACTTCATTTGGTAGGTGAAAGTATCTGGTTTCTGCTTGATAGAGGATAGTCCCTGTTAGGAAGACTGGGGTTGAAGGGCAAAGGTCTGCACCTCACAGTTTGTGGGTTGAAACTCCTTATTGTCTGCTCCCCCCATTTCAATATGTGCTCATCAGAGATTGTGTATGCTCTTGATGTGGAGGGAGCATTTACAATAAATGTTTTATCTGGTGGTCCCTGGATCAGTTGAGCATTTTTTGCCAAAGAAGGAAGAAGCAGGTGTCTCTTTAAAAGATCTCTAAAGAGTATTTAGTGGCAAATTGCAAAAAGTTAGTCTTTTCCACATGCTGATCTTTGGGAAGAAGAGTGGAGTCCGTGCTGGTACTCCAGACTGCTGTGTGGTTCTGAGAACTTACTGCACTTCTTCTGTTCAGGCATTACATCCTATATTTTTTTGCTATACAAATTTCTGGTTGTAGACTGGGTTACTGCCTTGAATTCTTTTAGTGGATTTTGTGTTCAGTTTATTTATTTATATTGGAATTTCCTCTTCGAGCACTGACACTTTTCTTACAGAGGTGTATCCCTCATGGGTTCTTTTCATGCTGAACATCAGTCATTGTAATAGTGAAGATATATCTTCTGTAAGGCTGTGGTTTCCTTAAAAATACAGCGTTACTATAGTCTGGATTATATTTCTGAAGTTTTTTGTAAAGATGGGTCATGCCAGACCACAATGTCAAGAGATGTATTTGGTGTCATCAAAGAGCTGAGCTTATTTCTCTCTAATGAATGTGAAAGATCCTCCAGAACTGAAGGATGCTTCCAAGGAGTCACCTCGCAATGTGCTTGATTGAACATGAAACATCTCATGGACTGCAAAGGAATAAATCACCCTCACATTTTAAAATTTAAAATAACTTCTCTGTAGGAGTTCATGAATGTAGAATTATGAATGAATTCTGAAGGGTTTTTTTCCCTGATAACAATAAAAAGGGTGTGAATTTTTTCTGGATGGAACACACAAGCATACCTGATCCAGACTGTGTTCCTCATATGCCTGAGGTTAAAGGGAAGCAGAGTGCATTTATCTGTAGGTCCTTGTGACTTGTCCTGTGGGATCTTGCTCTACAACACAGTCTCACCACAATTTGGTTATTTCATCAGGTACATCCAAGAATGTCACTGGCAGAATGTAATGCAGGGTAGTCAATTCACTTAAGCCCAGAAGGGTCTTTTTCATGGTTCATAAGAAATGTTTTGGTTTAAAAGGTTTTGATGGATTAAGGGTAAAAATGACAAAGTTTTTTTAATCCCCCATAACCATTTTCATCATGTTAAATGTTGGTCCTTTTGTATGAAAGAATAAGGTGAAAAGAACTCAGTATTTTGTCACTGGTATATTGAGCTAATATGTTTTAAATGTGATCTGTACAGGTTGGTATTTTAGATGGAAGTCTTTAAAGTTGTCTTTTTAGGGGAAATCCTTTGCTGTAAGGAAAAGTTAGGAAGTGTACTGTAAATATAGAAGTACTCAGTCCTATATGTAATTTTGTTTGCTATGGAAAAGTAAAGTTCTTTTGTCTTAACCTTGTGTGCTTCACAGGATTTCTTGCAGGGATGCTTACGCTTAAGCTTTGATTTCTGCCCCTTTTGTTTTAAACAGCATGAAAACACAGTATTCTGTGTGTCTTTCAACTTCAAAGATCATGAAGGAGGCCGATATTTTCATCAAATTTGTGCGTATCTCATTCTACTTTTGACTTTAAAATATTTTGTAAATTAAATTTATTTACAAAAACCCCCTATCTTGGTTTTGCTTGGTTGGTTAGTTTGTTTCTCAGTGTTGGGAGGGGAGCTGTTCGCCGCGGCCGCTGCTCCCCGCCCTCGCTCTGTTTTGCCATTTCAAACCCTCGGAGCCCTCACGCGCGGTGCTCGCGGCCCCGCGAGCTCGGGCCGTTTAAATGAAGCGTCGGGCGCTGGTTGGTGGAGAGGCGTGGGGGCGGGTTGGAACGGGCGCGAGACGCACTGGGATTGGCTGAGAGGCGAAGGGGCGGGGCTAGCGGGCGCGGCCCCTGTGGGGATTGGCGGAGCCGTGGGTTTGAACGCGCGAGCGGCGGTTGGCGCAGCGCTGCCTGTGCGGAGCCGCTGCCCCGCGCCTGCCCGGCTATGGCCGCGGGCTCCGTCGCCGCTGCGGCGCGGGGGGACCGCAGCCCTGCCAGCAACCCCGGCCGGCGGCGCTGGGCTGCTGGGGGCGGCGAGGAGGATGCGGACGAGGGCCCCGCCGTGCTGGTCCTGAGCTACTTCTCCCGGCCGCCCTTCCTCAGCTTCGGCCCCCTGCGTGTGGGCGCCTCCCGCACGCGCCTGCTGGGCATTGACAACCCCAACGAGGATGATGCCGAGGTGGTCATCGACCGCTTCCCGGCCGCTGCCAGGGGCTTCAGCATCGAGAACCGCCGCTTTTTTGTGGAGGTACGGGTGTTACGGGCGGGAGCGTTGGCGGCTGCAGGGCCGGGGGGCGAGGGAGGAGCGGCGCCCGTCGCGGCGTGGGCCTGCCCGGGGGCAGCCACACGACACCCGGGGTGTGGGGAAGCTGCGGCCCCGCTGAGGGCGGTGCGTGTCGGGGGTCGCGTCTCGCGGTTCGCCCCGACGGGCGGCGGCAGCTGGGGATGGGCCCCTCGGGCCTGGGGCTGTCAACGCTGCGAAGGCGCTGCATCCTGCTTCAACACAGAGGTGTTTACAGTGAGGATAACAACATGAAATTAACTGTTCTTTGGGAGTGTTGTTTTAAAGACAGAGAGCTGTCAAAAAGTTTCAGGAAGTATGTTTAGGAAAAAGGTTGCGGGAAGAGTCCACTGTTCTGTACGTTAATTAGTGATACAACAGTGAGCAAAGCTTGCTTCAAATAGGACTGGACATTTATGACACCTAAGGAAGTGCTAACTGGCTAGTCCAATCAATGCCAGTTTTTAAAATAACAGTTTAGACGAACATATATCTACAATTATCTAGACTGTCCAGAGTGTCTGTGAGAGAGGAAGAAACACTGTGGACAGCTCTTGCAGCAATGGGATTATAAAACCAGGGTGAAGTCCTACTGCAAAGTGCTTGAATAATATGTTCCTCTAGGAATTAAGTAATAGAAAGCTTTATTACTTCCTTGGTAGTTTGCAGTGTCTTACTTTTTTTCGAAGGACTTTATGTCAAATTCGACTAAAAAAATTGGCACTTATATTTAGGGTTAGCTAAGGTCCCAAGTTAATCAATCTCTGATTATTTGTCCCACCATAATTCTCTCAAAATTACTCTAGAGAACTTATTTGGTTAATATGTGCAAAAAGTTAGGTAATTTCTTCTACTCACGTTTACTCAAATCTTTTCCTTTCTAGTATTTGTTATATGTATTCTTTCTTGTTTTCTACTGTAGTTTGATTCAGAGGTATATGCCCTTTTAGTAAGACAGCATTTTTGATAGGGGTTGCTTAAATTTGAATGTCGGAGAGGGAAAACTGACATTTAAACATTTAACAATTTTTTATCATTTCATGTTGTCAGAATATATATTACTGCTATATACTGCTCCTTGTTTGCTTGCTTACTTGATCTTCAATGTTACCTAAGTGTACCTAAATGCTAGATATTAAATACTTCTTTTTCTGCAATAGTCAGGAAAAAGAATATTTGTTTCTGTCACATGGACACCATTAGAAGAAGGAAAAATCAGAGAACTGGTGACTTTTGTTGTTAATGATGTTGTAAAACATCAAGCTGTGCTCCTTGGTACTGCTGAGCAGCCCCCAAAGAAAAAGGTGAGTGAGTGTTTATTGTATCTTAATTCTGTTACTTTGACATCGCTGATGCAAATATTGTTTTTATTACCAGAAAACTCAGCAAAGGAGGACTATAAAGTGATAAATGATGCTGTGGAAATGCCCATTGTCCTCAATTTCTTTTAGCTGGGTTGGAAAGTGGGTACCAGTACACTTCAGCTTAAAGAATAAAACTGAAATGTGACCGAATAAATGGTTTTCAATGCTGCAAATAATGTATTGTGAATTTTTGATGAGGGGTTCTTTTTATAGTCTTTTTAAACTTTGAATGAGTATGCTAGTAATATTTACTTTTACACATAGAAGAATTTAGAAAGCCAGCACAGTCACTTTTATTTATGGTTCTGTTTCAGAAGAGTCTTTGGGAAACATTAAAAAAGAAAAACTCTTCAGGAACATCTGCAATAAAAGTTAAGAAGAGTACTTTAGAAATTAAAAATGTTAATAAAACATTTCGAGTTTCTCAGAAGGTGGATAGACTTAGGAGTCCACTTCAATCATGTGAGAATCAGAACACGGTGCAGAATAATATATCCCAAGGAAATGATGCTCTTGCTGGTGCAGAAAATCAGCTGCCTCCATCTCCTATTGCACCAGTGCCAGAGGAACGTGGCAGTACCGTTCACACACCACTTGCCCTGAGAAGGTCTACTATGTTTGGGGATATTGCTGCCTCTGGAAATGAAGAGTTATTGCCTGAGATAGAGAGCTGCAACGTCAATAAATGTGTTACTGAGCACAATCAATTGCAACCTGAAAGTGCCTCCAGTTCTGCTGGATTAGCACAACTGCCAATTTCAAACGATGGAGGAGTTCTTAATTTTACGCTCTCACCAGTTTCCACGCCAGAACACTCAGCCTCTGCACCTGTTTTAAGTACAAGGAGAATTTTAAGTCCAGATGCTTTTGTAAATGACAATTATCAAGTGGATATAGATGTGATAGAACAGCCTATTCCAATTCTGTCACCTGATCAATTTGTGAAGGACAGTTTGTCAGATAAAGCATCAAAAACTCCTAAGCCTGCGGCAGCATTAATATCGTCCACCACAGAGACTTATGTTGTTAAGAGATTTCTACCCTCAAAATGGAAAAAAGATGGAGGTGTAGAGACAGAAAGACATGTTCACATAGAACAAAGCTTAAATAAAGCCTGTGAGTTGCATAATGTAAAATCACAGGCACTTGATTGTGATAAACCTAAGGAAGATCATTGCAGTTTTCCTTCTGCAGAAGAACTTAAGACTAACAGTCCTCGGAGAGAGCAAACAAAAAAGCGTCCAATTCTTTCTGTCACTGTCATAAAAAGTAAGCCTTGTACTACTGAAGAAACAAGAACAGAAACCCACCAGCCAAAATCTAAAAAATGCCTTAATAAAGCAATAATAGGATGTGTTAATATGGTGCCTGGACATGTGGAAGCAGAAACAGCTAAACACCTGCCAGTTACAGGTCCCATTTCATCTGAAAATAAGTGTCACAATGACAAAGTAAATTCATCTCCTACTGGATCAACTTCTTTGTGTCGTAAGAGGAAAAGTGAAACATCTGTAGGAAATAGCAGAGTTGCAGCTACAGTGCATGTGGAAGAAGTGGAAAGAAAAAGAGCTCTTACCTCTAGCGTGGACAATCCAACGTGTATGACCAGACGACCACTGGCCTTCAAACCCACGAATGGAGAGAGAGGAGGGCAGAGAAAGAAAGCTGGTGAGCAGTGTTTCCTTCATTTACTGTTTTGTGAAAGATGCCTTTGGTTAGGAAAGGCGTACAGCAAACTGAACTGTCTAGCAACAGTCAGCAATAATTCATATCTCTGAAATGAGGGCTTTTGCGATTTGTTGGGTATCTGCGTTTTTAAAAACTGAAAACCAAGTTCAAGTTTTGGTTATGTAATTGGCTTCAAATTCACTTTATTCCTGTGTAAATTTGTTCATGACAATAATAGGAAAAGTATCTAAAAGCTCTTGAGCAGAGACCTTGTCACATGTATGTTTACCATTGTGAATGTTTAACTCCATTGCTGTTGTCACATATTTTCAAAAGTAGAATCATGAAGGTTGGAAAAGATCTCTTGGAACATCAAGTCCAACCATTAGCTTGGCACCACCATGTTCACCACTAAACCTGAACTCCAGGTGCCACATCCATGCACCTTTTCAACACTTTTAGGGAAGGTGATTCCACCACTTTCCTGGGCAGCCTGTGATAATTCCTAACCACCCTTCCAGTGAAGAAGTTTCTAAGTCTTTTTCATTCTGCCTGCTTTTTACTGTCTGTGATTAGCTTGTCAGCTTTTTGTAGATCTCTCTGCCTCACTGTTTGCTGATACTTTGTTGCTTGAAGATCAGAAAATGCTGACGCTTGCATTTCAGTTTATTTTGGGTTTTCTAACTGTTCTAATTCCAAATATGCTCTGGAATGTGAAAGGAATGAGGACCTGGAACTTAAAGATGGATTTAATTTGCAAAATTTAACTACCAGGAAAAATTCACGATGACTTTCAGATCAAAATAGCACATGCTGCTTTCTTCAGTTAAATGATCTGTTCTATGATCTGGATTTGATTTGGGGCTTTCAGTAATGCACTTCAATGTCAGGCTTTTTAAGATGGTCTGGATAAAAACAACTTGCTGAAAGTATTGATATGCAGCAGGAAAAGGTGTGTTACCTACCAGGTTATTTCTATTAATCCATTCAGATAAAGCTAGATGGGCTGGACAAGGGCAGAGTAGAGGGGAACAATCCCCTTCCTTGACCTCAGGCCACCCCTCTTTTGATGCAGCTCAGGATTCAGTTGGCCTTCTGGGCTGTGAGTGCACACTGTTGGCTCATGTCTAGCTTTTCATCCACCAGAACACCGAAGTTGTCCTGGCAGGGCTGCTGTCTCAGAGTTCTTCTCCCAGTCTGTTGTGTCACCTGCACAGCTCAGTTTCGTATCACCTGCAGATGTGCACCTGGTCATACAGCCATGGACCACAACTCTCTGGCTGCAGTTCCTTATCCACCCGATGGTACACCCTCCAAATCCATCTCTCTTCAATGTGGAGATAAGGATGCCCTGTGGGTCTGTGTGGAAGGCTTTACAGAACTCTAGGTAGATGACATCAGTTGGTTTCCTTTGTTGACAGTGTCAGCCACTCCACCACAGAAGGCCACCGGATTGGTCAGGGTCAATTTGCCCGTAGTAAATCTATGCTTACTGTCTTGAATCACCTCCTTGTCTTATATGTGCTTTAACATCACTTCCATGAGGATCTGTTCCTTGATACTCCTGAGCACGGAAGTGGGGCTCACTAGTCTATAGTTCCCTGCACCCATGCATCTTCCTTCCTCCCCTTTTTAAATCATCAGTATCTTTTATTTCTGAAGTACTGTCTTGTCAGGCAGCAACTGTAGTTCTTCTGCAACAGAATGCTTTTTTTTATCCTTCATTTGTCACCAGTGTGCAAAAAGGATGGTGCTAAAAGGCTTTGTTTTACCATGTTGAGAAAGCCTGGATCTGCATTTTTTCCTTGTATTTTATTTAAGTCCTATAGCTATGTGTTAGAGAATACTTGTTAACTAGTGCCTTGATGCATAAACTAATACAAGTCAGGCTGCTCTGAATTGAGTATCAGTGTAGTAAGCTGTCTAACTGTGGGAAGGGGTGAATGAATTAGTCTCTCTAACCCCAAATGTTTATTGAATACATGCTATCATATATTCTAATGAAAGTTTGTACAAATTAGGTAAGTGTTTCTAGCCATAGAATGAAATTCAAACACTGCATTTCCTTAGTGTTATGGAAGAGCTATGACCTACAAGAGCAGTTATTTACTCTTGAACATTTTTCCCCTTTAATTGTAGCCAAAATGGTTTGTGTAACTTTCCATCAACAGGAGGTTATTGTATTTTGGATGGTTCTTGGAGTATTACTCTAGTTCTGTACTTTAGAAGTGATATGAACTTTAGTACAATAACTTTCACTGAGAGATTTGTTGTTGATATTTGTGTGTTAATGCTTGTAGGTTCTTCACTTCAGAAGGCATCTAAAGCTACCAAGAGAATTAGTAAACCTGTCCCTGGACTGGCCCAATCACACCTGACGTTTGTGAAACCACTGAAAACAGGTAGGGAGACTCCTGCTGTTTGGTGAAACACTGAACAGAATGTCACAATTGTACCACTGGTGTTAGGTAAGACCCAACTGGTTAGAGCTGAGAGAAAATAAAAGATGGAACCTAAAATGAATCAATGCCTAGTAAAACAATGTATGTAACCTTTTGTGATCTGTTTTGACTACTTCCAAGAAAATTGATTGCAACATATGGTCAGCTAAAGGTAAATGTTACTTTCTTCCAGATTGGCCTGTAAGTGTACAAGCTACATTACAGTTATGCTCCCATCTTACTAATTGCTGTCAGTTAAATATCTCTCCCACGTCTGATAACCATTTAAGGCAACAACAGAATACCCCAGAAGAGAAAATTTCTTCCCAACATCATAAAAATTTTGCAGAGTTAAGAATACTAAGTTGATCTGATCAGAAAAATGCATCTATCAAATTGTTCTTCCTGGATGTTAACAAGTTCACTTTGGGTTTGCCCCATTGCAAATGGCCTGGGTTCTAGATATCCTGTCTTAGTTCTGTGGCTGTAACAAATCAAGCCATGTTTTGTGGCTGAAATTTATTTATTAGTCCTTGATGTGCAAGTCACTGAACATTTTAACACTCTGCTTTTTTTGGCTATAGTGCTAAATGGAGTGTCAAACATTAATCCAATGAAATGTATATTGGTATTCAAACATTTCAAGAACTGCAAAGACTTAAGTTTTTTGTTGTTTTGTTGTGTTTTCTTTTGAAGTCATCCCTAGGCATCCAATGCCTTTTGCTGCTAAAAACATGTTTTATGATGAACGTTGGAAGGAGAAGCAGCAACGAGGTTTCACTTGGTGGTTAAATTTTGTACTTACCCCAGATGACTTCAATGTAAAAACAAACACCTCACAAGGTAAGAACACAACAATTTCGTCTTCTCATTTTCTTAAGCTTTATATAATATACTTTATTAACACTAATGACTGGTAGTAGTACTCATTTAACACTAAACCTTTTCAGAATCATCTTGTCATATTTTCCCCCTTCTGATAAGTGTGGATGGCTCACTTGCTCATGGCAAGCACAGCACACCACAACCCTGCATGGGGAAAGTGCTCTGCAAAAAGAATGCACTGGAATGTGTGGCTATGGCACTCCTCAGTGGGTGGTGAGTGGGGAATCCCCACTTGCTGGAAAATGTTAAAGCTGGCACTTTACTAAAAGGATAGCCTACATTTTTATCTATCTTTAGCTTCATTTGAAAAAACCTAAGATGGAGCCATTAATCTTAGAATTGAATTCTTAGCACTGCTTACTTATGAAATAAGTGTTCATATATGTAATAGTTGGCTGGTATTCTTGTACTTGACAACATATGTATAGTGCAACAGCTGACAAGCTTCCTGAAGGATAAATCATCAGTGAGAATAAAAATAACAAAATGTCAGCTTGAAGAAGGGAAAAAATAAATGAGGTGTGCAAAGCTACCTTTATTTGAGATGTAAATGCATGCTTTTTGGGTGTGTTTAAACAGTAAATGCAGCTGCTCTTATCTTGGGGGAAGAGAACCATCACAAAATGAGCCTTCCTAAGGCACCCACGAAAGATGAGGCATCTCTAAGAGCATACACAGCTCGCCGTAAGCTGAACAAGCTGCGGCGTGAGGCCTGCCGCCTGTTCACCTCCGAAACCATGGTCAAAGCCATCCAGAAACTCGAGGTGGAGATCGAAACCAGGCGCCTGCTGGTCCGCAGGGACAGGCACCTCTGGAAAGACATAGGTAAGAGGACTGGAAACTGGCCTTCTCTCCTCTTGTAAGGAGGAAAAGGCTTATTCACGTGCTGAGTTTGTTTAATCTAGAATTGGTTAATAGAAATTTCTGCATTAATATGAAATGTTTGCTGGATCTAATATTAAAAGATGCTCTCTTGCAGGAGAAAGGCAGAAAGTCCTTAACTGGCTTTTATCTTACAACCCGTTATGGCTGCGCATAGGTCTGGAGGTAAGTGCACCGTGTATAGTCTGTAATCTATAGTCTAAGTTTAAAGGGCTTTTAGCAATTTTTCTAGTAGAGGTTGTTTTGGGTTTCTTTATATTTTCTGTCATAGTGATTCAGGTAGGTTCAATTCAGTTATAGCATGATGCATATCTTTTAAATTGTTACAACATACTTGCTTTAAAAAAGTGATTACCTTATTAAGAAGGAAAATATTTAATCAAGGAAAGTAGAAGTTAATTCCCTGACACAAAAGCATTTCCCTATCGGTTTCACTTTACCAAACTGGAGAAGAATGTGGTTGCCGTAAAGAAGTTCCTTATTGATTTCTCAGACGTAGATGATCATATATGTTTTGAAATGAGATTAGATCATCTTAAATTTCCTTTGACTTTACTTTTCAGGGGCTCACCTGAAAACTGTTTGATTTTTAGAGACCAATTGCCGTTTATTATTTTAGAAATTCAATAATATATATTGTTCAAAAAAATCACATAATATTTAAGGTAACTTTTAACACTTCTGCTTTTTTCTGTGTCTTTCATATTAGACTATTTATGGAGAACTGATAGCTTTGGAGAGTAATAGTGATGTTACGGGTTTAGCAATATTTATCCTTAATCGCTTGCTGTGGAACCCTGACATTGCAGCTGAATACAGACATCCCATTGTGCCCCACCTTTACCGGGAAGGTAATGTCTACTTCCACTATAATTTATTTGTTGCACTTAGTTTTTAAACTATCACTTATTGAGTTCCATCATTTTAGGTCATGAAGAAGCTTTGTCAAAGTTCACACTGAAAAAATTGCTGCTGTTGGTTTGCTTTCTGGATTGTGCCAAACGGTCCAGAATGATTGACCATGACCCCTGCCTCTTTTGTAAGGATGCAGAGTTCAAGGTGAGAGCTGTGATTTTATGTCTTTCTCCAGTATTGTCCTAAGTCTCAGTGTAGAATTTTTTTATTATTTTTATTATGACAAAAGTTAAAGCTGTGTGACTTGCAAAAAATACTTTTTTAAAAAATACATAATTCTAAGAATTAGACAAGGAAATATGAAATATAACTTGGGGGGTACAAGGGATGAAAATTGTATTCTGATTGACAAGTATTGTAGTGTTAAGATTTTTTTTTTTTTTAATTTTAGGCTAGCAAAGACCTTTTGCTTGCATTTTCCCGTGACTTCCTGAGTGGTGAAGGTGACCTTTCCCGCCATCTGGGTTTCTTAGGACTACCTGTCAGTCATATTCAAACTCCACTTGATGAATTTGATTTTGCTGTAACAAACCTGGCTGTGGACTTGCAATGTGGCATTCGTCTTGTGTGCGTTGATACAGAAATCTCTTGAAATATTTATTTTCTATTATTTAATACTTAATGTGAGCTCATCAGAGGCAATAAACCATGCAATTACCTTTGTTAGGAGAACGGTGGAGCTTCTGACCAAAAACTGGAGTCTTTCAAAACAGCTGAGAGTTCCTGCAATAAGTCGTCTACAGAAGATGCATAATGTTGATATTGTTCTTAATGTCCTTAAAGAGCGAGGAGTGCACTTGAAAGATGAAACTGGTAAGGCCTAGAAATCAGGGTTATTTATTCTAAGTGCATCAGATAACTACTGCACACTTTAATCCCTTGCTTTATTTGATAGGTGCTTCAATTGACTCCAGGGATATTGTGGATAGACACAGGGAACGAACGTTAGCATTGCTGTGGAAAATTGTCTTTGCCTTCCAGGTACTATTCAATTGCTTATTTTGTTTGGTTTTTGCTAGTTACAAAGGAGTAATAATGAAAACACCACTCTTTCAGGAATATTTGATGTCTGTGAAAGCCTCTACTGGTCAAATTTTAGACTGAAATTATTTGCTTTGTACATTCAAAACTCCATGTAAACTTTACTAAACTGCTAATTGTTCCCTAACAATACATCTCGGATAACATTTTAACTATGCTTTTTCTTATACATTCATCCAAGTTCTTGGAAAAAAAATGAACTTCTGGGTTTATGCTGTATAATAGCAGAATTGATACTTAAAAGTAAAATAATGTTGATCTCAAACTACAGGTAGACTTTTAGTAACTGAAAAGGACATTTTAAGGTTACATTGATAGACAATTATAATTTCTGAAGCTATAGCTCTTCTACTTTTTTTTAGTTTTATCTGAAACAGTCAATTTGATTAAACATTCTTGAAACAAGATTGAAGATTTCTTAAGCATGACATTTCAAAAGCTAGTTGAGGAAGTAAAAGTAATATTCTTAAGACTGTTTTAAGAGTTAATTTGAGTCAGAGAGTATTATAAAAATAAGTATCCAACTGACAAATCCACCTTTAATGGATGAAAGGCAAAATAAGATAAAAGTTGAAGTGGAATTTCACTACTAAGTAGTCAGGAATGTAAGTGCAATTAAGTATTTGTAAAGCAAGAATACTAAAAACTTCAGCCACAGAACTATCACTAAGATAGACAATATAATAAAAATCAAATGTAATTATTTTCTTTCTTAAATACTGTTACCCTATTAAGTAGTTAACTTCCTTCAGTTAGTTCTCCTGATGCATATGTCACAGTTGCATTGCTTTGATTAGAGAAATAACTTAAATGAGTAGTGGTTTATCCAAGCCCTGTGGATATGCTGCTTGTTCGCCAGATCTTCTCCTTCCATCACAACACCAGCTAAAGTCCTTTTGGAATCCTTCAAAAGAGGAGGATTTATACATGGGCTCAGTAGAACTGCAGGCAGGATTCTGAAATTGTTTCCTCTGAGAGCACATTGAAATTACACAGGGAATTTCCCTGTTTCTCCCAACTATTAACTAATGCAGTAACTGTTATACACAGAACAGTGGGAAGGGTAGATGTAGTTTTTCTTTATCTGCCATCTATGCTGCAAGTCCAGATTATCTACTACTGATTGTGTAGCAGGCTAAGAAATTAGTGTAGATTCTCTTTGAAATGTCATGTCTAAAGCTCTGCATCCAGCACCTATAATGTAGGACATACCAGACTGTTGACATGTCCATTTTTTGTTTTTCTTTCTAACAGGTGGATGTTTTTCTGAATGTGGAACAGTTAAAAGAAGAAATTGAGTTTTTGAAGAACACACACAAGAGAAAAGCACTATTGGGTGCTGTCAAGACTTTTCCAAATAGTTTTACAATACAGGAAGACAGTAGTAACTTCCCATCTCAGACTTACAGTGAAAATGTGAAGCTGCTGATGGCGTGGGTTAATGCTGTTTGTAGATTTTACAGTATCAAGGTAATAATTTTGTGTACACTTCCACAAGTTTACCCTGTGCTGTTGTAATTCTTTACAGAGCAGAGTTCTCCAAACTATCGAATATATAGTAGAAATCAATGGTAATTATTTGTAAATATTTTTCTGGACTTTGTTTAATCTGATTTGAAATAACCATTGTTCTGTGAGTTTAGCTGCACCTCTCCTTATAAACAAATCTGAGCAAAAAATTTCCCCTTCCAGTTAGTCTTGTGCATAAAAATGCTTTTTAAAAATTGAACCTTTTTTGCTGGAATGGGAATTGTTTGTGGACTTTCAGTGAGCCTTCATCTTAAAAGTATTTATGCATAGAATTTCCAGTGTTTTTAAAAACTATGAGAATTAAACTAACGTTTGGGATAAGGTCAGTTCATCTCCTCAGAGATGTTTGTTTAGAAGGGATATGTTTGCTCATTCCAAGAAGGGAAGCCCTGGTCAGAGACCAGACTCTGGTCAGAATACAGTAGCAGCTGCTAGTCTTTCTGAAGGGTAAAACAGAGTACTTAGGACTGATGCAAATTCAGAACTTATTTCTGCATTGAAAACCTAGTGTAAAGGTATCTACAGAAGTTTATTTGAGATCCTGCTGTAGAAAGATTGGTTTCTTAAATGTTTCCCTTGTAAATTTGCTGTATAATGACTCACACCTCTTTTGTTTCTGGGCTCTCACAGCTGTATGTCACTGTACAGTAAATGTTCAAAGGAAACACTAGCTACCTATTTTTTTCGTTAAAAAATAATTTGCACTTGGTCACATTTAAAGGTACAAGAGAAGAAATTCTATATCTATTTTATACCAATTGACTAGTAACAAAAATTCAAGGAATTTGTATTTGTTTTATTTAACAGGTGGAAAACTTCACAGTGTGTTTCTCAGATGGCCGAGTATTATGTCATTTGATTCATCACTATCACCCCTGTTACGTGCCTTTGGAAGCTGTGTGCCAACGAACAACTCAAACTGTAGAATGCTCAAGAACTGTTACAGTGGGACTAAACTCTTCTTCCTCATCTGAGTCTGACACTTCTCTAAATGTGGAAGAAATGTTTGACCCAAGTAAGTTATTTGACGCACAGAAGTTCATGTTAAATCTGTTTTTTTGCACAATTTGATTAGACTAATGTTTTGTCTTTACAAAGCTTCAACTCCCTCAGTCCTATACAAGGAACTCTTGGACAATGAAAAGCAAAACTTCCAGCTGATCAATGCTGCAGTTTCTGACCTAGGTGGGATACCAGCAATGATTCATCACGCAGACATGTCAAATACAATTCCTGATGAGAAGGTAAAATGGCTTTAGGGTTGATATAAACATGTTCTGCCCTCCTGTGACCGTGTGCTGCTGTTTTGTACAGCCCTTACCTGCTTTGTTCTGTGCTTCTGTAGGTTGTTATCACCTACCTGTCATTTCTGTGTTCACGGCTTCTTGACCTTCGCCAAGAAACTCGAGCTGCAAGATTAATTCAGACTGCTTGGAGGAACTACAGGCTTAAAAGGGAACTGAAACTCTCTCAGGTACTCTTTGCTTGGGCAATATTCATAGCTCCTACATTAAGAAAAAAAAAGGAGAATATAAATTCAATGGAAAATAAGGGTTTATTGGAGTAACATCAGCATTTAAACTAATGAGTGCTGTTTCTATCCTTAAAATATGTGGCCCTCTTGGTGGTGTAATCTACTAAACTCCACTTTTCTTTTAGATTTCTGAAGTAATTACAGGTATTTAAAGGCTACTGTTCTTTTTTGGGTGTCACCTCATAAATTCTTTTCTCAATATTTCAAATATGAAGTAGTTGCAGTGCATCCTTAAAACTAAAGGAGTAGTTAACTCCTGTTAATGTCTATAAGATGAGAGGAGTAATCAAACTTCTGCATGGATTTACTGTTTTTGTTAAGGAGCTAAGCTTCAGGAGTCTTTTGAATTGAATTTCATGAGTTCTGATATTCTGTACCTTGATTTTTATGGTAGTTATACCAGAGTTAGTGAAGGTTTTAAAACTATGACACTTTAAGGTAGATTAATGCCACCACTTTGTCTTGCTGAGTTACATATTGATGTTGGAACAGTCTGTGTTCCAACATCAATAATAGTCTGTGGTGTAGAAAGGGACAGAGGTTCTATTTAGACTTTTTCATCTCCAGATTCTTTACTGTATAAAATCTACACAACCTTAATGATGATGACAAAGATTCCCTTTACAACTCATTTGAAATAACTAGTAGTAAAGATGCTGGTGGGGGAGAAGGAATCAAAACCCTTTAAACATTGCAGGCATTATTTTTATTAATTAATCTTACAATGTGCACATATGTACTTAATTTTATGAAATTGCTGTGGATAGTTATTCAAATCAAAAATTTGAGTGAAGATTCCACAGCTAATGTTCAGTGGAAATTTACTCTTTGTAGGAAAGAGACAGAGCTGCTCGGATAATTCAAAAATCTGCAATGAACTTCTTGGCACACCGACGCATCCTGAGGAAAGAGAATGCAGCCATTTTCATCCAGAAGCACTGGAGAGGATACTGGGCCAGGATGACTCTCTTCAATATGAAAAAGGCAAAACTGGAGGAAGCCAGAAATAAATCTGCCAAAGTCATTCAGGTAATACAATCTAAAGTGAGATTACACAGCAAGGAAACCCTAAGAAAGAGCCTTTGAGGACCATTTGTGCTGCTTGCAGCAGTTAACGCTTTCATGAAATGTAGTACTTATTTAATTATTTTTTTCCCCCTCTGCTTTTGAGAGGTTTAGCAAGTTTTTCTCTCCAGGGAAAGCTGGAAATGTGCTATTAAATTAGCAATTATTCCTTCTTGGTGAATATTTTGGAATACCCATAAGCATTAAAACACAGGGCCTTAAACAGTTAATGTAAGGACTGGTAACATTACATTAGTTTTCTTCTTTGCAGCTGCTGAACATTACTTAAAGAAGCTTTACAAAAAAATTGAAATTACTCTCCTAGTGTTATGTCATCTGCAGTGGACACATTCAGCGTGGCAGATGTGGCAATGGTAGTTTGGGCAGTTAATTCAGTTTCTCAAGATACTTTCACCACCACTACCCAAAGACAAATATTGCACTCCTACGACTTTTTAGAATGGATATGAAAGAATTGCTGATTTATCAGATAGTGTAAAATGAAATATGCTGTTGCCAGGGCAAATTGAGGCTTTTCCCAGAATTTAAAATGCTTAAAACCATTTAGTTTTTGCTTTTTTTTTTTTTAAGAATAGATTTCTGGATTTACCTTCCTAGGGATTAAGACCCAGAGATGAGCTCATATGGTTAAGCATGGTGCTAATAACACCAAAGTCATGGGTTTGATCCTGGTATGGGCCATTCACTCAAGTGTAGGACTTGATCTTTGTTGATCCCTTCCAACTCAGAATACTCCGTGGTTCTGATAAGTAGGAATAAGAAATCCTATAAAGTCTGAAGATGACAGTCCTCATTTATGCTTAACTCAACATATTATGAAGAATATACTAAATTTTTTCTTTTTTTACCTGCAGGCTTATTGGAGAAGATATTCTGCAAGGAGAAGATACTTACAACTAAGACACAGTGTTATTTTTGTACAAGCAAGGATAAGGATGGTGAAGTCTGTTGCTGCATATAAACGAATTGTTTGGGCTACTGTTACAATTCAGAGACATCTGCGTGCCACTAAGTTGGCAAAAATAGATCGGCAAAGATATGAAATCTTAAAGTTTTCAGCACTTACTATTCAATCTGCATTCAGAAGATGGAGAAAACAGAAAATTCAACAGAAAATTGAAGCAGCTTTGGTGATTCAGAGTTATTTCAGAAAATGGCAATCTTCAAAACTGGCTAAGAGAAGGAAGGCTGCCCTTGTCATACAGACTTGGTACAGGATGCATAGAGACCTGGAGCAGTATCTACGTATTAAGCAAAATGTTATTAAGATTCAGGCTTGGTACAGGTGTCAGCTGGCCAGACGTGTTTACCAGGAGCACAGGGCAAAAATAATGACAATTCAGCAGTATTACAGAGCTTATAAACTGGGGAAAGCTGAGAGAGAGTCTTATTTGCAGAAGCGTGCAGCAGTGATAGTTCTCCAAGCTGCTTTTAGAGGCATGAAGGCACGAGAGCTGTACAGACAAGCAAAAGCAGCATGTGTTATTCAATCACTGTGGAGAATGAAACAAGAGAAACAAAGATTCCTGCAATTAAAAAAATCTGTTATTACATTGCAGTCACATGTGAGAAAATACCAACAAGTAAAAAGATACAAAGAGATTAAAAATGCTGCTTCTGTAATTCAAACCCGGTATAGGGCACACGTGGCTGCTAAAGAAGCAGCTGCTGCTTTCCAGAGGGTGTGCCTAGCTGCCATTGTTCTCCAGTCTGCCTACAGAGGGATGCAAGCCAGGAGACAGGCTCGTATCCTGAGATCTGTGATCAAAATTCAGTCCAGTTTCCGTGCTCATGTCGCCCGGAAGAGATTTAAAAACTTGAGAGATGCCATAGTGAAGATTCAAGCTCTTGCAAAGATGAGGCAGGTCCGTAAGCGTTACTGTGCACTGAGGGAAGCAACGCTTTGTGTCCAGCGAAGGTATCGCTCTCGAAGATGTGCTCTTCAATTTAAAGAAGATTATAGGAAATTGAAGAGAGGTTGCATAAGCATTCAGGCTCTAGTTCGAGGCTATCTTGTCAGGAAACAAATACAAAGGTGGAGGGAGGCTGCAGTATTACTTCAGGCCTACTACAGAATGAAAAGGGACCGGCAACGATACTTAAGCATCTGTAGTGCTGCCATTGTCATTCAACAATATTATCGTGCCTGTAAAAAGAGCCAATGTCACAGGCAGGAGTTCTTGCAAGTTAGAAAAGCAGCCGTGTGCTTACAGGCAGCCTACAGGGGTTATAAAACACGCAAAAAGCTCAAACTTGAATGCAGAGCTGCTATTAAAATTCAGACTGCTTTTAGAGCTCATGCTGGACGAATGAAACATAAGGCAATGGTGCAGGCCTCCATTGTGATTCAGAGGTGGTACAGAAATTGTAAGGGTGGTAAGAGGCAAAGACTGAACTTCTTAATGACAAGAGCGGCAGTGCTTTCTTTACAAGCAGCTTTTCGTGGCTGGAAGGTACGAGAGCAGATTCAAAGACAGCATGTTGCTGCTACTAGGATACAGTCTACCTTCAGAAAATTCATGGCTGTGAAGAAATTAAGGCTTTTGAATCATGCTGTGCTAACCATCCAAAGGCGTTACAGAGCCAAGGTTCTAGGCCAGAGGCAAAGGCAAGAATACGTTCAGCTGCGTAACGCTGCAGTGCATCTTCAGGCACTATGGAGGGGGAACACTGTGAGAAAAACGATTCAGAAGAAGCATCATCTTGCAACAGTTATTCAATCCTATTACAGAATGCACGTACATCAACTAAAATACAAGAAACTAAGACAAGCCACTTTGGTGATTCAGACATACTACAGAGCCTACTGCATGAAGAAAACTCAACGTGCAATTTATCTAAAAACCAAGGCAGCTGCGATAGTCTTGCAGTCTGCTTACCGTGGGATGACTGTGAGGAAACAACTGAACAAACTAAATAAAGCTGCTACAACTATACAAGCTGCCTTCAAATCCTACCTGGTCAAGAAGGAATATGAAAGACTTAGATCTGTAGCTGTAGCCATTCAAAGGCGTTACCGTGCAGTTGTTGATGCTAAATGTCAAAGGCAGAGATACTTGTCCTTAAAAAGAGCAACCATCAAAGTGCAGGCAATTTACAGAGGTGTAAGAGTGAGGCGACAGGTTCAGTGTATGCACCAAGCAGCTGTTTGCATCCAAGCCACATTTAAGATGTATTGCATGAGCATAAAATACCAGTCAATGAGAATGGCAGCAATAAGAATTCAAAGGCAATACAGAGCATTTTGTTTAGGCAAAATACAACGCAAAAAGTACTTGGAACTAAAGAAGTCTGTTATTATCCTCCAGGCTGCTTGCAGAGGCATGAAAGTCCGACAAGACTTAAAAACTATGCATCAGTCAGCAGCAATTATCCAGTCCTATTATCGGATGCACAAACAACGGAGGGATTTCAGAAAGTTGTTGCTTGCAGCGAGGCAGATTCAGCAGTGGTTCCGTGCTTGTAAGGAGAGAGATGCACAAGTTCACAACTACACGATTATGAGAAATGCTGTGCTATGCATCCAGGCTGCATTCCGTGGTATGAAAACAAGAAGACTTATCAGAACCATGAATGAATCGGCTGTGATTATTCAAAGAAGGTTTAGAACTCTTCTCGAAAGAAAGCGGTTTCTTTCCATTAAGTCAGCTGCTGTTGTAATTCAGAGAAGATACAGAGCAACAAAACTAGCAAATATTCAACGTCAAAAATATCTCTCTCTCCTTAATGCTGCTGTTATCATACAGTCTGCTTATAGAGGATTTGTGGTAAGGAAAAAAATACAGCAAATGCAACAAGCTGCTACAGTTATTCAAGCAATGTTAAGAATGCATAAAATTTACACTTCTTATCAAGCACTCAGGCTTGCTTCAGTAATCATACAGCAACGTTACCGAGCTTACAGAGAAGGGAAGCGTGACAGAGAAAAGTACTTAAAACTGTACAATTCTGTTTTAGTTCTTCAAGCTGCCTACAGAGGAATGAAAACAAGATGCTTCCTGAAGAGACAACATGAGGCAGCAATTACAATACAGAGAAACTACCGAATGTATAGGCAATACTGTCATTACAGGAGAGTTCAGTGGGCAGCCCAGCTAATACAGAGCAGGTACAGAGCCCACAGGCTCAGGAAAATTGCTCTACAGCATTACACTTCATTAAAGAAAGCAGCAACTTGTATTCAGAGGGCTTTTCGAGACATGCGAGCAAGGAGACAACAGCAAAAAATGCACCATGCTGCAACTGTGGTTCAGAAAAACTTCAAAGCCTTTAGAGAACGTCAGAGATATCTCTCTCTTAAAGCAGCTACTCTTGTCTTTCAGAGAAGGTACCGAGCTTTGGCCCTGGCAAGGCAGCATGCTTTGGAATATCGCTCTCTCTGCAGAGCAGCTATTCACATCCAGGCTGTGTACAGAGGTGTCAGGGTGAGGAGGAGTCTCAAGCACATGCATTCAGCTGCCAGGACAATACAGGCAGCCTACAGAATGCTCAGGTATAGAAGGGCCTATCAGAATATGAGAACTGCAGCTATGGTTATACAGAACTACTATCGATCCTATTTGGAAGGAAAGAAGCAACGCAAGAAGTATCTGACAATGAAGTATTCTGTTCTTGTTATTCAAGCAGCATACAGAGGCATGAAGGCACGGCAGGAACTGAAAATCCTTTGTGTTTCAGCAGTTGTAATACAGTCCAGCTATCGCATGTACGTACAACGTAGGTGTTACAAACAGCTGCGCTGGGCTGCCGCAGTCACACAGCAGAGGTTCAGAGCCAAAATGGCAAGAGAAGCTGCCATGAGGAACTATGCAGAAATAAGAAAGGCTGTCATTTGCCTTCAAGCTGCTTTTCGTGCGAGGAAAGCCAGGCAGCTGTACAAAGCTGATGTTGCTGCACGGCGCATTCAGTCATTGCTACGGATGTGCACGGAGAGGAGACGCTTTCTTGCGCAGAAATCAGCAGCAGTAACGATCCAGTCCATGTTCCGATGCCAAAGAGCCAGGACTCGCTATGCGCTGCTCCGCAGCTCAGCGGTTGCTGTTCAGAGGTGGTACAGATCGTGTCTCAGGGCTCGTTCACAGAGGGCAGAGTACTTGGCTCAAAGACAAGCAACAGTAGTTATTCAGTCTGCCTTCCGAGCTATGAAAGCAAGAAAAACGGCAAGGCAACTACGAGCTGCCAGAAAGATTCAGTCTTTTCTTCAGATGGCTCTGCAGCGTAGAAAGTACATCCAACTCAGAGCAGCAGCTGTTACACTGCAATCCTATTACTTAATGCACAAATGTAAATCCCAGTATGTGAGCTATAAAAGAGCAGCAGTTGTCCTGCAGCGGCACTACCGATCCCACCTGACTGTGAAACACCAGAGAATGACTTACTTACAAACCCGAAGGAACATTATCCTTGTGCAGGCCACAGTCAGAAGATACACCGAAAGGAAGAGGTTTCACAAAATTAAAGCAAGCATAATTAAAATTCAGGTACTTCTGAATGAATAGTACTGGGATTTGGCTATTTTGGGTTTCTTTCATTTGTAGGTTTTTAAAAGTTTACTGTTCTTGCAAACCATGGTTTAAAGCTAAAGTAGAATCAGTTTCTGAAGTGTACTGTAGGGCAGATGTACAAAGCTTACTACCACAGTAAACAGAAATAAGGTTCTTTAAGACAACTGAATTTCACCTCTAAATATTAGTAGCTTAATGAATGTTTCCTTTGATGGGAATATGAATGAAAGCTGTCTTGATGTATGAGAGGGCACTGGTAGTGATTATAAAGTGATATAAATGGCAAAAAACACATGATTGCTACATTCTTAAGGACTCATGTTCAGGAGTAAGTAAATCAATCGTGTTAAGTCCTCCTAGGTTTACTAATTGGCCCTAGAGTAATCTAAGTGCCTAAAAAACATTCTGAAGAGGAATTTAAGGAGGGAAATTTCCCCAAATCAAGGAAGAAAGGGAAATAAGTCATTTCTCATAATAATTTGTGGCCCTGAGAAGCCTGATCTAATGGGTATCCCTACAGATGTTGGGTGGGTTGGAACTAGACCATCTTTAAAGGCCCCTTCCAACCCAAATCATCCTAGGACTCTGGGAATTTCTTAGGTTGGTTTTACTCCCTTGTTGGGGACCACATGCTCTACTTAACTGATAGGAATCAGATATGCTTTCCTCACCTCTGTGTTTTGGGGGGAATGGGCAGCTGCTTAGTTATTTCTGACTGTTCAACTAATACATCCTGAACAATATTAGTATGGTTACTTTCCTTAAAAGCTAGAAAAAATTAATTAATTTTGACATTGGAAATATATTTATTTATTTCTATCATTGTTTTTATAACAAGCCAGTGAGTACAGCTGTACATAGAAATATGCAAACATTTCCAGCTGATATGCTCCAAGTGGTGAAATATTCCAAGTTTGTCTTTTTCTTTGAAGGCCTCTTTCCGTGGATTTATTCAGAGACAGAAATACCTTCGGTGCAAGTTTTGTGCTGTGTTAATACAGCAGCACTACAGAGCCCATCGGATGCGAAATATTGATCAACACAGATTCCATCAAATGAAAAGAGCTGCCATTACAATTCAGGTAATCAAAAAAGTGCTTTTTATTGAGTGTTTTTTTGGGTTTTTTAATCTCTTGAATTTGTTTCTTCACTATATAGTTATTTTTGCAGACTAATATTGAAGAGTAGCATTTGTGGTATTTACCTGAATATGTTTATTTGCTTTTGAAAACACCTTCTAGTTGTGAGAAATTAAATATTTGCAGTACTTTAGAGACAGAAATCCTAAAAGTTGTCACTGTTAGTGGGGCATTTTTCTTTTTAATTTTGTTCATTCCATTAAAAGTTCAGATTTATTTCTGTTTTATTTTTATTTCTCTAATAGGCAGCATACAGAGGATATAAAGCCAGGCAGTGGGTTACCAAAATGAGAGCAGCACGAGTCATCCAAGCCTGGTTCCGAGGTCACAAGGCACGAAAGGGGTACACATCTGTGCTCAGAGCTACCCTTGTTATTCAGAGCCACTTCAGAGCCCAGCAGCTGCGGATTCGGTAATACCAAATCTGAGAGAAATCATTCTACCTTTCAAAGCTTTTATTATCTAATCATTTAGTGCTGCACTGCACTCTTTAGAACTTTTTAGGTTCTCAGGCTCTGCCCCTGCAGCATCCTTGTAACATGCACGAGTATAACCCTATTGGTGCATCTTTTGCACAAGATTTTCATTAAATTTAATGTTTTTTTCTGTAATGGAAGCTCCTTCACAAGTTTAAATTTTGTTTATTGAGGCTCTAGAAAGAGTAGGCCTTGATCTTTTTTTCAGTTCTTTTTTTTTCCAAGAAGAATATTCTGGATATTGTTAGAATTCCAGCATACAATTGTAGGTTGAAAGGCTATTTCATTTTAATCCACAATGAAATAGTTAAAATGGTTTATGTTTATTTTGCTATGAGATCAGCCTGGTAGCACATCTCATTCTGAACTGTCCCATGCCACTAGCAGTAGGGGATGCTGTTCAGAGATACAAGGTCCTCCCTGAGCGTCCCTGCTTTTTTAACATTCCTACCTTTTCCCGTTATTATCCTTTTCTGGACCTCCTGTATGTCAGTCTGTCCAATGCCTTTTAAACTGCTGTGTCCCTCCCCAGCCTCCTCTGGCAGCAAGTCAGGGAAATATCTCCTATAGGAAAACAGGAAGCATCTTCTGTTTAAAATCAGTCTTTCTTGCCATTGTTGCTGGCTTTTCCCATTTTCTAGTGTTACAACATCTGATTGAGAACAGCTCTGTTTTCCCAATATCTGTCTGAATGATTTCATAAACCATCACTGTTTTCTTGCTTAAAAATTCATTTCCATGTTAGGTTTTTGAAAATGAAGTGCTGTGCCCTTACCATCCAAAGAGCCTGGAGAGCGACCCGCACTGTGCGAATGCTTCGGCAGCAGTTTCTGGCAACCCGCAGTGCTGCAGTGAAGATTCAGCTGGCATACAGGCAGTACAGGGCCAGGAGACTTCTGAGAGAGGTATGTTCTCACTTGCACTCTAATTTGTCGTGGTTATTTTTAAAGTTTTCGATATATTTGAGTGCTTTTTGTCATCAATATGCAGAAGGATAGAAAAGGTGGAACCAGAGCAAAGATTGCTCAAATCAAAGCTGTGCAATCTTCGAAATATTAAATACCCTTTTTTGCTTTAAGCAACAGGGCTGATTTTTGGTTTTGAACAGTTCCAAGTGTTGAATTACCCCTCTATATACTGATACCAAAATAAAATGCCATATTTTCTCCTGGCTTTATTGCTTGCAAAAGATTAAGCCCATATTTTGACCCCATTTAGGTAAGTGAAAAGACCTTCCAAACTGTGAAAGTGCATTTTATATAAACTGCTACTGTATGAGTTTACTTGTATTTCTCATTCTATTTTTGTTCTTATTATGGAGAAAAAAACCCAGAACTAAAAATAAACGTATATTGATCCTGACATGAATGAACAAAAGTTTAATTATCAATGCATTCTTTAATATCTTTTTCAGAAGCACCAGGCTGCATGTCTGATCCAAAACGCATATCGAGGTTTCAAGGCAAGAAGGAAATTTGTTCAACAAAAAGCTGCTGCTGTAATTATCCAAAAACATCTGCGGGCTTGGCAGGAAGGCAGGCTTCAATTTATGAAATACAATAAGACTAGAAGAGCTGTCATTAAACTGCAAGCATTTATCCGGGGTTATTTAGTCAGGAAAAAGGTTGGTAATAATTCAAATTAAAACTATGCTTTGGATGTAAAGTACCTCTAGAACTGTTTTACCATTAATTCTGACTGGCAAGGAGAGGAAAACTTGATTTCTTGGTGTTGAAATCAAGTTCTTGTTGGCTGCTTTGAGCTTTGGGCATGTCAGAATAGATCAAATACAGTTTGAGCCTTTTCTTACAATCCTTTAGAGCTGAAGTAGATTTTCAGTGTTGGGTGTTCTTTTAGCTTCTGAGATCTTTGTGGTTTACCTATACCTGGTACTTCTGCACACACAGGCTTACAATGAAATTGTTCTCTGCTATGTGTTGATGTTGTGGCTTACAGTCACTTCTCTATTTAGATTAGAGACCTAGTACTGCAGAGAGGTAGCTTCCTTTAGTTCTGAGGTGATTTTCAGTATCTAATAGTATATTGCTGTGTACTGTGTTCTTTGTGGACATCTAGCTACCTCAGAGTATGAAAATTAATGATGTTTTGTTTTCCTTCTACAGATTTCAGAACACAAACAAAAGAAGAGACTTCTTTATTTTACAGCAGCTGCATATCATCATCTCTCTGCAATTAAAATTCAAAGAGCCTACAGGATTCACCTCACCTTAAAACTTGCACAAACCCAGATCTCATCTATTCTTATAATACAGGTTGGTCTGATTAAGGCTGAATGATTTGTGTAACAGTCTAATTTGTCTTCTGTGAGTTAAGACAATGTAGTTCCTTCACATATGAAAAATGACTATGATTTATTAAATAATGCTGCTTATGCACAGCTAAGCAAGCTCTGGAGGCTTAAGCATTTTAAAGCTGAGGATGGATAGGAAAATTTGTTTCCTTTAGACCCTCAAGCTTGGTAAAGAAATCTGAGTGCTGTCTTAGCCTATTTCTTTATATCCTACTGGAGGTGGAAGAGATCAGACACAACCCACCTGTAAGGTTTGTGAAATGTAGAGCATCTCCTTACATGAACAATCCCTTGGGATACTGTGATTTATTTGGTTGGATGTTTCTGATCTGCCAGTGGTATCAGAGCCTGTGTTGGTTGCAGCATTTTATTAAAACCAGGTTTTTCTTATCTAAAAACAAGATGAAAATCAGGTCTGTACTGCAGCACTACCAAATTGTAAAAATTATTTTCAGGTCTCCAAACTCACCATTAGATTAGTTCCAGTATGGAAGGCCAGCACAGGATAAATGGAGAGGCTGAAATGAGAGCTCTGAAATAGCTGTTCTCTGGTCAAGGATGTCATGGCAAACTTTGCCCTACTACTTGACTATATATACAAATCTGTTATTTCTCCCACATGAGTTAGATTTTTCCTTTAAGGCAAGAGAAAATTGATGGAAAAGGGTTTTTTTGCTCTGATTTGGCACACAGTACCCTGTCTCTCTTCTTTGTTTATAGAGGGGAAGAAACAGAGCTGGGAAATGAGAAAAGTGGAGTGGTGGTTCTTAAAAGCCAGCCAAGACAAAGAGAACTCCTAGGACATAGTAATGCTGGACACAAGTATAAATTGGAAGAGTTACAGAGTGGTCAGACAGTTGGTCTGGATGATCATTGTTGGTCTCTTCCAACTGAAGAGTTTCTATTTATCTCCTCTTCTACCTTTCCTTCTCTACCCTTCCCTCCTCAGAAAGCTTCCCTAGCACCTCCTAGTTAAGATTCCATTCTGCAGTCTTCCATTTCAGCTACCCAAGACCAGCCAGAGTCAGGGAGGTTACATGTGACTGGTGACGTTTGTAGTGCCTGGATCTGTCAAAGCTCATGTTAAAACACTCAGTTTTTATCAGTGCTCATTTAGGGTGGGAAAAGGGAATTTTTAGGGGAAGAGCTTTAAATAAACAGAAAGGTCCTTTGATTTTAAACAGAGATGGTTCCGAGGAAAAATGCAACGGAAGAGGTTTTTAAGAGATTATCAAAGAGTCATTGGGTTACAACGAGCGGTTCGGGGCTGGCTGAGTCACAGGAACGAGGCAGCAACCGTGATCCAGAGAAATGTGCGGAGATTCCTCGCCTGCAGACGCAGGAGGAAATTTGTAGTGGGAATAATTAAATTTCAGGTAAACACCTCTTGTAAGAAAATGTTTGGGTTTGTTTATTTATTTTTTATCTATGTTTTTTTCTCATGGGTTTTTGGGGAGAGGAAAGATCTTCACTTTGGTTGATGAATTTATCAGTGAAATTGCAAGCCAAGTCAGCTTTGGTTTAGCCATGAAAGCTGAAGGCAAAAAGATCATGAAGGAATATCAAGCAGATACTGCTTGAGGTGACTTAGGTGGAAGTGTATGTGGACTGAATATGCATGGGGTTTTCTGGCCTTTTGTCATCCAAGTCCAGTATTTGAAAGATTAAACACTCAGTGTTAGTGACTTAAAACTGAATACCCAAGGTCATTCAATACTTTGTCAGACTTGTTGTCTTGTCTCTCCTTTACAAGTTTTTCTCTTTGTGGAATTCCTTTTCTATAGGCATTGTGGAGGGGATATTCTTGGAGAAAGATGACTGACACAGCAAAAACCAGAGCTTTAAGATGCAGTTTAGAAAAGGCCAATAAAAGGAGCAGAGAAGAAAACAAACTGGGCAACAGAACTGCAATTGCAATTGACCACCTTCTAAAATACAAACATCTCTCCTACATTCTTGCAGCACTCAAGCATCTTGGTCAGTATTTTGTTTTATTATAATGGATGGATTTTCAGAATGATAAAAACTGGATTTTATTTCAGCTAAGGAGAGTTCTAATGATATATAGGCTTTCTGCATGACTATAAAATGTGAGCATTAGAGTGTATAATGAAGGGTTTTCCAGACTAAAATTAGATTTTTGATCTAAGAACAATATTTAAATGGTTGTATAGAGAAAGGAAATCCTGTATGATTGCTCTAATTTCCTGTCAGTCCTAGTAGTGCTATACCTAATATAAGTTTATTATCATTTTTACTATCAGTATATGTTCTCTGTGGATCATTTTGTCTGCTTAATTTTTAGTCTTTAATATTAAAACTATTGCTTTAGAAATCCTTACTTAAATCAATAATTGCAGTTTTTACTTTTGCACTTATACTTAAAAATAGAGAAAATCTGGTTTGCAATTATTTTGCTTGAACTTCACTGTTTTCATTACTCTATTTGTTTTTCTTTAATTGTGTTAGAGGTGGCTACCAGGCTGTCCCCACTCTGTTGTGAAAATATGGCCCAAAGCAGAGCAATCTTCAGTATTTTTGTTCTGATTCGAAGCTGCAACCGGAGTGTTCCATGCATGGATGTGATCAGATACTCAGTTCAGGTTCTACTCAATGTTTCAAAGGTAACTTGAATATTTTCTTTTGCAGGTTTATAAGCAGTAGGCTACTTTATTGTAGTACTTGTTTATCCACAGAATTTCTGAATAAATCTGAAACAACAGAAGTAGTAGTTTTGAACCTATTTTTATAGGTTCTGATTTTTCACTGTTATTTTGAAACTAGTTATTTATTTACCTTGTAACAGTTATGTGGAGGGTTTTGGGGAAAAAAATTATTTCATGGCCTTAAGGCATTGCAAGGAGTCCCAAGGATTTTTAAATTTCTCTGAAATTATTCTAATTTAATTCTTTATTTGAAATATAAAATCAGATTCTGTGGGTTTCTGAACAAGGGAGGAAGCACAAAAGGTACCTTTTTATAATCTGTTACAATTGTGTAAATACAGAAGCAATTTGTATTGCTTGGATACCAGGTCAGCTACAAATTTATTCTAGGGGTGAATATGGGTTTTGCTTTTTCCTCTAATCTCTAAATAATAACCTTTAAACTAAGGATATTTTGCAGATGTCTATATAAGCTCTCTTGTCTCTTGTTTAACAGTATGAAAGAACTACTCAAGCAGTTTATGAAGCTGAAAATTCTGTAGATACTTTACTAGACCTTCTGCAAATGTACAGAGGCAAAGCTGGAGACAAGGTTTCAGAGAAAGGAGGAAGCATTTTCACAAAGACCTGTTGCTTGTTGGCCATCCTTTCAAAGGACTCAAAAAGAGCTTTGGTAAGACCTCAATGTTTTGGGTTTAATGGTTTAACACACTTTTCTTGCATGTTCTGGTGCTGTTTGTAATTTTTTTTCTCTCCCTCTCTCTCATACCTATTTTGGCTGTAGTATTAATTATGCCTAAACTCTGATTTTAAAAAAATGCATTTCCAAGATGGTGAATACACTCATATTTTCTTGATTTAAGCTGGTTTTGAACTTGCAGTATTGACTGTGTGCTATTTTCACCTTTCCTCAGGAAATCCGAGGTATGCCAAGAACTGTTTCTTGCATCCAGAGCCTCTATAAACTCACAGCTCGGAAACACAGGATGGATGCAGAGAGAATACTTGTGAAGCAGAAAACAAACACTGCCTTAGGTGGGAGCTGCTCTGTTCCAGTAACTCCTCTAAGAATAAAAACAGTTTCAAGGTAAGTGCTTAAAAATTAGTCTTCTATTTCTGCTGTGACTCTGAAATATTTTAATGCAAACCACTCATCTTTTCACAGGATTAAACCAGACTGGGTCTTGAGGAAAGATAACATGCAAGAAGTTGTGGATCCTCTGCAAGCAATTGTGATGGTGATGGACACGCTTAGCATTGCCTGCTACTGAAATGTAAATGATGTATAGGATGATGTATTTGTACAGTATGTATGTAGTAGATGGATAAAAGATTTTTTTAAAAAAGCAAATAAGTGTTAAACTACCATTGGAAATGTTTTTTCAGATTGCCATTTAACATTTTGGTAACTTTTTGTATTGTATACAGTTTTGAAACCCTATTTTGTACTACTACTAAAAGCCATTGTACAATAAAATCACTTCACTGGATTTTACTGGAAATTTCACTGGAGCAGTAATGTATTGTTGTTACACAACTCTGAATATTACAAATAGCATGGGAATTTTCACTCTGATTAGATATTGTAGAATTCTATTAAAAGCAGTTGTTTGTGGGGGACAGTCATGTCTGGTCTAGAGAAGTATGGAAAGGGAGGCTTGGGCTGTGGATTTCAGAACTGGCTGGTTTGGGGGAAATTGAGTCTCCTTTCTAGTAATGTCTTGTGGGATCAAGCATGGCAGCAAGAAAAGAAAATATAATTCCTCTGGCTTTTATACATTGCAAGATAGTGATGAAACAACAGGATGTTGTAAGGGTAAATTTAGAAATGCTGACCTGACATTTTTAAGGGAGGTGATCTGTGAGTTTTTCACCCTATCAAGTGAACCATACTTACAAGCATGAATCTCCTCTGGCTGAATAGATTGTGTTCTTCACAGGATCCCTGTTCATTCTGTTCTCTTCTGCATTCTCAGAATTGCATTTTCTTAGAGAAAGGCCAAGATACTGCAAATTGTAAAATTGTACCCTCCCATTCCCACTTTGAGCATTATAACTCTAATGATGCTAAATCAACTGGTAGCCATTGGTCAATCAGGTGACAGTAAATGAGGTTCATTTTTTTGGTTTTGTTTAAAAGAATACTTGCAAGAGGCTTGCTGTATTCAATACAACTCAAACGGTTAATAACAGTGGCTATGTTGTTCATGTAAGAAACTCCAAAATTATGACTATCTATAGCATGCAACTGCCTGGTTTACTCTGGGAGCAGGCTGGAGGATGGGAGAGTTGTCTGTTTTCTCTGATTTCAGCCAATGTAAATAATCTGATAACAGAATGCCCTTTAAACCTGAAACTCAGGAGGTTGTGAGGGGAACAGTGATCAGCAAGTTTAAATTCTTCCATAAGCTCGTTGCCTGATTTCACTGTAAAATGATAAATTACAGATGGCAAAGTGTGTCAAATGGAAGTAGAATGCTACCAGCCTAGTGCTAAGGCATTTGGAGAACTAAAATAAATGAAAATAGTTTTTCCAGTGAATTAACTTGTTACAAAATACCATAGACCTTAAGGCATTTGTTGAATACCTTTGAAAATTCAGTTAATTATTTACAAAAGTAAAATTTGGGGAGTTTTCACAGGTGGTGGAAACTAGATGGAGACAGTAAAAAAGATGAGATTTAAAAGTTGTTTTTTCTTCCTAGTTATGGTGTGTTCAGGCAAACTCTTTGCAGAAGGTAAATACACTGAATTGTACTGTACATTGAATCTAGAATATGCAGTCTTGGTAACTTAAGGGCAATGTTGTTCATCTCTTTATGGAGTAAATACTGCTTTTTAAATTTAAATGCAATTCTGTTGTGACATGGCTGTTGATCATGATTTAGCTGTTGCTGATTCCTCTCTAAGCCTCAAAACTAATACTGAAAGGTTCAGACTTCAGTTCAGAAGAAATTTCTTTTGAAATCTTTGAGCTGTTTTGAGGCACTTACACAAATTTAATTTTGTATTATTAAAATATTTTATATGTTGAAATGTCTTGGAGATTGAAATGTTTTCACTTTCTTACAAAGCAAAAGAGTAGAAGTTAAATGGAACTTGCAGAAGTTGATCTGGGGTGGTCCTGCATTTTCTATTCAGCATTGGTTTCTTCTTTTGGTTATTGTTTTTGGGTTTTTTTGCTGATTTGTTTGTTTTACTTTGTTATTCTGTTGGAGTTTTTTTTTCAGTAACTTAATGTCATATTCAGCACTACTCTTTAAAAAGGTTTTCTCCTTTTACTGGGGATTGTTTTTTTTAATTGCCATTCTGCTTGTTTTTTCCTTAATCTCCATTTCTTGTTTCTTTTCTGTTGACTGTTCTTAAATTCCCTTCCGTAAGAAAGTCTAACTCCTCTGTTGCCTCCTGGCATTTTGTCCTACCTTTCTGGTAACATTTTCTGAATTGAGGAGCTGAGGCACTTCTAATCCTGACACTTGTCAACTGAATTTTATAGTAGGCATTGGTGTGTTTGTGCAGCAGAAGGTGCTCGTGCTTCTGGGCAAAACAGAGTAAATAAAGGTGTCCTGCATAGTTTTGCCGAGTTCACATTAGGAGGTTTTATTCTACAGCTGATATTCTTGTGAACCCTAAGGGAAAAAGCTGATAAAATTGTAGTATATCTTCATCTCAGCAGGTCTTAAAAGGCCCTTCATGCTTGTAAGTATTCAGGATTTTGTTCTTGTTTGAAAGCTTGAATCAGTCAAGCTGATATTAAATAAATTAATGCAAAAAACATTCATATCTGGGCTGAAATTTTCAGTGGGAAATATATTTATCTTTTTGCAGATACACCTTGTGATTTGCCACAGATAGAAAATGGAAACCTTGCCCAGTACTATTATAGTTTCAAAAGTTACTATTTCCCTATGCATAAAGGAAAGAAGCTCTCCTATACTTGTATGGTTGGTTACACAACTGAAAGTGGGACTCAAGATGGAAGAATAACTTGTACAGCACAAGGATGGTTTCCAGTGCCACGATGCTACAGTGAGTTAGCTTTATTCATCTCCTCACTGCTTCCAGCAGGAACAGTTCCTGGCTGGTTTTCCTGGGACATATGGGAAAAGAAGATGCATAACAGAAGGGATAAAATGTACAGGATGCCATCAATTATTTATGTCAAGACTACATAGGTTTATATATGGAATATTTTTACAATAATACATATTTTAAGGGCATTTGCCCATTTATATTCTTTAATAAGAACATAAAGTTTCCCAGTTTTCTTAATGTGGGAAAACTATTAGTTTTCCCTTGGATGTATAATTTCTGCAGTCTCCCTAGCTCTAGATTCCTTGGCTGTATTCCACATGGTTTCCAATGGGTTGATGTATTTGATGATTGGAGCAGAGTTTCTTCAATAGGTCAAGAAAATAAGATTAGATCAGTATAGCTACAAACCTCTTCTTTTGTTTCCTGGAGAACAAAAATATTCCATTCTTTCTAACGAAGCTGTCTTCTTTCCTTCAGGAAAATGCACCAAGCCTCTTTTGGAAAATGGCTCTTTTTACAGTACAGAAATGGACTTCAAAATCCATGAGAAATTGCAATACAAATGTAATCCAGGCTACCACAGCCCAAATGGTGGTACTGAAGATACAGTGCAGTGTCAGCCACAAGGATGGTCCTTCCAGCCAAGCTGTACTAAAAAACTTGGTAGTATTCTGCATTTTTCTCCTTTTTAATCTATTGCAGGGGTCTGTAATTCCAGTGCCCTTGCCGTGCCTGTAGGGCCAAACTGCCTGTGACAGGCTGTCATTTGAGTACTCCTAAAGCAGATTCTCAGCTGTACCTCTGGTGAAAACCTTGCCAGGTTTCACATGCTGCTGGTTTTGTGCATTTCTATAGATACAATTACATGTAAAATGAATTAGTAGAGATGAAATCCAAATGACGAGTGGAAAAACTTGCGCAGACAACTGCATTTGCAATTATTTGTTCTTTACCGAGATTTTGCCTGGGATACGACCACTTTTAAGGTGTATCTAAGGAAAAGCTTGGAATCCTCGCAACAAAAAGAGCAATGACCATGGTGCCTGTGCTGTGTTTCTTTGAGAGTCGTGCCAGGTGCCTGAGTTACGCCACGGCAGCTACGTGGGAGCGCGGAGGGAGGTGCCGCTGAACGGGACGCTGCGCTACCGCTGCGAGCAGGGCTATCGCACCGCGGCCGGGAGCGCCTCCGGGGCAGCGCTCTGCCTCGCACGCGGCTGGGCCCTCGCCCCCAGCTGCACCAGTATGTCATCCCCTCCCAAAACTCATTTCTTCTACACATGACAATTGGCAAAGGGGCTTCTTTCGTCAGTTCCTCAACTGGTTTCACCACTCTGTTCTCTTCCCAGGAATAACTTGCTCCTCTTTGAGTGAAGTAGCTCATGGAGGTTTCTATCCCATGAAGAAAATCTATGAAGAAGGAGATGTGGTTCACTTTTTCTGTGACAAACATTATTCTGTCACGGGATTTGACTTAATTCAATGCTATAATTTTGGGTGGTATCCAGACCCTCCGGTGTGTGAAGGTACTCTGGTTTTATAGTTTCACTGTGTCAAATTCTTAGAGAAAAGCTAGCGCCTTCTTTCAAGAAATGCTTTATGAATACAAAATAAAAATATGGGTTTTTTACCAGTTTGTAGCCTAAGTGTAAATTAAGTGTTAGTCTAAGGGCAGGGAGCCAAGGTGGTAGAGAGAGAGGCAATGGTAATTGGAACTACATTTCAGTGAACTCTAACAGCAGAGCAGATACTGTCTCTTACTGTTGCTTCTCCAGGTTGTATCCTGGAGAAGCAGAAATCAACAGATACAGGGAATTTTTTTAGACCCTGACGTTCAAGAAACTGTTCAGAATACATGAAGGTTTAACCAGACCTACTTAATCCTGCCTTGTGCAGTGGGGATGTACCTCTTGAGAGGCATTAAAAATAAAATTTGTAACAAGGTCCTCCTTAGCTTGTGGTACTTTTCAGACTTGTACAGCCTCCCCAAACTTTACTTGTTTTGAACAGAATTAATTAAAAGGTTGTCCTGGGGACAGAAACACCTTTAGCAATTGCTATCACTTCCCCAGTCATTGGGAGGTAATGGAGAGTCTCAGTAAAGAAAGTTTCAAAAGAATGAAAAGTGAACCAGGTGAGATATAGAACAAAGCAGAAAGCAGCACAAATCAACCTTTACTACAGCTTAAACTCCAGGCTTGTATTTATTCTCATGACACAGCAGGAACTTTTCCTGAGTGAGTGCAGAGAAGGTGGAGATGCTCAAGAGGATGAAAACAAGGCCTAAATCTACTTTTGAGGATACAGTAATCACAAACTTAATTTGTAAATAGGAAATGGGCTGTGATTATTGCTCCTTCTGAAGCATTAGAATTAATAGATAATCTGCTTTAAATATTATATGAATGGAAGGTATGGGAAATCTCAGTTTCCTGGAGTCCTTTAAAGAACATTTTATTAAGTCTCTGTGGAGAAATTACAGATTTGTTTATAGCTGTACAATGACATAGTACTTCTACTTTATGTTTGGGGAATGTAAAATCACTTGTTTGTTCAGGTCTCCCATTGTATTAAGAAAATTATGAAAATTTTATTAAGAAATTACTCTGGCTTAGCCAAAAAAGCCTTTTGAGTGATAGGCTTGCATTGTGTATGGTGAGCTTAATTGTGTACATGGTTTTGGTAAGAGAGAAAACAGTATGCAATTTCTTTATTTTCAGATGTAAAAGATAAATGTCCTCTACCACCCCTCCCTCATGGCCATGTCAGCACAGCCAGAAGAACATACCATAATGGAGACAAAGTTCGTGTACAGTGTACCTTGGGAAGGAGAGAATCTGAGGAAATCTGGTGTGAAGGAGGAAAATGGACATCACCCTCCATCTGTATAGGTTAGTACTTCTGTGAAGGCTGACAGCTGAACTGAAATGATTCTTTAACCCTTGCCTTAATTTTCAGGAGAGTCTCAGTTTCTATATCTGCAGAACTATTTGCCTTCCTCTGTTATAAGGAAGTGCTTGAGAAGCAAAGTGCTGCATATTTTGCAGGCAATCCATGGTTCCCAGATTAAAAATAAGGTGAATTCAGCTGCCACCTGTGAAAAATCCCTGGAAAACTAGGATTATTACATTTTACAGTGCATCATGTCTGTCTGTTTCAATACTTTAAAATGAGCTGTTTCTGTGAAAACTGGTTCTGAGTCTCTGCTATGGTTACAGGAATTGTGGCTAAACAGGAATCTGGGACACCACCACCACTCGAGGCAGATGCAGAAATAAGGACAAGCCAAACACATCTCAATGAAGATATGAGTAGGTGAACATTGCTCTTCTATTTAAAAGGGACTCTCCAATCCAATTATAGGCATTTTATGGCTACTTTTATTCTTTTGCTATAGGACAGTTCCTTTTTGTGGAAAATGCTTCCATGTTCTACAGATGTCAATGTAGCCAATTAATGAAAGGCCATTGTTGCTTATTTCTAAATTACACCAATAAGCCTACTCTGTATTTGTAATTTTATTTCATACAGAGCATTTACTTTCAGTCATTTTGTACCCTTTAATATTATCTGGACATGCAAATTAGTAAGTATTTTGTTGTTCCTTTGATTAATACTTCCAATGAGGGTTCTTCTGTTTATTTTGAACCACACATAGGTGAAACATTTCAACAAAAAAGATGGTCTAGTCACATAAAAAGAACTAATCTGTATTGAGTAAACCAGCAAGAGCAAAAAGTAAACATAGATGTAAAGTGTAGAGGGAAATAAAATGCAAGTCTGCAATTCAGTAAAGCAAGTGTAGAGTTTCTGAAAATGAAATTTGGTAAAGGAATTATATTGGTTTAGATTCTATTTGTATACAAAATTTTTGCTCAGTCTGGTATTGCTCTAATGCTTTCACCAGTGTTAACAATGCTGTAATCTAAACAAGGTCTAATTGCCTCTCTCTCTATCTCGTATCAGAAATGCAGCAAGACTGTGCCTCTCCACCTGTGATTAAAAATGGTGGTGTCCTGGGCCCATTATTAGCAAGTTACAAAAATGGTTCCTCAGTGGAATATGCTTGTCAGCACTACCACTTTTTGGATGGGCCCAGTACTGTTTACTGTGATCACGGAAACTGGACAGAACAACCATCCTGCTTAGGTGAGTCTTGGAAGGAAAAGCAAGTCTTGTCATATGTAATTTAAAAAGGGAAAATTGGAAAGAATCTCTAAATAATCTTTTTGTTACCATCTTTTCTCTTTTATTTGAGTTAATAAAGACTCCAGAAATACAAGGATGAACCAGAATTAAATTTGTAGCAGGTCTTTCCTGCTGGGTGTCTTCTGGCCTGTTCTTAAAACCACACAATTAAATAGATTCCTCTGTTTCCTGAGTGAGCTATTCTAGGATGTAACTATCCCTGTTTCCTGGGAGGGTTCTCCAATTTCTTTCCTCCATATTGTCCATTCAGTTAATTTCTTCCTGTCTTTCGATAGATGATTAGAAGGAATGGTGTGGCCATTCCCAAAATGGCTTTTAGATACAATTAACAAAGAATTAGCAATGACTTCTTGGACTTCTGTTTTTAAACTTTCAACCCTTTTTTTTTTTTAATTATGTGTCTTTATATCTGTTGTTTCATCCTGGACTTTTAAATTTTTCCGTGCTGCTTTTATGTATGCTGCTCAAAACAATGTATAGAACTCCCACTAGAAAATTACCAATGCTAGCAGGAATACAAACAAGAGTTGTTTGTCTTTCCTTCCTTCCTCTAATGAAATAATTCAATTTTACTAACATCCTTTGTTAAATTGGCTCACCTTTACATTCGTAATTTACCATTAAAATGAAAATAAACAATCAGTTCAGTTTTAATTGCTTATTTCTAAATGAACAGAAGTTACCTCATGTAGACTGAAAGGTCTAGGTCAGCATTTTTGGATCTGAATACTCAAATTAACGAATCCTGTGAAATAGTGACACTTCATTTCCCATGAGCATTATTTGTCTCCTAAGCATCCCAATAAGCCTAGCATCCTTTGCATGCTTTCTGAGATTTCTTTTCAATGCTTGCCTAATTTCAATGCTGATGTTAGCCTCGGGAAAATTCCATGTGAATTTGTTGTTACACTGCTGTCACCAGACTGCCAATAACTGAGTTCTCCTTGCCTTTCCCTCAGCAAAGCATCAATAAAAGCTTTTATCTGCCAGTGATTCTCATGGAACTTGTAGAAATTTATTTTTGTAGGTGACCCTCTGTCAGGCTTTATTGATGTTGAAGAGTGGTTTCAGAAGTTAATGAGGTTAATCATCTAATGGAAAGCTACACTCCCTGATGTGATCCTGGCACTGGGTTCTTAAAACCAGGGTTCTTTAAAAACCCTGTCAGAAAGCATCCATTCCTATTGCATGTGTTTGTTTTTTGTTGTTACTTAAGATCATTCCTTTACATTTGCATTTTTTAATGCATCTGTAGTTCTTTATCTTGAAAGATTCAGAAGCATTTTAAACATATTGACTTGGGGTTCTCTTTCTTCACTCCTACAAAATGGAGCTAAGAAATCAGTCAAGATGGCTTTTTATTAAAATACACTTTCATTTTCTAGAACCATGTACTCTTAATGTAACTGATATGGACAGCAACAACATAACACTGAAATGGAGACGGGAAGAATTAATTTTCCTACATGGAGATCTCATAGAGTTTGAATGTAAACAGGGATATGGTTTTCTCCAAACTGCCATTCCTTCTCCTGGGAGGACACAGTGTGACCATGGCAGACTGAAATATCCAAAATGTGTTATTCAAGGTAAAACAATTTTTTAATTGCCTTTTTGAATAATCAATCTTAGACCTATTTAGAAATTATTTGCTTTGCTTTTAGTGTAGGCCTGGAGTCTGCTGTAAATAATCAGTGCTTAGGCTTCAACAATACATACATACAAGGCAACTATACTGCTTAATATATCCAAGCATGGAAAAATGATACACCTTCCTTTGATGGGCAAGGCTGTAGAAAGGAGAGGGAAGCTCTTCTCTGAGCCCAGGAAACTGAAAGCTCTGCAGAAAGAGAGCTATAAAAGGAAAACCTTCATGTTCATTTAATTTATGATAAAGCTGCCAATTTGTTAGTTTCTTATGCTGAGTGTTTCTCAAATGTTTTAATTATCATTGCAGCTGTTACAGAAAAATGCAGCTCTCCACCATCTATTGCAAATGGAGCTCTTACTCTCCCAGCACTGCCCCAGTATGACAGTGGTTCTTCCGTTCAGTATATTTGCTCTGACTATCATTTTTTGCAAGGCTCAGAAAGAATCTACTGCTCTGAAGGACAATGGACTTCACCTCCAGTTTGTATAGGTGGGTGTGATAAATAAGGTAAGTAAGCACTTATTTCTCTGTATAATTCATAGCCTCAAGGAACAGCCTGGTAGTGACCTGTAATGGCCCCCTGCAATGAGCAGGGTTGCTCAGAGCCCTGTCCAGCTTGACCTTGGATGTTTCCAGGAATGGAGCAACCACTGCCTTTCTGGGAAACTGTTCCAATGTTTTACCACTCTCACTGGTGGTAATGTCTTCCTTATGTCTAGGCTGAATCTACCCTCTCTTAATTTAAAGCAATAACACCCTGTCCTATTGCTCCAGGCCCCACTAACATGTCTGTCTTCATCTTACTTATAAGCCCCTTTTAGGTTCTGGATCCTTCTTTTCCCCATTTCTCTCTAAAATGAGATACTTACAGTCTATAAATTGAGTATTGTCAGCTAGAACGTTTAGATCTCAATTTCACTGTCTTCAGTGACAGATGAAAGTTTTAATAGAAGCAAGTTAAGTTCATCTGGCAGGTTTTTTTTTTATATGCCTGCAGTAAAATAAGACAATGGGAAATTATTTACAGTTTAAGTGTAGCCTGGTCAAAATACTCTGTTCCAAAAAGAATCAATTTATTAGCACTGATCAAGTCTCTCTTTTTTAGAGCCATGTACTTTGTCAAAAACTGAAATGGAGAAAAATAATGTGCTGCTCCAAGCATTCTATGCAGATCAAGTTTACTTTTACCATGGGGATTATGTTGGATTTTACTGTAAACAAAACCATTTTGGAGAGGAATCTGGCACAACTTTATTTCAAGTACAGTGTAAGAGAGGACAGCTGGCATATCCAAGATGTGTTGAAAGAGGAAAATAAGTATGGACTTGAGGAAAGCCTATAGGAAAGGTATGTATGTATTCTTTATCTCCTATTAACTGGTGAATTAGGGTGGCCTTGTGTTCTCCAGGTCGCCCCACTCAGCTCTGGGAAATGAGTGCTGGGCTGAGCTGGAGGGGGTGGAAGGGAAAGGCCTTTGTGGGATGAGGATGAGCAGTGCAGCATGGGGATGCAATATTGGCATACACATGGAAAAAGCTGGAGGAAAGAGTTGTACATCATAAAGCATTCATGTCTCCCTTCACAGGTAAGGAGCCTCTAAAGGACTAAGCTTGAGGAACAATATAAAACAGCAAGTATAAAAAGTTTTTAAGGGATCTGTAAAACTACTTAAAACCTAAAACTATACAAATTTACTAAGTAGTTAATTATTTTTAAAACAATATTTTAAGAAAATTAAAATCCAAGTACTTTGTATGATTGCCTATGACACTTAAATATTGGTACTCTTAAGGTTCTGCCTAGGAACAAGAGTGACTACAGCTATGAAGAAAATTCAGGAATTTGGACAATGTTTGCCTTGCATCTAGTCTAATTTAATAAAAAAGCTACTATAAGGCTTTCCTCTGTCTTTAATGTCTAAACTCATCTGTCTGTGAAATCATAGCATATATGGTGCTGTATATGGGTTTGCACAATTTCTGCAAGTGTTACATGAACGAATAAAACAAAAAAAAGAAATGAAAGAATTCAGGAATAGACAAATTCTGCTTATTCGATCAAAACCCTGTCAAACAATAGGTGGAAAAAAAAGGTTGATAATAATACTCTACAAAGTGTACATAACACCAATGCCCTTTTACAGAGCAAACTGGGCAAAGTGGAGGGAAAGGGATTAAAAGGCTGTTGCTGGAACACCTGTTGGAAGTAAAATTCATTTACCACTCTCACTTCCTCTGGATATACACACAACACTGGCTGTGTGCACAGGACAGGATGAGGGGGATTGCAGACAATAAGGCAGAATCTTGATGAACTTTGAGGCAAAAAATGCATCAAATACTCGAGCTTCATGTGGGGCTGCTGCCACTAAATCACCTACCTGTTTTAGTGACATACCCCACTTTCTTATTCATTGTTTTAATCCTAATGTAGTAATAGAATACGTTCTTGTGACCCTTGCTGTCCTTTGCAGTGCCACTCTGAGCTTCAGCTTTTCTAACCTTATCCATACATGCCACATCAATGCCATGGACAGCTCACCTTGGAGCCTGTTTTTGCCTCAGTCCCCTGTGTGTTGATTTCTTTCCTGCGTCAGAGCTCTCTGTGAAGTCTCTGATTAGATAAGCCAGTCCAGGTAGATGTGTTTTTCCTCCTGAAGATGAGAATTGAATAATCTTGTGCTTGCAGGATTCTGTGCTTCAAGACCTGTAAGCTTCTCTGGAGTCCTATGACTCCCAAGCAATCCCATCTCCTCTTTTCCTAAGTCTAAGTCTGCTCTCCTAAGATGCGTGATTTTACTCTGGTACTTGCCTTTCTCTCTCCCTTCTGAGTCAGGGACTGCATTAGTACATGGCTACCACGGCCAGGCTGCCACTGATTTCCACAGGCACTTGCTCCTTGTTTGTGAAGGGCAGATGGGGGTGGGGGTGGCACAGACTGGCCCATCCAGGACCTGGACCAGGAACTAGTCCCCACCTTCACCTAGAAACCCCAATTACTTGTAACATCTTGCCTTTGCAGGCAAGGTCTGGCTCAATCCTCTAGAACTGGTTCTGGCTAGAGACTTCCTTGAGTTGTCAAGGAGACTCTACTTACTCTTTCTGCTCAGGCACTCAGGACACTCACCCCCAGGCTCATATCCAAGCAGAATTGGATATGAAAGTAGGAAGAAAGTAGGAATAGACAAGGCCAAACACACTCTGATAATCAGATTAGCTGTCAGCTTTAATTCTTGTCTCAGTATGCCACCAAAGTCAGCCTGTTTTCAGGACACAATTGTTAATAAAATAACAGTGAGTGCAGTATAGAATAGATAAAATGCAAGCACAAACCTTTGGCTGGATAAAATGTAAATACATTTACAAAGCTAGATCTAATGTGGATAATATGCAAGCACAATCATCCAATAATAAAAACAATAACAAATTCCAAGACAGAACATTGGCTAAGCTGCAAACAAAGCACAGCAAAATGGGAAACACCAGGAAAGACTGAGCTCAAATCACTGGGTTGGTTGAGGGCTCTTTCATTTCCAGAGCTGGACTCACTCATGCAATTTCCCTTTACCCCCACCACGATTCTGTGTAAAGAGAAGAAAAAGGGCAAAGGCATGAATACCAATGCTGGCACACAACAGGGGCTTCTCAGAGCAGTGGGCAGGTAACTTCAGCAGAACTGCCTCCTACAACCCCTGCCCCATGTTTTGGCAGAGAGCACTTACTTTCACACTCTGGGTATGTAATCACTCCATCCAGGCACTGTGCTCTGAAATTTTCCCTCCAGGAAACCTTCCGGTACCCGCTCTTGCAGTCAAAGACAACAGGCTCCCCCGAGGGATAGTGGTGCCTCCACTGGCTGGATGACTGCAACTGAATATTTTTCCTTTCCATGGTGTTCCTATCCAGTGTACAGTTCCCTGCAAAAAAATACTTCTGTTATTTGCCTGTAGATCTCACACTGAACAACTGATGCTCTGTTGGCACTCCCTGAGTGTCCCAAGTACCTTTTCCCCAGCAGTCTCCCCAACTCAGGTGTGCTGGGCAATGACTTTTTGGGGGCACTGCCCCTCCATGCCTTCAGCTTCCAGGAGGCTCCCATACCCTGGCTCGTCCCAGGTGCTCCCCCAGGAAAGGCAAAGGCTTTCTGCTTTCCTTCAGCACTAAAAATGCAACAACAGAGCAGCGAAGCTGAAGAGGGGCTGACTTACTTCCCTGTGTGCACCGTGGGTATTCCAATGTCCCCTCCACACACTGTACTCTGAAATTGGGAGTACTTGGGTCTTCCAAATATCCTGGTTTACAACGGAATTCAATATGGTCACCTGATGTGGAATAAAGCTTGGCTTGTGCAACCCATTTCAGCTCAATATTGTTTCTGGCCATATCTTCTTCTGATGCTGTACAGGCCACTTGAAAAAGTCAAGAGAAGAGTGTCAGCACTTCATACAGACACACCACAGGTAACTCTTTTGCCCCTAGAGCCTACAGAAGTTCTTCCTATCAAAAAATGCTTCCAAGTATTTGCTCTGACCCTCTGTTAGTTGCAACAGAAAAGACATTCACATCCATGCTAAAGGGAAAAAAAAAAAGCCCTGGAGAAGCCTTGTTACACTGACAGTCACACGGGGCAAGAAGCACGGGGGGGGAGACAAGAGGCACCAATGAATTTCCTCATATATTTTTTGAATCCCTCCTTCCCTTCTGCTCAGTACTTCTCTATTTTCTCATCATGGAGGCACTTCTGGGTTTCCCCAGCATTGCCACTCATGCAGACCCATTCTCCTGGCTCAGAGCCTGCTGGGTGGAGCCATGTCCCCAGCCCAGGAGCACTCAGGAACTCTGCACAAGAGATGGAGATCCCCTCACAGAGAAGGGTTCAGCCATCTCCCCCCTCCTCGTGGACCTGTTGGCAGCAGAGGGGACTACACAAGCTGACTTAAAGGAGTTTCGTCTTGGGGACAAAAGGAGGACTTGCTGCCACTCACACAGTCTTTGGCCACCCAGTACATGCTTCAACATACCTAGGCAAACTGGGGGGCTTGTCCACTGCCCATTAAGACAGGTGATTGTTGGAGATCCTTGCAAGCTATAGAAATCTGGGCACTTGTATTCCACAGTATCACCTTGTCGATATTCTTGCATGGGGAAGACAAGAAGCTCTCCATTTTGAATAGTTGGAGGTGTGCCACATCTCCCAGCTCGTCCTGGAAGAAATTTCCCAATCAGAGAGCGAGTTCAACTGCAGAGGAGGTCTGGTCAGAAATACCACCCACACTATGTTGGCACTACTCAGCAAAGTGGAGGAAAACAGAGAGAAAACCAAACAGCTGGCAGGAGCAAGAGTTTCTCATTTCTCCAATGTTCAGGCTTACAAGTGCCAGCTTACCCCATCTGAGCACAGCTTAAGTGCTTGCAGCTGTCTGCAGGATTTCATCTTGTCCTGCATAAGGTGTGGCACTTGACTTTCTTGAGTAAAGCCACCTGGGTCACTCAGCTTGGTAAACTCATCCCATCTGAACCTGGGAAAGTGGTCTTTCCTGCGTGTGCCGGATCCATGGCAGAGGCACACAGTGAGGGCACTGAGATGCTAAATGACAAGGAGGCAGCTTCACAATGCTATCCCTGACAGGAGACTGGATGGAGAGAGAGAAATTACCTTTGCATGTTGGCAGGTCTGTCCAGTTCCCATTCTGGCACACCACAGTGGGAGACCCAGTCATCTTAAAATTTTTCCAGCACTGATACTTTGCACTCTCCCCAGGGATATACCTTGACTTTTTAGTACCTTCAATGCTACCACCAGGAATTTCTGGAGGAGGTTTACATGTCACATCTGTAAAGAGACACAGCTGGAGTCACCTTTGCAGTTGTTAAGATGTTCATCTATGCAACCAGAAGTGAAAGGAATTAGCCGTGTTACAATTTCTGTACAGATTCTCTGCCTCAGGTGGGTCACAGGAGTTCACCATGGAGAAAGTGGCAGCAGAACACTGTCTGGGACTCTCAGGAGATGGCAGGGTCAATAGGAGTTTCTAGAAAAAGCCAGTGTTTCTGTACTTATGCCCAAAAACCACACCAGCCTTGTCTCTCCCCAGGGAGCCCTGGGGAGACCACAGGGCCAGCAGCCAAACTGATTCCCTGCTGAAGTGCAGAGGTCTGGAGGGACGGCAGTTCTGGAGGAGTTTGTCAGCCTGTGCTGCTTGGGACTGGGCGAGCACAGCCAGCTCCACAGAGCTGTGCTCACCCTGCAGCCAGAGACTGGGCCAGGGGACTCTGGGGCACAGCTCCTGAATGTTCCTTGTCACAGGAACAACCTTTCCACTTCCATGGCCCTAGCAGATCTTACATGGTTTAGATCTGGGTCTCTGCTGGGGTCTGCATTGATCAGAGTGGAGCACTGCAGAAGAAGAACTGCTTCTCTGTCCTACTGCTGCTTCCATTCAGCTTTGAACACAAGAGAGAAGCCCTTACGTGGCTGTCCACTGAAAGTCACTGAAGTGGTGGACACTGGGGAAATACCAACAGCATACAGGAGAATGACAGAGCAGAACACTTCAGGCACTGATGCTTCAGGAACATTTTTGCTATTGATGGAAATATTCGCAGTATTTCTAGAAGCATCAAGTTAAATTAAATTGCTGTGCAAGAAAGTAATAGCAAGTTCAAAGTCGAGGTAGCCAAAGAAAACAGAAGTAAAAAAGGCCAAGTCTTTAGAGTATTTAGGTAGAGAATTGGTTGCCTCTACACTAACAGGCAAGGGGGAAAGCACAGATTCCTACCTCTGCAAACTGGTGCTTGTGACCATTGACCATTGGAACAAACGATGTAATTTCCACCCGTCATCTGAAAATTGCTTTCACACTGATAGAGCACCCTGGCACCAGGCAGATACCTCTCCTGAGGAATGTTTGCAATGTACCCATTGGGGATTTCAGGTGCAGCTCCACACCTGACATCTGGAAAGAGAGGAAGGAGTGTGTAATGAGTGACAGAAGACTCACACAACACAGCATTCCAGAGCTCTTGGCAAGCAAAAACACTTTGAGTAATGCACATCATTTTCTACAGGTAGAAAAAGAAGGTTTATTCTGATACATTGTATGGTTTATTCTGCAATGCTTCAGCACCCAGTGTTATGTTTGCCTAAAGTAACTAAAAAGAGAGAAGTCACAGAGATTAGCCAGGTGTGTTGTACAGCATCGTGTGCCACAGGGTTGGAGTGTGACATGATTCATTTACTATTTGAAAGTGCCTGTCAGCAACTGACCTGCTAAATGATGTGAAAACAAGATCCATTAGCCAACAGTTATCTGCTACTTTGCAGCCAGCATGCATCCCTCCGTAAGTCTGCCTGCTTGATTTCAGCAGGGAGCCAGGATTCAGCTACCAGCTCCAGCCCACAGGGAGACAATAGCTGTGCTGATCTACCCTGCTTGCTGCTTCCCAGAAGCCAGAAAAAGAGGTTTGTAGCAGCCCATTCAAAGCAAGTCACCTCTTGGCCCTATTGGTCTGACTCATCTGCATGCCGGAGTAAAAACTGTTTTAATTCACAACATGAAATGCTAAGAAGGATCATGGATTCCTTAGATGTAGAACCTATACCTTCACAGAAGGGCGGTGCTGTCCAATTTCCTTTTCTGCAGATAATTTCAGGGGAATCAACAATCAGGAACCCTGAATCACACTGGTAACGAATTGTTTCACCAGGCTCATAAAATTTCTTCCTTCTGCCTTCAAATTGGGCATTGGCAACTTTTGGAACACTTCCACATGGCATTTCTGAAAAGATAACAGAAATCTGATGCTTGTGCTACTGTGATACACATTGAAGAAGTGTACTTTTTCCATCAAAGAGGTGCTTTAGAGAGCTATTTCTAACATCAGCATAGTCATCTGCTGACATTGGATTATATAATTATGGTTAGTTAATAATTGTATAAAAGGTAGCATACAGAAGATTAAATAAGTCATTCCCCCAAATATACACAAACTTCAGCCGCTGAAATACTTCAACTTTGTTTCTAAATATGCCAGGAAGTTTTACTCGAGGCTCTTGTCCCTTGCTACACAGAAGTGATTTCCATCACTGAGGCACCACAGCAACTTTTAGTTACCAGTGGACTCTGTAGAAAAGAGATCCTTGGATCAGGAGGATATGCCTAGAACTCATCTGGCAGAGATATGAAATGAACAAAGACTGCAAGAATATGAAAGAATATTTAAAAACTAAGCTGCATCCAGCAAGTCAGTTTTGCACCCACTCAGGATTGTTCTGAAGACATCCATGATGGAAGATAAGATTCCACAGCAAAATATGGAATGGAAAAATATGCTTTTACTGATCCACCTCCAGTTCAAAATTCTTTCCATTTTGTTGCTAAGTGCACTTCAAAAAAAGTAATTTTTGATATTACCCAAGCATGAAGGAGCTGCAGTCCATTTTCCCATAGAACAATTTATCTCTGTTGATCCATCTAACATGTATCCAGAATGAGAAACATACTTAAATCTAGCACCAGCCAGATAAATTGTTTTCCCTTCTCTTTCAATTCTTAAGTTTGGATTTTCCAGACTGGGAGCATCAGCACATTCTACGGATTGTGGTGGCAAACATGGTCTTTCTAAAAAACACAGACAACAGAGATAAACAATAATGCAAGACAATCGATATGGCAACTGTTACTAAGTAATAAATAATTTATAGAATACAGGACATTATTTAAGGCCCCCAATCAAAACTGAGACTCTGTTATGCAATATACTAAAAAAAAAACAAAACAAAACAAAACAAAACAAAACAAAAAAAAAAAAAAAAAAAAAAAAAAAAAAAAAAAAAAAAAAAAAAAAAAAAAAAAAAAAAAAAAAAAAAAAAAAAAAAAAAAAAAAAAAAAAAAAAAAAAAAAAAAAAAAAAACAAAAAAAAAAAAAAAAAAAAAAAAATACACAGCTCTTGAGGGACTACCTGAAAATTATAAATGCCCTCTCAGATAAGCCTGTGTAAACGAAAAGACTACAGTTGTTTGCACACTTTTTAGCAACTTATGGTCTACTGCTTTCCTGCAGCTACCTGTTCAAGATAATCTTAGGTAAATAACAGTAACCTCCTGCTCATGATGACTGCAAATGAGTAACACAGATATCCATAACAAAATGATGGAAAAGAAATATGCCAGTACTGACCCACACAGTAAGGTGGTGATTGCCATTTCCCTTCTGTACAGGTTATTTCCTTTGTACCGACGAGCTGGAAACCACTGGGACATGTAAAAGCTGCTTTACTCCCATTCCTGTAGTTTCTTCCTACTGTTGTCTGCTGAGCACCAGACACCTGAGGTGGAGGTGGGCACACGTTCTCCTCAGCTAAGGACATATATTCATGTTACAATAGAACAGAGAGAAAGCGTAGCAGTTCATCAGAGATTACAATACAAACAACCAAGACAAGACTGGTGCTAGGTAACTCCAATAGCTATCTCAAGCTTGAATATTATGATCATTTTGTTCTGCTTCAGAAACACCAGAGCTGCTTTCAGAGTCATAGAAAAGACAGTCACAGTTGTCTGCACCAAGCTAAGATGGAGTTCCTTGTAGTCCCTCCTTTCCCTTTCACACAGCTGCAGACTCTTGTGTGCTTTTCCTGTTCCTCTCTCTATAGCAAACTAGTTTAGGAAAATGGAACCAACTTCTGGAGTCCTTGTTTTATTTTTTCTTCAGACTAAGCTGATGGAGCTAAATGAAAAAGCTAAAAGAAAAGAAAGAAATAGGCTAAAATTTTCCCACTCCAGGAATGAAGGGCTCTTTTTGCCAAAAGAAAGAAAAAGGGAGAGAATGAGATAGATCTAGGACAGAGATCTGAGGAGACTTTCAGAACTTTGTTTTGTGTTTCTAATGGTTCCAGAAAACTTAGGTAGGGACAGTGATTGCCATACTTCTCCCACTTCCACACATGATTTTGCATACATCTGGTATAACCAAAGAAAGGAATGAGGCAATGGTTGTTTTACAGTCACGCTTTTTACAGACAATATCCATGCACAAATGTAGCCCTGAAGACATTGACCTCTGCTGTGTGTTACATATGGGCAGCCTCCTCTGCATCTGTGCTTTTGCACTGGCCAACTTAGCTTTTTTCTTATGGTTTCACTAGGAAGCAATTGGAAAAAGGAGGAAAAAAATAAACCAGAAAAACTTGGAAGGTTTAGAGGAAATAAAGGAACTTTGATTGGAGCTTGAGCTATGAGCTCTCTGATTTGCATCAGGGTAAGGCCCTTTTGAAGAACTGAGCTTAAATTTATCATTGCATCTTTTCTCTCATCAGAAGTGTCAGTGACAACCATTCCAATTGTAAGAGTAGAGAGCATTAAGTCTGCCTTACTAAAATAGTGCATCTCTAAACCTAGTTAACTGTTCAAATGATGGCCACAACGGCCCTTTAGCATATGATCAAGTAAACACTTCTATTTCAGCCTAGTGATACGGCAATGCTAGAAATCCTTAATAACGAGCATTTATCATGCCTGCAACAAAAGAAATGGTGCAAATGTAAAAACACACCTCTACACGCAATCTCTGGTGTCCATCTCCCAGACACACAAGTTGCCTTTTTAACATTTTCATCAGTTAATGTACATCTATAATGTATAACTTTATGGAACCCGGTCTTCCTTCTTGACATGGGATACTGGTCAGAGCGCACCAGCTCAACATCCTCTGGAATTGCACACTGAGGGGATGCATCTGAAAAAAAGTAAAGAGAGCTTAAAAAATAGATTTAGATCTGATAATACGTACTGATGAACATGTCATCAGTTGTACAGAAGTTCTATGTGAATATGAGGAAGAACTTTACTGGAGGGGGATGCTTCAGCAGGGAGGACCAGATGACTCACTGCAGTCCCTTCCAACCTTACTCATTCTGTGACTCTGTGAGAAGGACTAACCCACATATAAGTGGTTAGAGTGGGATAAGCCTAACACATTGTGGCTATTAATATTACTTCTAATTCATTTTAATACTTGATTTTAACCACTCTGCAAGTTTATTTCCTTCCCTTTACAAAGCTGTAGGTGCAGTCTTTCCAGGATGAAGGACATGCTTCCAGTTAAAAGGAGTAAATTAAAACCACTTCACTTTGATGCATGAAACTATAGCACATCTGGCTACATAGTGATGGCTGAATCTTTCAAATTTTGTATACAACTATGTTAAATTCACATATGAAATATTATGGAAACAGATTACCAGCACAAATAGGTAAAGGCTTCCATTCTCCATTTAGACATTTTATTTTCATTTCCTCAGTATTGTCAGAGCCTGGTTTACATCCACAAGTTACTTCATCCCCGTGTGAATACTGAGTCTGGTCTGCCTGATGCAGAACAACATTTGGGATAGAGGAAGGTGATTCACATGGCATTTTGTCTTCTGTTAAAAAGAGCAGAAGAATTCCACGATAATACAGGAATCACATACCAATAGCTGAAAAAACTTAAATAAAAATAACTCTATTTGCATTTGGTGAACCAAACCTACACCCATTAATTGTAGCAACTAAATTTCAAAAACAGCTGGAGTACATGTATCTTTTAGTCAGTTTGCTAAATTTCTCTCCTGTCGTTTCCCTTCCTTTTCCAACACTGCACAATCCAAGGTAGTTTCAGCTGACAGTATTTTCCCAAACTGTTACTACATAAACCATAAAGAGTAAGGAAGCCCTCAATTAATTCAAGTCACCTGAACCCCTTATTCAGATTAGTCAAAATTATAATTGATCATACACCTGCACATTTGTATTATGCCCTTTCAGTTAGAATTATTCCAAAAACTCAAACCCATTGTAAGGTCTCTTAGAGGACGGCAGAGCTGTCACCTCTCTGTGAGAACTGCAGTTCCTGCTTTGGGCTGGCACTGTTGCAGTGGTAGTGACAGCAAAATGTAATGGCTTGTCACGCAGTTTTATCTTATTATTTTATTACTTTGAACACAACATTACATCTGCAAATAAGTAATTTTAATTGTGAAAATATCTATGATGTAACAGCCTGCAGAGAATTACAGACTTCCCAGAAGTAAGAGCTGTGTAGATTACCAATGCAAGAGGGAGGAGGTGACCACTGTCCATCAACACATTCTATTTCCTTTGATCCAACCAACTTAAATTCGCCGTTACATTCATATTGCTTTCTGTCCCCATGCTGGTACTGTTCCACAGAGCCATCAACAATACTTCCATTGGTAATTTCAGGGGGAGGTCCACAGCCTCTGACACTCACTGAAATCAAGAAATTAAATCTATGCTCTGAACTCAGTACTTGCACTACAGTTATATGTTAAGTACAACATAAAACAAATTGAACATATCATTTAAAGTGAAGAAAAATCAGTGAAACAGGTTAAACAGGTCACTGATTCATGCCTTTGAATGTCTAGATTTGTGCTGGGCTGGAGATCACAATCAGATACGTGTGACCCAGGCTCACTCACTCTTGTGTCTCACTTCCATGCACTGTCAGTGCCTGCTCTGAGAAAAGTGGTTGATAAAACCAATTCAGCTGTAAGAGGGGAAAAAAGTGTTATGAGAATGGCAAATTCAGTATTCTTAAAAGAAAATTGACAATTCTGCAAGGAATAACCTACGTCCTAAAAATCACCCAGNCAAATATATGAAATAGACTTGCTTTTAAATGCAACAGAGGGTCAGCAAAAAGAGTCACCAAAAAAGCTAATTGAGTGGGAAGAAAGAGAGGTCCCTTCCTCCTCTCAAGCTTTGTGAAAGCCTATGCACCTCATGAGAGGGCTCAGCACCAGCACAAGAAACTCTTCTCAGATACCAGGAAGATGTACTCTAAGTTAAAAATAATGCTAAGTACAGGGGTATATATTTTTCCTTCTGCATGAATTTGTCCATCCTACTACATGAAACTAAGAATTTCACAGGAAAATCCTTCACTGGGTTTCTTTTGTTTGGGTCCAGCCCTGTATAATCTCCAAAACAGTTTTTTCCTTCAATTTCATGTGATCGGAAAAAAAAGGGCACAGGATGTAATATCTGACATGTATCAATATTAGGTAGTGGCAAAACTTAGGACTTTGAGAATATGGTAAGAGAGGACACTACTCAAATTAATCATTGCCATAATGCACATTATTTATGCAGTTTTGAACATTAAATTTTTTTCAAACATTAAGGTCAATAATCTGATCAATATTTTGTGCAAGCCATTTACCAGCCCAGTTTCAGTTATTGTAGAAGAATTACCTTGACACACTGGTGGTGGTGGAAACCATCCAAAGTGGTAGCACTGAATAGAGGCAGGTCCCACCCTTATGTATTTGTTTGCACAGGTAAATTTCACAACAGCTCCAATGTGGTATTTACCCTCCTTGGGAGAGAAATCTCCATTGCGCAATAGTGGCAAGGCACATTGTATTTCTGCAGAGGAAAAAATAGTTTAACATATAGTAGACAACCTAAAGAAAGTACATGAAATGCTACTGGTTAGAACAAAACCAAAGGAAGGCTTAAAGAAAAGAGGTTCAGAGAGTCACACTGATTAGCAAATACAAAAATGTTCACCACGGCACTGGGGTGGTGGACTCCATTCTCCGTTTTTGCCACATGTTGTGGTATCAGTTGGCATGTTATTTGTAGTTTTATATCCCTCCAAACAGGAGTACTCAATTGTATCTTCAGGTATGAACATGCTTCTGTTTGTGTGGTAAATCAAAATGTCCCCTGGTGCTTTACATGATTCTGTAGAATGAAACAAAGTTAGTGCAATTAGTTATCCAGAAACACTGCCCTTTGGAAGCATCATTCCTATAGGTATGTTTGAAACATCAATAATTCTGCATTGCCAGAATATTACTGTGGAATATGCAGCATATTCACATACTATCTATTGCATTTATCTTCCAGAATGTGTCTAGAAGTAATGTTTAGTATAAGTATTTCTTCGTTAGATTCAATAATTTCCCTTTGCTACATATTATCATTACTATCATTATTATTAATTTTGGTGTCACAGCAAATGGTTTGTACTGCTGTTCCCATGGTCAGTTGTGAGTGGGTCAGAGCCACAAAATCCTAGGTAAAGGCAGACTGAAATAAAATGACAAGATCAAATAGCAGCTAAAGTTAGCCAATATTATGACCAACATATAATAGTAGATTAAATTTCTTACTGTACTACACCTGTGTTCAGGAGAGGAAGGGACTTTGAAATAATGAATCCTATTTGTCTATAGTTTGGTCACATTTAAATGAAATTCTTGGCATGCCTTGGTTCACAGATGTTGCTTCATAAATTGGGGGTAAATTTGGGCAAATGTACCTTGTATCAGGTAAGAACCACTGAAGAGATCAGTGATTACCATTAACTAAGTGCTAAAGAGATCCAAAAAGATCCTTTATGGTTTCTCTCTATATCTTGGAGCCTGATCTCTGGAGGATCAGCCCTCTGAGTTTCCCTCTGCCCAGTAAGAGACCTCTACAAATCAAGGTGACAAATCTCTGTGGCCACAGGACACCATGTCCACCAGACAGATTGGTGACAATGACAGGGAGCTCTAAAACCTTTAGTTACTCACTGATACA
>VZTR01030374.1:68110-114374 GCA_013400775.1 Chaetops frenatus
GGAGTCCAGCCACTCTCTTGGCACTGTGTGTGTCCTGCTTCTCGTCCTTCTGGAGTCACAAAGCCAGTATAACATTTATATAAGATCTTCTCTTTTAAATTGAATGTTCTCCTGTCTGAGTTCAAATATCCATTCTTAAAAATTATTTCCTGGCATTTTTCTGAAAGAGAGAGACAAGATTTCTTCCAAGTAAAGCACTGCTAAACTACATGCATAAAAATCACAGTAGAAGGATAACAATAGAAGCAGCAGTAGGATTTAGAAAAATTATTTAATACATGGTCAATTGAATACATTTTAAATTTAATACATTGTTAATACATAATGCTTAATATGTTGTTTAAATGGATGGAAGTCTTGGTTGGATGTTTCAGTCTTATATTCTGAGAGAAAACTTCTGTAGTATGTTAAATTCTTTACTGCTACATCATTCTGTGAAGGAGAGTCTTCATTTTCAGAAATTACCACTGCAACAAATAGTTTCAGACAAAAACCTCACCAAAATACAAGCCCACTCACTTTTACGGGTACATCTCGGAGGGGGTGCCCAGCCACTCCTTGTGCATGTGACTTCTTCATGCTCAGCTTGGTAGTCATTGTGGCAGCCATATCTCGCTCTTTCACCCTCCTTGTAAAAACCGTCCCATCTGCGGTGTGGGAAATAACCATTCTCCAGCTCTCTAACAGAGCATTTTTCTAAAGAAGGAAGAAAAGTACATTTAACCACAGAAATTTCTACAGCAAGAACTGAGGGAAATTATTCCTTAGGAAGACAATTAGTAACAAACAGGCCTCCAAGCACCTCTCTGTAGCTTTGTATCAAAAAAAGATGCTTGTGCGCAAATCTGAATGAAAGCATGTTTTGTTTAAGTGCCTTGTGATTAATGAACCACAGGAACAGAAGTGGAAGTCACTACATAAAGTGATATGAGGTGGACTAGTAACCAAAAATCTCTTACCTATTGTTCACAAGCAAGCTTGACTCTCCTCAGTGCTTCTCACATCAGTTTGGTCTGGTATGTCTCTAAAATGTTGATGTGTGCCTATCTCTATGGAAGTGTATCAGCCTTTCAAACCAGCTCTAGAGATTTTAGCAACAGTTCAGCATGCTGGCTCTAAGGCCTCCTGTCCCCAAGAGCCCAGACATAAGACAGATGGCTGAAGGAATGTTATATTGTGTTAGCTGAGTGCCTGCTCATTTCCTCCAGGCAGGGTTTCACTCATTTCCTTCACTGAGCACCACTCCACTGAGGGCAACAAGGAAAGAGCAACCTTTCGTGATCACTTTTGTGCCCTACCAGTTGGTGGAAACTTTGCTGTGACTGAAGATGTGTGAGGGGAGGCCTCATCATGCAGCTTTAGATTAATTAAGTCTAATTAATTTTAAATCTGAGTCAGTGTATCTGGTTCTCTTGCTGTTACCATGATCAATTTCAGCTTATTGCAGAAGTGTGACGCCTTTCCAGCTCTAAAGGTTTTCCAAAGGAATCAGGCAATGGTTCTCAGAGAGGACAGAGACTAAGTGCCAAAGTGCCTGAGCCACAGAAGGGAAAACCTTTTACATGGAGTACAGGCTCTGGGAGTGTGTGCAGCCGTGGTGCAGATGGAAGTATATACTTGCATGTTACCCAGAAGCCAGAGAAGATTTACTATATATTTCTTACTCTAGTTAATATTTTCAGGAGTAAACAATCTTCAAAATCCAAAAGCCTAATTTCAGAGTGTCCCCAGCTGACATTTGTGCTCTGCAGATTGGAAGACAGGGTGCAGTTCCAGGGGTCAACTAAAGCAGTTTGACTTTCAGAAACTGTTTTGCCTTGTGTTTCATCAGAACAAGTTCTGATGCACAGATCCTTGATAGTTATAACAGAATTGAGCATAAAGTAGAAATATACTTACTCAGACATTTTGGCTCTGGAAACCAGCCCATTTCAGAACACCTAATTCGAACCCAGAAATCTCCAGTGGGGGTTGAATAGCCATCGAAGCAGAAGTAATCTACAGTCTGTTCAAATCTTGTTGGAAAGTAATGGTATCTGTTGTACTCATATGAATCACTTAACCTGCCATTTTCTATAGGTGGGTAGTCACAGGGTTTCCCTTGAGATAGAATGTAACAGCAACAGTATCAACACATGCATGATAAAAAGCTCAGGACACAATTAATTCAGATTCAGCTTCATCATCTGAGTGTTTTCAGAAATGGACAGAGCCATGACAGCACAACCAGGCAGATCCTAAGGAGTGCTGAAAACACTCTGCTCCTGAGGTCTTTGTCAGTGCCTAGAGCTGTGTTACTGCCCTTAATTCCATTGCAACCAACAGATATCCAGCCAGAATTCTCAGCAGACTTATGAGGGTGATTCATGAAACCAAATGTTAGTATTCGTTGTACAGTGAGATGACCCTGTAGAGACTCTTGATTAAATTTACTATTCTGATCATAAAGGGAGCCCAGTCATCTGGCTCACATACAGAAATTGAACTGTGAACTCTTGAAATTGAGATGAATCCTGCCATGTCCATTTATAACTTTTGGGATCCTGCAGCAAAAGCTCTTCCTGACTCTTCTCATTTCTATTTTAAAGCTGCAGCATTTAAATTTTCTTCTCTTATTCCACAAAAGAACTGACCCTTTCCAGGGACAAGTCCAGGATAGAAGGAGGAGATTCTCAGAAGCTTCCATTCAAGTTTACCCAGTTTCTAACCTGAAATGCTCTGACCCAGAGCCTACATGCCAGGGCAGAGCAGATCACCCACGGGACAGACCATTCAATAATGAGTGAACTGGGCTCATGACACCTGAATTTTAGAACCCAACTGATAGAGAAAGCATTAACTCAGATACTGAAATAGCATGTTTCAGAAATAGCTCAAATAATCTTATCCAAAGGTTCATTTACAAGACTGATTTCATTACGGTTTCTCTCACATTCTAAGTTTTATTTTCAATGGCCAAAGATCAAAGAGCATTAAATCATGAAACTAGCTGCTAATTTATATATTTATTATTTTATAATGTGCCCACTGGAAAAAACTATTATTGCAATTATGGGATGTTTAACCCAAGAAAGAACTCATCAACCATCAAGATCACCTAGCTTTGTTATCTGACAGGTTATAAAATAGATAAAATCCTGTGAGTGTCCATAATACCAAATTACAATGCCAAGTAAAAATCTGGGGCTGTGATACTACAAGGAAAGGTATCTTCTAATCATTACCTGTGGTTTGGCTACTTTAAATTCTCCATGTCCCCTAATTCTGACTGGGATGCCATTCCTCAGATGGAACACAAACCTTCCTGACAATAAGCTGACTATAGCACATTTTAACAGATTTGGAAATAAAGTAAGAGGTAATACCCATGTTAATAAACACAGTGTAAATCTGGATTATACCATTGTTTTTATAGGTGATTTTTCTAAACCATCAACTTAAATTTTACAGCACAAAGAAAAAATAATAAGCAACTGTCATATCAAATGCCCCTCGAGTTTTGCTCTTGCCTTTTCTCTGAGATACTTCCAACAATTCTACATTGTAAGTTCATTTATGAGGGCTACTTACTGACACAAGCTGGTTCAGGCCTCCAGCCATTCTTGGTGCATTCAGCTGTGGTTCTGCCAGTTATCACTTTAAAATGATACCCAGCATCACACTGTACTGTGATTGTATCACCCAGTGTGTACTTGTCTTTTTGAGGTCTGAAGTTCCCAGAGGAAATTACTGGAGGAAAGCATACAACTTCTAAATAAAAACAGGAAAAAAAAAACAAACAAAACAACGTTTAACTTTATTGCATAAATTCTTGTATATTGGCCATAACTGCATAAAATCATTAAAAGATGTCTCTTGGAGCAAAGAAAAGGCCACATTTCTTCCTCACTCTTAGAAATGTGTGGTTCTGCAAGAGAAGAGTGACAGCTGTTACTGATGTTATGTTAATTAGAAGATTAAAGCTTAATTGCAAAGAGAATGGTTGGAGAAAAAACTGGAAGCCATCAAACTGAACCTGATTAATTTTTTCCAGCAGATCATTCTACAGCTGTTTTGCTGGGCTTGGTTATGGACATTGTCCCAAAGGAGGGCAGTTTCACTGGCAGGTTCTAAATGCAGAAATAATTATACTTGACTAGGAATTCATCATTCAAAGGCTGTGTGATCAAGATTAGTGTCCTTCATTGACACTGGAAGTATTTCAACAACTGAAAAGGGCCAAGAACCTTGCTCTAAAAAACTCAAGATATCTTTATGCTCAGAGAAGTCAGGCAAACATATTTATAAACCAGAGCCTGTCTTTTGGGAGTTTTTCATGTCTTCTTGCAGTTCAGAAAACATCACCAACACCCTGAGGGCAGGGAGGGGATGACTATAAGGTTGGATGACTGACAGGTTGGTGCTGCTGTGGAGTGAGGGTGAGTGAATCAGTTTTCATGCATGCACTGCTGAATCCTCTAGGTCCAGTGATATGGCCAGTAGGATGCAGAACCACTATGTGAGTACACCCCAAGTACCAGAGCCCAGCACATCAGTGTCTCGAAGAATGTTTTGCTTGGCACTTCTCAAAAGCAGTCTGTTGTTACACTGTAGGCAATGCATGTTAATTACTGTCATTACTAATCTTGAAGCAGAAAGGTCAAAAACTGAGTGGGCCCCAAGACTGACAACAAGCCTTTATTTCTAAAGGAGTCTTTCTGGAAGAGGTCCCAGGAAGGTGGGTGGTGCATAAAATCCTACAATGTTGCCCTGTTGCCAACATTTTTTCCCAGTTTCAAGATTTTGGCAATTTCTTGAAGAAAATTCAAGGCACTGATAAATTCCCCAAAATTTCACCAAACTGTCTTAGTTGGCATATGACTTGCATGTTTCTCTTTGTAAGATCTGGAGATTTAAATATAGCCTTTAAGTGCTCTAATTGAATGAAACGGAAGTAAAATCCATGACCCAGAAGGCTGATGTCAAACAGGACTAGCCTCAGGAATTGTGGATGTCATGTAAACTGCTCAAAAGGCATTTGAGAGTTAAAAAGCAACAGGGAGCTTTAGCATTGTAAATATATTAATTTGTAGGGATTCACAACAAGATTCTGGTTTTGTTACTGCTCTTCATGCCTTATCCAGCTGTTTGGTCCCTTTAGTACTTAATCCTTCCAGTCATCATGGATATTGGCTGGATGCAGATGGATTTAATTTGTTATAAATTAAGTTATTAATGCTTAAAATTACTTTCAAGCCCAACTAAAGTGCAAAACCACTTTAGGAAAGACTGACCAGTGCAATAGGGAGGTGGGTTCCATCCTGATTCAGTGCACAGTGCATCTGCTCTGTTACCATATTTGTATCCTTCTTCACAGAAAAACTGCATTAGCTCATTTTCCTTGTAAGACTTCCTTGGAGAACGGACATATCCATGAGGAATATCTGGCACATCACAGATAACTTCTGAAATTGAAAAAGAAAAAATCCAGGTATTTTTATTTTTATTTGCTAAGAATATATTTCTATGATAATAAAATTTAGGTGGTTTTGGTTTTTAATTTGAAGTCACAGAAACTTTTGCCTTTGGAAGCTTAAGTTTGGAACTTATTTGAGCACTCACTTGATTAGGGGTTCTGGAAAAACTGACAGAAAGAGGTTTAAGAGAGTCTGGAGAAAAGAAGGCTTGGGGGAGGATGGACGGTTGTGTAAATTCCTGGCTCCTGTGGGGTAGGCAGAAGATGATGGAACCAGACCTTTCTCACTGGCCACCAGCCATACAGTGAGAAGCAAAGGGCACGAATTGAAATAAAGGAAATGCCACTTCAGTGTTTTTACTGAAGAGAGTTCAAGTACTGCAGTGGGTTACCCAGAGTGGCTGTGGGTCTCCAGCCTCAGAGATACTAAAAAGCTGACTGAACATGTTTTTGAACAACTTGCCCCAGCTAATTGCTTTGAGGCACCATCAGAGGTCCCACACCACGTCACTGATTCTGGGGTTCTGTAAAAACTAAACACGAGCCTTCCAACTTTTCCAAACACATTAGTGTGAGAAAAGAAAAATTCAGCAAGAGTTTTTTTGTGTTCTATATACCCTAAGAATTAAAACCCTACTTGTTTACTAAACTTGGTTCATACAGATTTAAAGTTGTTTCTGATTACTTTGGTCAAATCAACACTGAAGTGGTTGACTCTTATGCAGACATATCAAAGAATTTGACTGCAGCCTGGCAAAACGTACAGCTTGTAGGAAAAACGTGGAACAAACAGATGGTCTATCGTGATTATATTAGTAACCAACATTATTACATTTCTCTTTTGTCCTACTCCCTCATATATGCAGTGGAGATTGTTTACAGACAATGCTTAATTGACATGAAGTGAAAACTTTGTAGCTTCCCATATGGTAACCTGTATTTAGGACTCTGTGAGAATAAAGCTCCTTAATTGCCTATAGCAAATAGTGCCCTTTTTACCTTTGCACTGAGGCACATCGTTACTCCATTTTCCATTAGCAGAGCAAATTATTTCTTCAGCTCCAACAAGCTTGTGTTTTGCATTACATTCAAAATTTACAACCTGGCCAAAGGAATATTCTTGGCCTAGCTCAAATGCACCAGTCATAACTATCCTTCCATTTTCAGGTTCTTGTACAGGTAAACACTTTATCACTGGAAAAACAAAACACGGAAAGGAAGAAAAAGTCATTTTGAGGTCTATTCTGTAAAATAAGCTGACACACAAAAAAAGTTAAAATACAGAAAAAAACCCACTGTAATCTCCTTACACAATTAAAAAACCCACTCTCTCCCCATGTATTCAGATACCATTTGCATCAAGTGTAATACAAAACTCTAAGCAAAAAGACAGAGTGACATAGGAAGAAGCTTTTAGACCCTCCCTCATCATCCTCTTCTCTGCCCTTGAAGGCTAAAGACAGGGCACCCACTGGATTAGATTCAATTCAATCTAAATTACCCCAGGATCCTGCATTCTATGGATGGTTAGCTGAGCCTGGACTGACACCATTAAAATTTGTCAAAATCAGTTGACTTTGTTAAGAGTTGTGCCAAACTGAGTTTGCTAAGGACAGATCTGGAAAAGTGCTGCATTACAGACTTCCTACAGTTCAGTTATTAACTAAAATTCTAGTTAAGGATGTCAGAGCAACCATATTACTAAAGTAAATAAATGTAATGTCAGACATTAATTTAGACCTCTTGTACCTCCCAGTTTTGTACCTGCAGGAAAAGGAAGAATTAATCTATGTCATCAGATATTTCTTATTAAAGGGGGAAATGACTATCAAAGCTCATTCTTAAACATTCACATGGATATCACAGAGCAGGTACAAAAGTGGCTTCTGTTTTGTCTACCAAAGCTACTTCTCTCTGTCATTTGCCAACTTAAAAGTTTCTGCCTTTTCTGTGAGCTCATATTCTGTCTCTTGAGTTCTTCACATTTAGGACATTATACAAATACTTTCACAGGCAATCATATTTCAGTGAAAACTCAACCATGGCAGAAATAACTTAGGAGGATTTTGAAATTGAGCTATCTTGGTGAGACATGACAAAAGATGCTGGAAACCCTTGTTCCATATGGTGCAGACAGACCTCAATACCTAAGTGTGAGGGCACTCAAAATCCAGTAAACTAAATGTGAAGTATCTAAATCCAAGGAAATATCAAAACACAGACAACAAACTCTAGACAAGAGAAAGATGTCTACTTTCATTTGTGATTCTTAGAGACCCTTTCCTGACATCAGATACTTGAGCCAAAGGAAAATGTCACTGCTGCCCACAGATGTTAAAATAGACCAGTAAAAAATTATCTCTGGGAAGAACAGAAACCTTATTTTCAGATCACACAGGTTTGAAATTGGCGAAAAGGTTTCTAAAATAAGGGAAGCATCATCTGAGCCATCCAGTCTAAGTCTTGATGTCTTTGTCCCCCTTGCTCTCACTCTTGGTTACTGAATGTCTTCCACAGTGTGCTAATAGGAAGACCTTAACAAAATGCTTAGGATGTTCACAAGGATGGAGGAGGAAAGTAGCTAAAAACACACATGCCTTCACACTGGTTTGAAACTCATCATCCCAAATGTCATTTGCAACCATTTCTTGCAGGCAGTGACTCTAGCAAGGCTCTTAGGTGAGGCAGAGCTTTAAACCAGTCTGAGAGTGACAGAATTCCACATCGTGAAGGGTTTTAGCAAAAGCTTGTACTAAAAGAGCTGAGCAGTCACTGTAAGAGCTTCACTGCTGCCTAACTTCAATTTAAACATATGTGAATTAATACCAGTAAAGCATTCACAAACTATTTTAGACAGTATCAGTCAGATAAAAAGACCATTTGATAAAGAATTAGATGTCTAACTCCATTTACCTTCACAGTGAGGGATGTCATTGCTCCATCCATCTGCCTGACACTCACGGTAATTCCTTTGGCTGAGCATCTGGTATCTTACCAAATAAAAAGTAAAAAATGCTAAAATACAGTTTCATTATGTGACAGAACCCACAGTGCTGCTGGTTTTAAAGCAAATGAAGAAGGCTTCAGCTGTTCCAACACAGAATAACCAAAATGTGCCAACACTGAGTAGTTTTTCTTTCCTAGATGTTCCCTCTTTGCTTTCTTCTAATTGCATATGGGAAAATATAAATCAGAGAGTAGGAAGCAATAAGTAAGAAGGCTTCTTCATTACAGAGACAGCAAGCTTTGGCTACATAACAAATGCACTCAGAGGAAAGACAGCTACTCTGAAATGACAGTGAAGAACTGAAGGGATTAAGGAGAATAGTGATTTTGGAACCCTCTTTGTAGAACTCAGACTAGATACCAGTAATATAACAACTAGAAAAGCATGGCTAAACCACTGTACCAAAGCTGATTTGCTCTTCAAGAGGCAAATATCCAGACACAGACACCATGTATTTGAAGTTTTCACTGGAGAAGATGAATATAGAATTTCTTTCAAGTATTCAGTGAAAACACGTTAGTGAGTCTGCCAGAAATGTCTTCCTTCAAACATTTTTTACAACACATAAGTAAGCATTAAACATTAGTAAGCTGCATTACAGAGAACAAATCTATAACTGAAAGTACAATTAACACCTTATGTTAATTCCCATACACTTAATTAAACAAGTATTACCCATCATTACATCTGTACTCAACTCTGGCACCAAACACAAATTCACTTCCACTGGTAAGTTCAAAGAAACCAAACTCAGTATCTCCAGGATGTCCACAGGGCTTATCTGGTTAAAAAAAGAAAAAAAAAAAAAAAAGAAGAAAAAGGAAAAAAGGAAAAAGCCTTATTTACACCATACATAGGAAGGTGAAAACGAGAAAGCATTTTTCCATTGATTAATAGTGAGTATGGGTCTTTGGGGCCTTTCAAAAATTCAGAAATATTCAGCATAAATTTGATTAACCTCTCCTTTTAATCACTATTTTCAAAGATTTCAATGAGAACATACAGGAGCATTCTTATCTAAAAATAAACAAGACAAAAGCAACCTACCAACAAAAAACCCCAAAAAACAAATTAGCAAGTTTTATTCCGTTAAAAAGGCTGATCCCATGTTTAGTTTTATGACAAATTTATGGCAATTTTCATACATTTTGTGACATAATCTGGTCCAAAGCCTCCACTAGACCATCCATCCATGATTAGAAATGGAATTTCCTCAATCTGATGGGGATTGGCTGAGTGAAGTGGGGCAATCTAAAGCCACAGGAGTTACTTTGATCCTCAGTGCTTGTTTCTCAAAGCACAGGACTTGCCCTATGGCCTTACCCTTACTCTTTGCCTTGGATTCTCAAAAGAGTGTCAAAAATGAACACACCCTCCCTCTCACTGGTCCCCTTCTGATGTTATAATAGGTGCAAAATAAACTGCATAGCTCAAACCTATTACCCCTCCTCAGCAGAAATCTTCCCTGATTCTTGTCAAGCAAGGCAATTTAATCTTGGGGCATATCTACATCCTCCGTTTTTTCCGAAGATGTGTTTGAGCAGGCCCTTAACCTGCTCCAGTGGTATTCAGAGAAAATGGAAACTCATGATCAATGTTTCTGTCTTCTGTCCTGCCAAGGGACCGTGGTCCCTCAGCCTGTGGCAAACATCCCTCCTCTCGCTCCACTCGCCCCTTGCCGGTGGCAGCAGCTGCTCACTGGGTGGCAGCATTTGCTAAAACTTGCTACAAACCTCACCAAATTTTGTATTCGCTGACTAGTTACACAGTGAAATCTAAACCCTGAGACAAAGTAAAATTGTAAAACAAGCTATTAGCCACTTATTAATTCTTACTCGTGCTGTGTATCAATCTCAGTTTGAACGACACCCAGGACTTACGTTTATATTATCTAATCAAATATTTATACTGTACTAGTAAAAATTTTGTATGTTGGATACACAAGAATAACCCCTTGTTTCTAAAATTCCTTTGTGTTTAAAACTCATTTATTGGAGAAAATAATTAACTGCCTGACTAATGATAACAAACTTCAATTTCTTCAGTAATGAATTCTGTGTGAGGGTGTGAGATACTTGTAAACTCTCAGCACAGTATGCTAGAGATAATAAATAGCAGCTCTCATTCTAATTGCGAATTACAGCTTTAAAGAAAAGGCAGGGAAAAATAATTTCCCACTTGCAATAAATGATATCTTTTGTAGAACTAGTTGAATGAATTGACTCACATTCAGAAGCCAGGTTTGTGCTTTAACCTGCTCAGACTAAAAAGTTTGGGAAACAAGCTTCTAAGAACTTAATAATTGATTTTAACAATGTAAATTGGGTTAATAAGGCTGACCTAGAATTAGATCTTCTGTAAAGAAAAAAAAAATTAAATCCTTTGATCTGGAGAAAAGGAACTTAAGCAAGATCCCTTATGCACACATACTTTTTGGGGTGATATTTTAGAGTGCAGAAACAAGTAATTTAGGGGCAAAGATACAATTTCACGTTGACATCACTGGCAAGGAATATGATCTGCCAGATCAAAGGTCTGCAAATGTTTTGCACAAACACTTACTTCTGCATTCTGTCACTGGGGGCAGCTGCTTCCACGTTCCATCAGTGCACTGAAATGCAACTCGTCCAATTTTTACATACCCAGGCCGGCAATTGTACGTTGCTTGAGTCCCATGTGGATAGGGAGGTTTGTCCCATCTTTTGGCAGGTATTTCTTTTACCCTCCTCGGAGGAGGTTCTTCACACGCTAAAATTTTTAAATAAAAATGTTGGTGACAGAAGTACACGCTACAAACAACAAAACAATTTTGTAATAGGAAATGTAGCAAGAAATCCTGGGGCCATTTGTGATCAAACCAGCATGTTTTCTACTGAATCAGCACAAAACAGGAAACTGCCTAAAATCCACATTTTTTAGGAATGTGAATAGACATTTAGAAGGACACAGGAATAGCCAGGAATCAAGAAACCACCCAGGACAGGGATGGTTCATGACACAGATTTGAGTTACAAAGCCTGAGACAAGATCAGTGCCCCGGTTCCAACTGCAGACACCTCCTACCCTTCCATCTGCAGGAGCTGCTCCAGGCCTGTCCTTCCACTGCCACAGAGAACAACTCTGTGCACTTTGGAGTTCCCTTTCAAACTATTTTCTTCTCCAGTCACCATTACCTTTACTGACATTATTTCATATGGCACTGGATTAAGTTCTGCCAAACCTTGTCTCACCTTTGCATTGCCTAAACTTTCTCTAGAGGCTTAGATCACCTGATATTCCAAAACTTATTTTCTCCTGTTCCTTAGTACACAATATACTTAATTCTGGGTATTCACTCTGACCTTTAGCTTCCAAGAATTTTGACTGAGTTTGGGGAGCAGATGGTGGTGTCTGGTATTTCTTATTAGCTCAATACTATACAGTCCTTGTCCAAAAGCTCCTTTCCAGGCCTTCTTCAGTGTACAAGAAATGTACAGTCAAGTCCATATGAACTATAACAAATGAACCCAAATTAATTTTATTAAGAAGTTCCTCAACAGCTTGAGAATGAGAAAAGTCAGACTAATGGGGAAAGAAGCAAATGTTGGAAAGCTGTTAATGAAAGACTAAATGATTTGTCAAGAAATAATTGACCTAATTTCAGTAACTAATTTTCAGTGCTTGTGTGACTGAAATGTACTCATTTTGGAAGCTGAAGCTTCACCCAGAGTAACAGAGACTGAACAGCTAAGTTAATTAAATGCAATGAACTCTGTTTTCCATCTGAACATGAAAGGTTAACATTCATCATGAATAAATAAAACAAGCCCTGAGAAATTAAGCCTTGGAAAAGGAATAAAATCCCTGTATGGAAAACAAATGGGAGAAGAAATGTCCACCAGGGAAGGAAATTCCTTGGTAAGTAGATTCATTACTCAGCAGAGACCTGGCACAGATTTCCTCTCCCCAGCTAAGCCATAAGGCCACAGGTTTGAGAAAGCAGCAGTATTCTCACTGAAACCTTCCTATGGGTTGTCCAGGTGCTGCCTGGAAATAGGACTATGGGAAAAATCTTGGGGATTTTTCCTCATGTGAGGGATGTGGAGTTAAAGCTCCCTGAACTGCACTGCAGAAATCACAACCACACATTAAGCTGCTGATGTGGAAGACGGTGTATTTTGTCTGCTCACGTTGTGTTAGAAATCCTGAACTGTGGATAGTGAGTTTTACTTGAGTTTACAGTGACACATCCTTGAGAACTCACTGGTTGTATTTTAGTCAGAGGAGTACCAACCAAATTTGAGGCATATGTTTATAAAATAGTTTTAAAAATGGGAAAAAAGGATTTGTTGCAAGAAAAAAAACCTGTATAATTTTAAGTGTTCCATATGGCATTTTGAAAAGATAAAGAAAATAATCTTAATTGTGAACTCTAAGCCAAAACTTAGTTTGGCTGTTTTAAGTAGCCAGAAGAATTATACAAGCTTTGACAATACTGCTGAGTTGCTAAAGGAAGAATGTGCCCACCCATTCACATTTTTTCCAATTACTTTGACAATTGGAAAGAATTTTATAGCCTCCCTCCTACAGATGATTACATCTGAATAAAAATTATTGTTCTGTGCACTAGAGGGTACTAGGCTACTGTAAAAATTAGTAGGAACTTTAAGACTAAGATTCAAATTCTAACAACATTTTTTGCAAAATGTAGGAATAAGACAAATGAACAGGAATCCTCTAGCTAGTTCTGTCTTTCAAAAGTGTTAAAAATGGTTAGTTTACCAAAAAAGTTCTTTGTAATGGGGAGAAAATGAATGTTGCTAATTCCACATATTTTTAATTAGATGTGGTTTGAATTAGCACTTTCTGTTTGCAAGTTGAGAGCACACACCGAAATCTATAATTTAAAAAATAGGTTATTGAGTACAGGGAGACCTTCTCTATTCCTCTCTCTGAATTGTATCATATTTTTATTGTCTGTTGTGCAGAATGTAGCCTCTTAACTCCTCCTTGTTTATCTTAAAAAACCTCCCCAAAAAGAAAGATAATCTCCTTATTCTCTTCACCATTCCTAAGATGTGCTGAGTCTTATCTCAACTCTTCCCCACTCCTGCCCTGATGTTAAACCATGTGTTACCATCAAGTGTCAGAGTATACATATACATATATATATATATACACACACACACACACACATGCAGTTTCTTAGTGGTTTGAGGTGAAGAAATGTGCTGGCACGTTGTACTTCAAAATTAAATTAATTCCATCAGGCACTCACCAGATGTACTCACCAATACTGGAGGGTTTTATTTCTATATTAGAAAGCATGCACTGAATGGATACCTTCAAATTCTTTAGTGACAGACCAGGAGAGCTGGAATTACTCATGCAGTATTTACTTGACCTCAGTTAGAAATAGCTCAAGCTGGTTTTTTTGTCAACAGTATGCTGGTAGCAACTTCTACAAAGTATAAGCACAATTAGAAATCCAGGTACAAGTGGCTTTCAGTCCTTGTGCAAAACCCAGCTCGCTGAACAGCTCTCACAGACTTTCAGCATGAAGCTTCAACAAGAATCCTGCATGACCCATAGTAATAGGTGTCCTGGATAAATCAAATTTTGCTACATTCACATTCCTTTCCGATCTCCCTGACCTAAATAAAGCATTGTGAAAACAAAGTGCAAATTCAGGCAAACTTTCACTTCAAATTCCAGGACTTTTCTGTCCTTCTTTGCAAACAAATTAGACTATTAATTGTTTTGAGGTCATATTTATTTCTTTTTAATTAAGAGAGGACATTCCTTTAATTTCCCAATTTTTCAGTTTTTCAAAGTAAAATTCATTGGATTTTTTTTTATTAATAAGGTCTTCATAACTTTCAACTAAAATTAAAACCAACCTGAACCAAGCAAAGACACACTAGCTCTAAACCACACAGCACCCAACATAACACACTACATAATATAAACACAAACCAAGAAAAATACATTAAGCAGAGAAACAGAAAACATCAGAAGTTTCTGAAAAGATACATAGAATACTAGCTACCTCTTTAAACACGAAAAAAAGCATACTTGTACATATTGGTCTCATTTCCTAGACTATAACCAGTCAGTCAATCAATATATTAGAAGCTTTTCCGTCAATGCAGTAATCATTCATCTTCCTCAGATCACCTCACAGATTATTCCAGACAGAAACAAAATATTCCATAAACGTGCATTTCTATTTTAATCTACCAGTTGCTTCCTGGTTTTAGGCATTACAATAATTAGCAAACATAATTAATAGAAAATTAGTTGTCTGGCTGTAGTTTATAGTGATACCAATCATTAAAAAAGTTGGGCAACAGATTAATAACAGCAATAGTTATCCAAATAAATAGGTGAAAGTCTACAATCCTATGACAGGATACTAAATACTAAAGGTGCTAAATGCTGCCAGAAATGTCAATTATTGTTGTCAGAAGTTCGTGAGAAAAAGCTACAATGCCTTTACAGATTGCTTTAGTGACCATCCTCACATACAGTTGAAGACAGGAGTTAAAGCTTACCTCTTTGTGCAGCACAATGCATCCAACACAAGAGCAGAGCTGCATAGCCCAGGAACGACATTCTAGAGATTCAAAAACTCAGCAAACACATCCAGTATTGTAGCCTACTTTTTTTTATTACTTTGTGTTATTTCCACTCCTTTTTTACTTAACTGGTCCAGAGACTGACCTTGCAAAACATTTATACTCTGATTTCAGCAGTCACTTCCCCTAAACCTCTTGCAACACACAAGTGTTTCTTTTTTTTTTCAAACCCCCTCTCTAAACCTTGCTAAATGAATAAATAAACAAATGCCTGGCAATTTAGGTCGACACATTCCTCTCCCTGTGGTCTGCTTATTTTTATATCACACATTTTTTTCCCATATTTATCCCTTCCATGCTCATAAAAGGTTATATCTTTTGATATCTAAAAATTGTACCAAGAAGTTATTTTGCAATTCCTTGTGTACTGTATGCTTAGTTAGAAAATAAATTAATGTTAAGTGTATGTAAAAATGAACTTCTCTACACATATAATTCAAGATACATGTTGCAAACAATCAAAATAAAAAGCAAGCAAGAATACAGAGTGACTTAGGGGTCACTCACTGTTTCTTATAGATGATCACCAACTACCCAGAGCACAGGAAATGTATTTGGTCAAATTCCTCATTAAATAAACCCGGGCGACCTTGAAGCACTTCAGTATCACATGAGAAATTATAAGAAGGAGAATATTTAAATGGGTTGTAAGACAGATAAACATTTCAAAGAAAAACATAAAATTATGCAAAAAGAACTATATGCCTAACAAAGGAGCTTCTCATGGGTTCATATAAGCAACGGTCTTATCAACAGTTTCATGAAATGTCTTGGCTTTACAAGTCCTCTCCAGTGGAAATGTAGATCATATGAAGAGAATTATCTGAGACTGAGAATTAAGGGGGAAAAAGGTAACAGAATGAAGTGCTCACAGGAGATTGACATAAAACAGCTACCAGCCAGATGCCCCACAGTGGTGATGCCTGACTGGCATGGAATACACACAGATCCATTTTGTATATGTTCCCAAAGTCCAACATCCTTAAAAATCACTACCTTAGTTTGTGTGCTTCTATAGGACAAAAATAAGCATCTACAGAACAGATCTCAAATCAAACCTGAATTCCACAGCACTTACAGCAGTTAAAACTTTTTATCTTCTTAAAATGCAGGTGAAATACTTTTTTTTTTTTTTAACTTTGGGCTATGTTTTCAGTCTCCAGTTCTAAGAAACAGTCTTAGTAAAACTGGCATTCAGCTGTTTCTTCTACAGAAATGACTTCAGAGAGCATAATGTCTCTCCCTTACCCTTGTCAAATGACTCATGTGGAGAATGAACTCTCACCATTCTCCATGACCCTGTGATGATCGATCTGCATTCAGTTTGCAGTCACTGGTTCACGCCTTATCAGTAAATGGATATTTCATGCACCTGTCAAAGTTGCAATTTCTCCAGTTTTAGGTATTAAATTTTCTGATGTCATGAAGCTCATACTGGTTCAGTTCTTGTCAAACTGCTTTTGGGTTAGTAAACCCCTTGTCAAATAATTATGGGCCTGAAACACAGTCAAAGATACTTTCAGGTACAGATGAACCAGAACTGGAATTGAAATGGTACCATAAATTTCCTGACTGCTCTTTATAAATACAGGCATTACTAAAACTATTTAAGCTAAAAGACAACACCAGCATGCAAAAACAGATATATGTAAAATGTCTATGAATAAATTTAAGCTGAAAATTAGAAGACTCCCCTCAGCTGGTGAAGCTTTGAAGCAGTATTTGTATAAGCATAACATAGGCCTATACAAAGAAACCATCTTCAATCACAAAGCAAGGGAGATTAGACTCAGTCCTTTCCAGTCCTATGTTTGTGATCTTCTTAGGTCATTGATTAAACCTACCCTAGGCAAATGGAAATAGAATCCAAAGCTTAAACTTTCTTTCCTTCCTCACCTCTTCCATGGGCTATCAGTTCAAAATCTGTTGTCTTTAATTGGGTCTCACTTTGTTCAGCCACCTCTAGCCTCTAACAAAATAGAGCACACAGGACCTTGCCTCAGGACCTCTAAGGTAACGAGAAAAAAACAAAAAAAACCCATCTCTTAAATGCACCTCCTACTCATGAGAAAGGCAGAAACAGCTAAGTGGTTATGCAACAAAAGGCAGCTGGATTTTATCTAAGGAAGCAGAGCTACTGCTTTGAGAACTGGCGTGACTGTTCTCAAAATACTGCTGGACATGGCCAGACAGCAACAACATCACCACATATTCCCCATACAAACAAAACTGAATATTAAGGTGTGAGATCATATGAAAGTACAGGCTGGAAGTTATCTTGCCCAAAAGTCTTCCACAGAGCAGTCAGTGTGAGGTCAGAATAAGCTACTCAGGTTTTTATTAGGTCCTTACTCAACACAGAGGCTTAACATCAGTTCAGAGTGTTTGTTCAACCCTGAGTAATATTGAGAATGGTGTTTGGAAGCCATTTTGTGTTAGGAAAACAGATCTGAGGAAGTCAATATATTCCATAGGGGACTAATGATAACTAGTAATAGGAGCTTAATTAGCCACAGCTGAAGTAGCATCTCTGGACAGTAATATTTCAGCATGTTCTAACAGCATGCTTGCTGTCACACTTGAGTTTAATGACCTCATTAGAGCACAGAGAAGTCTAGCATCAGCCACTGCTTTGCCCAGCATGGTCATGAAAATGTCCTATCCCACTGTATTAATAGTGAGATTGTCTTTGCATCCTCAACACTTGTCTCTCTTCCCTTTGGCACACAACTTCTGTGACTCATAATTACACTAACACATCATGTAACAGCTACAATCACAACCTAAGGGTGTGACAGGGAAAAACTGCTCAGTTTATTTCCTTTAAAACAAATCATAATCAAACTGGTTTACTGATTTATTATTAGAACACAATTAATTGGCAATCAGTGGAATATACTTTCAGGTTCAGTATAGGCAATACACTGTTAAACAAAATGTTAATAAATACCTAACAAATAAAGAACCTTTCTTCACTAATCCCCCAAAGTTCTAACCATGCACACAAAGCTGTGCACCCACCCACCCACGGTTACACACACAGTTTCCCTCTCACAGGTACCCCATAGGAAATGTGGGTACTTACTGTGCACTTTGCTGCTCCTGACCACCTGCTAATGCACACAGCAGGGGGAAGCACCACCCCCCAGCTGTGAGTCCCTACCTGTTGCACCTGCCCAGTCACTGCCCGAGCTGCATGAGGGCTGCTGGCATGGCCACACAGAGTTTTTGATGCCAGGGGATGAACATACAACAAACGGTGTCAAACTCACCTCTTCTGGTTTTGACCACTTGCTTCATTCCCACTGTTTTCCCTCCTGTTACAATTTCATTTGTCCCATACAATTCTTTCCAAATTGGCCCTCTCCTTATTTCAGAACTCACTTGGTAACTGCCTGGTGGTTTGTCATTTCCTTCGGCAGGATCAGCTGGGGCATAGGCACTCTCAGGCAGGTTTGGATGCTTGAACTTGCATTCCTGTCTTAACAACTGTTGCTGTTTAGGCCATTTTACCAAGAATGGGTCATGGGAGAACTCTTGCAAACAGAAACACAATATTAGGAATTCTTTAGGCATATTCCTTCAGCTTCTTCTAAGGTAAGTTAGATAACAGCACTTGATTAGGGAGGGTTTTGCAGCAATGACAAGAGATATATCATGTCCAATTCTAAAAGTAATATAAATCCATTTCTCCTTACTTGTGTTTAAGTACCACCTCATTCTCCTGCCTTGGTACTCTATACTCAAAAGTGAAGTGAAAATTACTTGAAAAGGTGTTCTTTGCAAAAAAAGATGTTCTCCTCCTATATAAAAGCAGCTGTCAGTAACCCTACTTTCAAATGAAGTAAGTCCTCCTACTCGCAGCCAAATGAAGATTTACTGGAAGGCAATTCCCAGGTTATCACCATTTCCCAGCAGCTTGCTCTCCTCCCATGGCACAGAGCTGCTGTTCTCTTGTTTCCTACAGCTCCTTTCCAGGTCACCACAGATGCCAGAGGGCCAGGGTACACCAGGCCCCAGGTGGCCCTGAAGTGTGCAGTGTCCCTTTCAGATCTGTGCTGTGATGGCTTAGCACAGAAGAATAAAAGGATCAGGTCATATTGGATGCCCTGTGTCTGAAACAACTCTCTAAAGATCATGCTTGCAGTGCAGAGTCCTGCTCACTGGGCTATGGAAAACATACCCTCTGCCTAGCAACACTGCAGATTAATTAGATACAAGGAGCTCCCTCCTTTTTTTTTTTTTTTTAAATGCTTTCAGAGGAATTATCAAATTTGAAATCCCTCATTTAGCTTTCTGACCTAGCTTTGGAGCTTGACAGTGACCTTAAAACTCTGTTCTCACTTTGGGCTATTTCAGTCTGTTATTGTTTCTGAATCACTATCAAACCTTTCATGCCAGCAGAACAGTCTGCTACTGCACAGCCCTTTAAAAAAAACAGACATCAAGTGGAAAGATAGGAGGACTCCAAAAAACATTTTTTACCCTGAAGTTTAAGCAATTCCAAACATTGCAGCACTGCACTTGGAAGGTATATCAGACAATAAAATGAGATACGCAAAATAGACAATAAAAAATAAATAGGATCAATAAAGATTTAAAGGTATGTAAGAATAGCAAGACTTGCTTAAAAATAAATAGTCCTTTTAGGAAAAAAAACCAGCATGGAACAGTCTGGAGCTTGTAAAAAATTATGATTATGATTTTTTTCTAAGTTTCATTACATATCAGTAGTATATCCCCAATGGCTGCACTTTACTAAAGGCCAAGTAAAGTTACCATCAACTGTCCCTGTTGTTAGTCCAGCACACAACCCAGCTACCTAGCAAGGAGGTGACACAAGCATTTCTTTCTGCAGAAACTTAAGGAACTGCACAGTCATTTTTATGCTATAGTAATACTCAGAACCCACCCCCCGACTGTACTGTAAAATTGAGAATAAACCAAAAATGGGCCTTCTCCCCAAAAGCCAAGAATCCAGTAAAGTATAACAAAAGTACACTTAAATTAGCAAACAAAAAAAGGGACAGACCAAATAAGCTCTCATGGCCCTAACTCTCTAGCAAGTCCTTTCTAAGGAAGGGATGTGAAACAGAAGAGTGGGATTGCAGTGACAATTCCTTTGCAGCAAGGGGGAAGTAAGAAAATGATGATGCCTTCAAATTATAGTGTGCAAACAGAGGCTATCAGGGAAAGATGCAAGACAAGTAATCATCTGAATAAGAAATGACACAAAAGAATAAGGCAGAGTCCATGCAGTTGTTGGAGTTGAAATGGAAGTAAATAGGTGCTCCTTGATCTAGCAGATTTGGTGTTATGGTCAGAAAAATGAAGAAGATAAAACAGGCTGCCTTTACCCAACAGTAATTGACACACAAAATGGGCCTAAGAAATTGTATTTTAGATTACATGAACAAAATGTGCAAGAATGAGATATTGTGGAGGTAAGTATCTAAAAAAACAATCTCAAAATGCCAGGGGCTCTACGAATGTTGCGCTGCTCAGCAATATCCCTTTGCTTTCCATTAGCCTCAAGAAGCACAAATACTGGGCAAAGGTAAACCAAAGGCTATAGAACTTTCAGGTCATTTTGCCCTCCTCCAACTCAATGCCCCCTTTGGCATCCTGGCCAAGGTCCATTACTAAGGATTATCAGTGTGCAGTAGATTTAAAAATTCAAAATTGCAGTCATTGAGCTTAAATCCACTCAGACATTCATTGATGCAGTCTTTAGTCCTACACTTCACATCAGTAAATAACAATCCTGTACCAAGGTAGGGAGTCCTCAAAACACACCTCTCACCAGTTTTTGCTACTGATTTGATTTAACCTCTCAGATCTATCCATGCAGGATGCGGAGACTCAGTCGAATACACCTCATTTTAGTCTGATAAGGCACCTGTACTTCAGATTTGAGACTGCTTTTGCTGTTGATGGTCTGAAAGTCCTAGGGGAAATAAAAGATGGTAAAAAAATTTCTTTAAAAAAGTAAAAAATGTTGTTTTCTAACTGAGAAGTATACCTTTCTTAATGTTGAAATTCAGTTTTCTGATACAAGGAATATTTATCAGCAAGGACTCCTCAGACTTCCATCTAGGTACATTTTAACAGATATAGTCATGATGCCTTTTTCTACAGAAGACTCCACCTTTGCACACTATTCTGGAAGTGAAACTGCAGCCAAAGTAAATCAAATATTATATTGAAGTACAGTTTACTAATTTAATCCCAAATAATTTTAGAACTCTGAATGCTGAGCCCCTAAATATTCTATTCAGCTGTCAAAGGTGCAGAACTCATCCATGGACTGTTAGTACTCTAGTTCTCTGTTCCAGCCTTCAACCCAAAGCCACACAGACATACTTGAGTGAGAACTTGCTCCTCTTGCAGAAATGTGTGAGTTCCAAAGTTCCCAATAGCAACACAAACATCTGGATGCTTCTTAATTGTGGGGAAGAAAAATAAAAACAAAAAGAAGAGGCCTGGGAAAAAACCTCAAAATGAGATAGAGTTTGAATTAATTTTTTAGCCACCCCATTTTTCAGTCTGCCTAACCCTTTACTAACACCAGTGGACAAATAAAAAATAAACACACTAACTCTGCAGAGAAGCAATTTCCACTGACCATTTTCCATTGCAGACCAGACTACTCCTCACAGTAGGTGCCTTGTTGCATGGCTGTTGAGCTACTCAAATGCCATCCAGACAATACCAGACTATCTTCCTTGAAAGGACAATAAATACAAGTTACTGGTGTTACAGAACTCTTTTAAAGGATTTACTTTGCATTCGCTTCATAAATGCCTCATCCTTCTTCACCCTTTTGTTTAAAAGCTTTATATTTACCTGTGTTCTTTCTCCCCCCAACCTCAGATTATTATTTAGGAGAATAAAAACAATGGTTGGGATGATGAACTCATCAGCTGGGAATGACAAGTCTCTGAGTCACGGTAGATTTTTGAAAAGCAATGGAGGGAACAGCGCAGAACTGTGCCTGGCAGGACTATTTCAGCACCTCAATGCTGAGGACCAGCAACACATTTAGAGGTTGAAATGGAGCAGTTTATCATGCACAAGATGCTTCTCTAACTCCCTGTAATAAAGTTTATCTTTGTTTTACCTGTATCATTTTAAGTATCAATAGCATCAGTAAAGAATGTCCCACTGACTGTCAATAATTAAACTGAATAATTATAAAGAGAATCTTGCAAGAGTTTGAGCAAAATATCAAAACCTAACCTGATAATCTGATTTACTTCATTACAGTAGATTGCATAAATCAGATTTAAATAAAAGGGCAGAACATCTTGAATTAAGAACAGTATTAATAACCTATGTTTCCCTTCACATACACTGCAATTGTTCAAAAAGTCCAGAAGCCATTTGCACTGCTTCAGGCTGTTTTACCTATATGCCATCAAAAATATGGTAACTTAAAAAGAAAAACCAAATACTTTTTTTTGTTCTTTCTGTACCTGAGTATGATCCAGAATTTAAATCCAATCACTAGCAGTAAACTCAGTTACACAGTTCTTAAACCCCTTCTCTCTCTCAGGCTTCAAAGTCAACTACTTAGACCTACCTACCTGTACATACCTGCTTTGACAAACAAAAAAAATTGATTAAAGTCCTTTTTCAGTCCCCAAATCAGGGTCACAGATGCTTCTGACGTTTCTCAGGGCCAAAATCATGCCAAAAGTACAAACCTACATTTGCTCCTGAGTGTGGCTCACAGCTTTTCTTTAACACAAACACCTAACAAGGAACACCTGGCTTGAGCACAGTGACCCAGTATAATGGTTCATAACCAGCACCTGGCTCCAAGCAGATGACTCAGTGGCTCCTCTGCTTGAAGACAAAAGTTTCCAAAGTGTTTTGAGTTACTAATCAAAGTATTTGTTTTAGCTAACTAAAATCCCCTTTCTGTCCACTTTTATACACTTAGCTTTCCAGAGGGACCAGGCTTCATATTGGCAGACATGTAAAAACACATTTTACATTGCAAAGACTTTCTATTACTTGGGAGCACAGAATTAAGCATCTGTATAAATTGCATGACTATAGTCTCAGTAATGAGTTTGTTTTCTATTAGCTCTGCTCAACTGCTCACCAGGTTGCTCACTTCCTAGTCAGCTATTACCTGTCTGAAGTGCATTTCCCTGGTAGAAAAAGCTTCTCCTGCTACTTAGCTTCTCAAGTATGAAAACACATGTTAAATTAATCAATTCAGGTGGAAAAATTAATGAGGCTGCTAGAAGATAGAATAGAAACACCATTAATTTCCCAGCCAGTCTAGGATTCATAGACTTCAGAAAAGGACTGCAGTCAGCCTAACTGCTCTGCTTTTATAATAAAACATTATAACATACAGGCTTCACCCCACCTCAAGTTTTGAGAAGATGAAAGATACCCAGGTATAGAGAGGAAACAATGTTTTCTTACAAGAGAGAGCCCCTTTAACTGGAGCACCAGCTGAGAAAGAAAAAAGTGGGCAGCACATAACAAATATTCTAAAGAACGATCCGGGACTTCTTTTAAATGGGACTTTTGGAGAGCTCTGACCTCAGAACACAGCATGGTAAAACTGGCAAGAACGTGGATACAGAATAATTCACTATTTTATTTATTTCCCATATCAGCCAAAGCAAAGAGCAAGTTACCTTTGAACTCTTACCACATAGGTGCACCTGTTTTGCTTCACCTAACAAGGTTTTCTGAGAAGCACATTGTAAATGCTGAGTGCAGCAAGCTGTGAAAAAGGATAAGCATCATACTCCAGTGATCCCAGTGTCTCACAGGGCCTGGGATTCTACACTGCAGCTCTCTAAAGAAACAGCAATCACCAAAGCTGTGCTTAAGAGCTCTCTGCTAAAGAAGCATGGAAAGATGCAATGACTGTAAAAACAGCAGAGACAATCTGAGTCCTGAACCTGTTGGTTACCTGAGGAAATCTTTGCATCACAGCATGGAGCTCTGAGCTGGAGTCTCAGCAGGACACACTGCTACACTGATACACTCCAGGCTGCCATACTTGAGCTGATCCTGCATGTGCCACAGCGGCTTTTAACCAGCTCATCTTCCACACAAAAATCCATCTGAATGGAAAATACAAGCATCACTCTTCAATACACCGAATGTATGCATGCAAGCGCCTTATTAAATATATGGTGTTTAAACCACATTTAGCAAATAAATTCTTATCACATAGCTCCTGATCCAGCAAAATCGAAATCTGAATCTAAAAACTGACCAGTGTTAAGATTAAGCAAGGAAACAATTGCTAGAACTGAATAGTTTAGGTGAAGACTTAAGAAAAGCAAATCAGGACATGCTGCAGAAATTGAAGTAATGTCAGTGTTTACTAAAACTGTTTATTAGAAGTGTTTAGTAGAACATTAGATGATTTGTATGACAGTCTAGATTAAAGTAACCCTTTAAGGGCAAAGTTAGAAACATTATTCGTTCTTCGTGACAGTGCATTCAATCAAATCACCATATTGGTATTTTGTGCTTCATCAGTCAAGCACGGAATTAAAATACTTTTAGAATGTCTCACACTTTCATGCATTACCTACAAATCTCAACCAACGGAAGAGTTCAACTTCTCTGTAGTTTGGTGTTTTTTTTTTTTTTTTTTTTTTTTTTTTTTTTTTTGTACAGGGCCTGCCCCACCTGCTACATCCAACAGCAATTACGCTGTTCCCAATTAAGCAGACGCAGAAATTGACCGACGCTTCGCCCGCTCACAGCTGGCATTTCAGAGGAGCTGGCGCTGACCAGGTGCGCCACATTAGGGCGGCTGTGGAGCCCCGGCTGTGCTCAGATGATCCCACCGCCAGTGACACGGGGAGCTGTGCGGTCACTACCTATGGTAAAACACCCGTTCCTCACGTCTCGGGGCCTATAGAAAAGCACCCCTGAGGCAGCCGCGGGCGGAGGGGANCCCCCGAGCCGTCAGGGACCGTGGGGACAGCCCCGCCGCGCCTTTGTGCGGGGACAGCCCGCCCCACGCCGCTGCCGCCGCGCCGGGCTCTGCCCGCCACACGCCCGGGCGGGTCCGGTCGTTTCTCGGGCAGCGCGGCGGGGCTTCCCCTCTCCCCTTGCCGGTCCCCTGCCTCCCGCTCCGGGCAGGATGGTGGATCTGGACAGCGAGGTGCCGCCGCTACCGCCGCGGTACCGCTTTCGGGACTTGCTGCTGGGCGACCAGGGCTGGCAGAGCGACGACAGGTGAGCGCGGGGCGCGGTGTCCCCAGCGGAGTGGCGGGGCTGGGCAGCGCTCCCGGAGGGCAGCCCTGGGGGAAACTTCGCCGGGAATGGGATGCGAGGGCCGCCGAGGGGCTCCGGTGCCGCGCCCAGCCCGCAGCCGGGGCGAGCCGGGCCGGCGCCCCTGAGCGAGCGCGGAGCATCCCGCAGCCTCCGGAGCGCTCCCGCCAGCGGCGGAGCCTTTCCCTGCCCCGCGGCAGGAGCAGCACGGGTAAGAGATCGTCTCCCTGGGATAACAGTCACCGAGAGAACGTCCCAGACAAAACATGCGTTTCCCGTTTGTCCAAAGGCTAATTGCAGGATGCTTTCGCTGTCCTTCTTTACGTGCAGTTTCTTTTCATGCTGGGATCCTAGGCGTGGACGCAACTACCATGATTTTATTCCTTTATGAATTCTTTGAAGTCTGTCAGCATCTTTAATTACACCCGATAGAAAAGATTTGTTTGTTTCAAGTAAAATATTGTCCTTAAAAATAATAAACAAAGAACCCTTTACATTAAAAGAAACAAGCAAACCAGGAATGCGTGTTCAGTTTCAAAATGTTGAATGAGCAGCACCAGCATCCTTCCACTCTGCTGGACCATACAACCTTGTGGCTCAATAGACTATTACATGGTCCTATCTTGAAAAATTATGTGTAATATCCACTTTGTACTAACATTCTCTTGTAGTCAAATGTCGGAGAAGCAAAATTAGCAACATATTGGACAGATTTTAATTCTATATATTTGTACTGTCAGAGTATGTCTTGAACTCTGCAGTCAGAAACTTTGATTTTAATACTGTTGTACATTGTTCAGATTTTCACCACTTTCCTAAAGGAAGATGGATTCTTATTGATTGCTAATCACAAGATCGTGCAAATATGTAGCTAAATGTTGCCTTTGTAGAAGGAGAATATGCTCTACATTGAAGCAGTTAAACAAATGGTGTTTATTCAGACAGTTATGAAATGGTTAATGACATCTTAATATAGTCACAAAAAATAGTATGTTTATAGTTTTACTGTGTAAAAAATTATAAGTATATTGTAATGTAGTCATGATTTCTGATTCTGATTTTAGAAAATGTAATCCTAGCATCTTATACCTGCATCTTATTTCCTGCTGGAATACGACAAAACTCCACAACCTTTCTTATTTTGACAACTTTATTTATTTGTTTTGGGTTTTGATGGCTAAAATTTACAAAATATGCTGTGTATACCTTTTTGGATTGTTCTGGGGCTTAACACTTTACCAACTCTAGTTTAAACTTCTGTCAAGCACTTCCCTGATGCCAGTTGTTTGACTTGCACTTCGTGAAGTTACCTTCTCCGGAAGAAGCAGGATCTGGTCTCAAATAGCAAATAGTGTAACTGCACAATGCAGAGCATCCTTTTAGCTGTTGTCTGTTTCAGGTCTATGTGCACTTAACAAAATGAGAGTAAATAATCCTTAAAACAATCTTGATATTGGAATTATAGCACAAAAGTATTCCAGACCATGGTTGCCATTTGAAAACTGCAGCAGAGAACTGGTGAAAAATTAATAGTCAATTTTAATTATTTCATTCATATTCCAACAAGAATTACAAGAAAAATGTCTGGCACAATCCAAAATATAAAATTGCAAATGGCTTTCTAGATCTTTATGCACTGTCCTGTGCTGAGGCTGGGTAGAGCTGCACAGTGGCAGAAAGGTGTGCAGGGGATTCCCCACAACGCAAGCAAGACTGTGTTTACATGAGGCTGTGGTAGCAGCACTCTCTCCTCCAGCTCTGGAAGTTACCATAGCAGTATTTTTAGATGCCAGCTTTCCAGTAACTGAATGAGAGCCATTCTTACAAAGAACTTGAGTATTATCTCTTGTTTGTCTGTCCAGATTCTTACTTTCCTGAAGTGGAGGTTATCCTGTGTAATACTGAAATACTCATTCCTTCCTGTGTTGCTGGAATATTGCTGCTATCCATTATAGAAAAAGCATGCATGTTCTGCATAGAAATAGTGTCAAGTGGAATATTTAGGATATTAGACATACTTCCAGGAAATATTGAATGAGAAAGACTGCAGACCTGTGGGGACCCTGAGATCAGCTTCTTGTTATTTTGCATTGATTGGTATTACACAAGTATATATTATGTTTGTCTGCTTTATTGTCTTGTTGTTGCACTCTTAGGCAAATGGTTCTTGGTTGGTTTTGGTGAAGCACATCCTTTGTATTCTATTCTAAGCAGTGTGCAATATAAATATTGCCAAATGTGTTGTTTGTAACCCCTTCAGTTAAATGGATGCTAACTATGAATGGAGTATCTGAATACTGAAACACAGTTGAAGTAGCCTTATAGGATGGCTGCACATGATCAAGATAGTTCATTTTACTTACTGGCCATTGGCTGAGATGCTGCAAATATTCTTCTGTCTGTTTCTAGTTCACTGCAACTTCTTATTTCCACTTGCTCTCAACTCTGGCAGTGTGATGCATGCTAAGGGTTTTCCATCTGTGTGATCTGTGAACTTCAGGTCTGTTACCAGCCAAACTCTGTGTCTTGTCCTAGTTCATTCTCGTTTTGTTCTTTCCAGTCTGTTCATCCTTGGGGGATATCTTTTCTCCTTCCCTTATGTGCTTTCTGGAAAAATGCTGACTGTTTGCTGTTAGAGTCCATCTCCTGGTTTTCAGATGCCTGTGGAGAGGAGATGGAATTATTCCACTCATCTGCCATGACCCACCCAGGATTCTGTGTCACCAAATCAGTTTTAATAGCATAGTTTGCCATTATATGTCATAAGGTAGTATTTAATAATAAACATGATTGAAATTATGTGACCTCTCCTCATCATAGTTCAATTTTGTAACCCTAATGGTCGTGTTTCTTTAGGACAAGAGTTTGATCATCTATTTCTTTTAAATGTTCCTCTTAACTTATAAAATGCACGTGTGCTAAAATGCTTAGCTGATTGTAACAGGACTCTCATTCAGGAATTTTGTTCTTAGATCTCTACCTGTTTGGAGACAGATTTCTAATATATTTTTTTTTCTTGGGGATTTCTCCTATAGTGGAGGTTCTCTCAGGCTTTTCTTTGTTTTTGCTATCTAGTTATTGGTCCATTCCTTACCTGTATTTCTTTAATTCAGTAACATCTCACTGCTTTTGCACTTTTGTCCCCCCCCAAAAAATTCTGCTTTCATAGCTTAGATTCATAGCCAGCCTTGCAGTTGGCTTCAGTAACAGATGGGTTCTGGGCTGTCATCTTCCACAAACCACCAAATTGGATTGTATATTATTTTTCATAAAAGAAGTGTCTGTGTGCAGAAGAACATGCTGAATCTTTGACAAATGATTTTGTTCAGTAAGAAAGCTACTTTGAATAATTTATTGGCATTCTTGAATTTGCTGAGTGGTTTGTGGGTGGTTTTTTGTTTGTTTGGTTGGTTTTTTTTTTTCAAAAAAAGGATGTTAAAACCAGTTTTGGTTTTTGCAAGGCTAGATTTTCAAAGGACCTGGTTCCCTTTGAAAACTGAAGATGCAGCTTTATGCTTACACTACACTGGTTTTATATGGAGAACACTTCTACAAGGCAGCATGTAAAAGATCAGCTAGAGCATGTGTGCGTGTCAAGTAGGTGAATTCTGTGGCAAGTAGGGCACTTGATCAGGTTTCTTCTGGCCATGGAAATATCCCAGGCACTGGGCTGAGGGTAAAGAGAAGATTGGATCCTTGACTTTTTCACTTGTTTTGTTAATATCGCTAGTATCCCGTTGTGAATCTTAGGTTTTGCTTTCATTATTGAATGTAACTGAAAATGAATCAGACTGTTTTGATTTGCTAGATATTCTGAGATGTTTATTGACCATCATAATGCAATTTACCTTTCAGTTTGGCTGCTGGGAAGTGAGAAGAAGTAAAGGGGGAACTCATGATTGGCACAATTATTCACCCGTTAATTCAGCCAGAATTTCACTAAATGGTGATTATAACAGTAAACTATGTAATGAAATGTTTCATACTGATCATCAATAAGTCCTTATTCTTACCAGCTGTGTTGAAAAGCAACACAAATAAAATTGGAAAATACCCTACCTGTTGAAGAGGTGACATGTTCAAAGTTGTTAAATAATTTGCCTCAGAGGAGGGGAGAAAAGAGGATGTTTGTTTTAGGTTCCATGTAAGTTTGGGAAAGCTACAATGGAGAGGTTTTATGTGTATATGAATGCTCACCATGTGCTTCAAAACAGCCAAACCCCACAGCATGCTAGAGGTGTAAACTATTCTAAGTGAAAAATTAAAAAGCATTTACATTCTGTCCATATCACTGCCTTTTTATTAAGGCCTTTAGTATCTGACAGAGCACAGTTTACTTCTTTACAGTTCTTAAATCATTTATGTCCAGACATTTAATCCTTTCTTTAGAAGCTTTTGAAGATATAAAAACTGCATTTGGTTTAGTGAATTCTAGCAAGCCAGGAATGTTCACCACTGTTGTGTGACTCCTTATTTTAGTGAACTGTTCAAATTCTCCTCTGCCTGCTCTGACAAAAATGTCTTGAACTGTGCAGTGCCTAGGAATGGTTTTGCAGTTGGAGTGTCCAAGGAAACAACACAAACAGATAACTTGTGGGTAGGCCAACCCCCATCTTCAAAGCATCAGATTTCATAACTTTTCTATATGCTGCTGCAAGATATTTTTACAATTTCAGTCATGGAACAAAAATTTACATTTTCCAATTCTGTAATTTTTTTCCCTCTTCTGTATAAATATAACAAGAACATTAACTGGTACTGGAAATTCATTTCAAATCCTGCTTCTGTATTGAGATTAAAATTTGAGTCATTTTGCTACAGTATATACTTTAATTTTAAAACTATAGAGCTATATTTTACCTTCGTGAAAGAACGGTTCTTACATTAAGTACTTATAGGATTAAATTAAAATCAGCCCTCCATTCTGGTGTGCTTTCTGCATAAATGCACATTACCTCCTATGTGGAAAAAAGGGAGATTCACATAATACAGAACACCTCCACACATCACTTGGACAATTGTATCCTGCTGGCTGTCACGTTGACTGGTGACTTTCAAGGAACAACTCCCCACTGTAAATCTCAGAAGGCACTTTAACAGTCATTTGTCACGGTGTGAATTAGTGAATAGAGCCCTCCGTTTGCCTTTCCTTTTGGAAATCACCTGAGATTGTTACACTAAAAGGGGATAAAAAGCCCACACGTTTCTGATTCAAGTGATTTAAAATAACTGAGTCTAGATTCAACTTGTATAAAAATTCTATTATAATTTCCTCAAAAGAAAATTCTATTACGGTTTCTTCAAAATAATCCTCCTCTTTCCTTCAAGAAATACTTTAGTCAATTTGGCCTCCTCATTTTTAGAAAACATGTTAACTTGCAGGAATTCTTTCATTTAACAGAGGCTACAAATAAAACAACTTGAGCAGATATTGTCAAATTTATCTTGATTTGCCCTTGTAACTAAATTTTCAAAACCCATAGAGAGATTTAGAAGCCTAAACTCTAATGTAAAAGCTTGATTTTGATTGAAATTGCTCAAGATCTTAAGTCTGATTCTCGAAGAGCAAGTGTTTTCATATCTTGTAGTGAGACTGCATAGAAGTAGTTTGAAAGTTTGAGTTGCCCTAAACCCTGAAAAAACTTGCTGACTGCTTTAAAAAAAAGATAAAGAAAAATATTGATATTTATGAAACTGCTGCATTTACCATAACAAGAGGGCTGAGTTTACACTCTTGTGGCAGGTTTAGGAGCACAGTCACAGAAAAGTAAACTGTTAATATGTATCTCTGTACTCACCACCCTTCTGAGTTTATCTTGACTGGGTCCCTGTTACAGGTGAAACATCTGTGTGTAAGGGAGAGGAAGCAATGCATTGTAGCAGGCAGTGCCATCAGCCTCATTCTCATTTGTGTTTTACCATATTTCATGCGGGAACAACAGAGGCCAAAATACGTTGTTTCTGTTTCTATATTTCACTTAAACTAGCACATAGTGGAATTGAGAAAGGACATGGAAAGAAAAGGTAACGTTTCAGTGCTGCTGTGACTGGCTCTGCCCAAAGAAGACTTTGGTAGCACATCCCAGCAGAAGTTTTATACTGCACAAACCATTTAAGTGTCTCATCTTGAAAACTCTCACAGCCAAGTAGTTTTCCTCCTCTGGGACAACATGATGTGCAGTTTGTAAATGTACTTGGTACTTCAATCATTACTTAATTATAGACTTATTGCTAAAGCTCTTATTTTTCCATCTACAACTTGACACATACTACTTTACCTCTGGCAGACTCTATAATACTCCAAGGGGAGCTAAAGTAGTTCTTTCCCTCCTAATTTTATGATTATTATTCTATCACATCCAGTGATTAAGACTATTTATTTTATAATAGTAAGCTCTGTGCTGCTCTCTGCCTTTCTTTTAGAATGACTCTTCTATAACAAATGGTAGCATTGATTCATATTGTCTCCCCTGTACCCTGTAACAAAGAAATAGATCACTTGGAGCATCAGAAATGTCTGCCGTTTCTTTTATAGAAAGAGTAAAGTTATGAAATAAATCTGCTAACCATTTCTGTGCTATACATTCAGTTTCTAGACTTCACACTTATACATGATCTTTATCTTACCTGAATTCTGACACAGTGTGCCCAAATGCTTATACTAATCCACTAAACACCTTAAATGTGGATTTTTCACCTCTTTTCCAACTAAATGAGCAAGTTAAGTCCTTCCGGGAGGCCTCCACTCCATAGTCCCATAATCTGTGTCATTGGAGAAAATGCCATTCAAGAGCTGTAAATGCTCTGCAGTATAGAAGATTTGGTGCAGAATGCCTTAAAACAGCTGTTAAAGATTTCAGCTTCCCCCGTGCAATCATCTGCTAATTATGTTAGCAGTCAACTTCCTGGTGGGAAGTAGCAATAAAACAGAAACAGTCATTAGGAGACAAAACCCAGTGTTTATCCTCACGGATAAAAACAGTGATATTATTATTTACTCAGAAGTATCTCGAGGGACAAATCCTGCTTCCACTTATCTGTTGGGAAGTGCTGTACTTTTATGATGGAAAGCAGGTTGCCAAGTCTGTCATCTCTGTGCCTGCCTTGCCAAGTACCAAGCTATGGAAGATGTGGAAGGAAGGCATTAGATCAAGATCAGTGCAAGTTATCTACTGAGTTAGCAAAAAAGAGAAGACTCTGCCTACCCCTATGCCTGGGTATGAAAAGTCTCCTGCCAGGTTTAGCCATTAATAACTGCATCTCCAACAGCCAGCTCGAGGGTCATGTGCCTGGAGGGACAATGACACAGTTGGAGCAACAGTCCTCACTATGGGTTAGCTCTGCCAGGAAAGCCTGGCCCTCCCTCCTAGATTCTGTACCCTGAGTCAAACTCCTTTGGCGTTTTGTAAAGAAAAGACTTTTGCCCTTTAGCTATGATGTTAATGGCATTTGCTGTGTTTGTAGCTTAAAGTTACAGAGCTCCTTCACAGCATAGTAATTGTTAAAATATTTAATAAGAGCAAACATTATAAAATAGCCTCGCTCATTTATTGTTCCAAATAACCAAAAATGTTCTAGAGATTTTATGTTTTTCTCACTTGGTTTTCTCTTGCCCTTGTGGCTCAAGAAAACTGCAGTACAGACAAAACCGGGGTTACCAAACCTAATCTGAACCGAATGCCAATGGGAAAAAAACCAACAAGCTGCACTGCAAACGGAAAACTGTGATTATGTTTGTTGCTTATGGATAACACCCATTTGTGCACAACATTCCCTGACCCTGGAATGGGATTTAGTTTCTCATCTTCACACCAAATTCAAAAGAAGCTGGAGACACTGGTTACTTATCACTGTTGCCCTGTAGTTCTCACCATGGAGCAGAGACAGCTCTAACAGGACTAAAGGCTAAGCTCTATATTTAGCTGAATGTACCCTTTCAAGAAGAGAGCAAGCTATGTTTTCACCGTGTACAGCAATCTAGAATTGATCATTGTTCAAAGGGGTTTAATCAGTTCAACAAATATCTTCTGAAAAGCCATTTTTGTAGATAATGTCCAGTCTTTAATTAGTGTTTTGCTTTCTCAGTAGTAATTCAAAGAACATAATACAAACACAAAAAGTGGAGCAAACTACTCTGTAATGTGCAGATGTTGATTAGTCAACCTGGTTTTATAGACTATAAAAATCTAAGTAGATTTTTCACCCACCTAAAAGTATCATAAAAGAGAAGCTAATCTCACAAGAGCAGTTGCAGATAGCGTGTCTCATTGCCACTGAGGACTTAATTTACAAACTGCATTCAAACAGTGACCCACACGATCATTTATTTTTGTTCTGGCAGTGACTGCAGATTGCATGAAAATTACAATTTAGCTAAAACGGTACAAACAACATTCAAAATGCACTGAATTAATTTTGAAGTCTTGATTAGTTTTTCTTTTTTTTTTTTTTTCTATTTTTTGGCAGTTCACAGATCACAGTTTGAGTTCAGAAAAAAGCAAAGTGAGTTAAATTCATGCTGACATTATGAATCTGTTTAAGACAATTAATTGTGGCAGTCACTGTTTGTGACCAGCTCAACTGGTGATTCAGACTGTTGGGATTTCAGTGTGGTGTTGGCAGAGCGTTTTGTGTAGGAAGAGCAAGGCTGGCTCCTGGGAATGTTTGAGATTATGGAGGAAGTACCTCTGAGCATGTAGGAGAGAAGAACATTTCAGGAGCCTCTAAAAGGCAGTCTGCTGGGATATAGCATGGGTTTGTCTGAGACTGTTGTAGAAGACCTCAGGTTTTGCTCCTAATTTCAGATAAGAATGAACTGTTAGAAGATCACCATTATCAGGATTATGAGGTGAATGTCTTCTTCTGAGGCAGATGAGTGGGGACAAGGAGTCGTGAAGCACCCTGCTGCTACTTGACTTCAGGCTAAACTGAACTGAGCATTTAGAAATTCCTTTCCTTTCTAAGATGGCAGAGCCACTTTACAGTGACAAAAGTGGCCAGACGGAGAGAGCTGGGAATGCTGGGAATATACCTGTGCTTTCTTGTACCACACTAGGCATTGGAGAATTGGCTATCGGGCCTCCTGGCATCCATACAGCCGGTTCTGTCCATGAACACAGAGCCCTCCTCGTTGTAGCCATATATTCCACCTAAATCCGTTCAGCATTAGGGTCCATATCAGACTTGAAAACAAGATGACAGAACAACACCTGTCCTGACCCACCTCACTGATACAGTTAGCTAAAGAGATCTTAAATGACTTGACTGTCAGAAAAGCCAGCAAAATCTGAAATTTCTGCATTCATTTTGGAACTTACATTTAAGGGGGGAAAAAATGTGTTTACATTGACTAGGCCAGTATTCTGAAGGCACTTTCTAAACACACACAAGGCACATTTTGAAAGTTGGACGTCATTGTTCTGAAAAATTAAATACTGGGCAAACTATTCTGCCAGCCGTAAAACTGATGAACAGCATTTTATTTCAGAGAGTACTAAGTGTTATTTAATATGAATAAAGACGACAGAATTAAACTTTTAAAATATTGTGAAACTTGATATTTTAAATTTTTCTTAAACTAATGAAGAGATAATTAAAACCATGCCTTATGATTAATCAGGAAGTGTAATAGCTCACTCTGAGTAAGGAGACTAAGATTTATATGAAGTCAGTAATTATATGTACCCTGTTAGCTGTGCAGAGAACAGTACCAGACAGGTGACATTTTAGAGATAATAATGACTTTTAAAGCACTTGTTCAATTATGCGTTCAGAGTTCTTGAATCATTGCCACTCCTTAATGAGACATTTATAATTTATATGAAAATTTTGTAATTTTTTTCCATGTAAAACAATAATCATATCTGTGCATCAGGCTGCATTTGAAAGAAAGGAATCAATTCCAATCCACTGTTAGATATATTGCACTGCATATGTATGTTAAGCTGCAAGTATTACTTCAGAAATTCTACATATTTTATCTTCCATCTGGATGTCATCATTGGAGCCCAAGCAGCTTTAAATACTAGAGAATGAAGACAGAAATGTATCAAGGTGCAATTCTTTTGGAAGGAATCATCAGCAGGAAATGTTATCAGCACTCTTCTGTTGATTTGGTAGAGGAAATGGAGTCTTAACAACCTTTCCTCTGTGGGAAGCGTCAGGAGAGACACCTCCTGTCAAGTATTGGGCTTTTGGTTTATATCTTTTCCTGAGTCTTTTCCTGAATGCTCCTTCTCTTTCTGTTTATCTGTTAAATACTTGCCTTTTGTGTAGCTATTAAACGTGTGCTTGTGGGAGGCTGGAAATGTACACAGCTCCCATCATTTCAGGAAAATTGCTATAATCTGATACTCAGCCCTGTATTACTTCTCAGAGTTGTTGGCATTCTAATGGCATAATTTGGGGTGTTGTCTAAGTGTTTCCAGATTGCATATGTGGACTGTCTCAATATGTAACTTTAAAAAGACACTCCTTTTTATAAAGTTACCCTGCTCCTGGGCATGTGTAAAAAGCATATGTGGTATAATTTTTTTTTCTTTTTTTCACTTTTTAACACTTCAGCTATAAATGGAATCTCAGAAAAGTTCTTTCTGGGGTTGTTAAGGTATCTGTGGGAAGTTCCTGAGAAATTTCATTTGACTTTTTATGACTTTCTTCCTTCCAGATCAAGCATGGTTCCCATAATTTCTTGCCCTGTAATAAACAAATGTTTTTAATCTAAGTAAACCTATGGACAGGTGGGGAATCAAGCAGAGTACAGAAAAAAAAAAAGATTTAAGCTTTTAAACTAACTTTATGTATTGCCTTTGATAACATTGTTGTGCATCCTACTTAATCCTTTCCAACCAGAAGGAAAAGTGTAGCTTGGAGAAGAAATAAACACACAAGAAAAATTTAGTTTAAGTGATCTGATGTAATGTTATTCCATGCTCCTGTGTGTTTTGTGACAATGGTCAGTACATAATTTTGGAATATGGTCCACAAGATAATGGTGTAATATTTTTAGTAACTACAAACTCTAAAAATAGTAAAAATATAGTATCATTACCTTTAAGAGTGCTATTATTAACTAGTGATATTTTTCCTTTGGGAATACTGCTGGCTACGACTAGAATCAAGAAAGAGCTATAAAAATCAAGCTTCCTTGTGTATTTTTTGGGTGTTTTTCCTTACAGATAAATAAAAATCCCAAATAGCAGCTCTGTTCCTTATTTGCCATATACTTCTCCTAATCACTCCTTCACCTCCAACAGATTTATAGTTGAAACTAAACTGTGGAAGCCAGACATCAGTGTTCTATCTGTGAGTTTGCCTTGCCACCTAAAGTGCATTTGTACAAATTCTCCATCACTAGTGTACATTATTGTTTTGGCCAGAGTTGTATTCCATATATGTCATTTAAAGACTGTAAACCTACTGAAATCTACATAAAGAAAGTTAGCCAGAAAGTGTCCTGACACTTATGGAGGACTAGGGTAAATTTAAACTTATTTTTAAGTAATTTGCAGAGAGATTTTCATCTTTTAATGTTGAGTACCACCTTCTTCTAAAGAGGAGTTTATTTCATGGGTCTCAGTCTTAGTGGAATGTTTTTTTTCCCATGGAAGTACCAGGCAGTAGAGTGTCGTGACTTCTGAACAACACCTTGACCCAGTGTAACATATTAAGGCAGCAGATAAAACTGCAGAAATTTTCCAATATATGGAAAACTCAAAGCTAGCTCCAATTGCCCTTATCACTAGAATAAATGCAGGCATAATAGGTAAAATAGAAACACAATCAAAACAAAAGTCTTGTAAATTCTGTGCTGATTTTTTCACTATCAAATGCAATATAATAGTTTATTACTCCAACTCTCAGTTTGATAAATGAGTCATGATAAATGCACGACTACATTTTCAGCCCCTACAGAGTTGGGATGTATGTATAACTAGTAATTATTGGAAACCATCCTGTTCTACCCTGTATTGAGGTTCATGGATCATTCTGCCAATGTACCCCTCTTATTTTATATATTTGAAATGACAATGCATACTGTCAGTTCCTAAATAGAATATTTCAAGTGACAGCTTAGCCACTAGTGTTTGACAATCTAAAAATATTCTAGGAGATTGAGAGGTTCACAGAGAAGACATGTATCAGTCAAAATGATGAAAAGAATATGGTAATTTTTTGTTATTCAGTATTTTAGGATGGAGATGCTTTGGGTGCTGCTGTAAATACAACTTGGCTACAAATCCATTGCTAAACAACAAGCAGATGCAAAAACGTGAACTGTGTATTGTAGCATTTGGGTTTCTTGTAAACCTTAGCACGAGATCTGATTTAAAGTATTATTTCAAGGGAGTGTAAATTGGCTAATTTGGAGGATCAGGAGTCTGGGAAAGAAATTATTTTAAGAACCAAAGTATGTCCACTATTTCTTTTAATTTTATTTATTTGAATTTGGAAAGTACCTGACGCTGAAGTTTACAGTGCCAAATAATAAACTGAAATAATCTTTCTGTAAAGCTGTACTTTAAAATGTAATCTATTATCAGAGGTAAACTAGCATTAAAGTAGGTGGCATTTAGGTAGCCAGGAGGAAGTTTTGCTCTCAACCTTACAAGGAAGTCTCTCATAAATTACTACATAGCTCTCTAACCATAGAAGGAAGATCTAAATCTTACTCTGAAGTCTGGCTGAGATTTTGATAAGATGTTACAAAGATAAGCATAAAAAGTAAAATTACATGTCAAGTTGATCCTCAGAATAAAAAAAATGCAGTCATATGTGTTTAAAGTTAATTCAATAGCTTCATTGAAAATTTGGTGATTTTTAAAGGCATGATAGAAAGAAGCCAGAGTGGTATAGAAAATTTCCCATCAGTATTTGATCATCTCACCCCTTATATGGCAGCATAAGTAGGATTGTGGATAAATGTTGAAATGCTGGCATAAATATACTCCATAAATGCAGTAGAAATGCTATTTAACAGTATATTTGAATAGATCTGAGGTACACTTTTCCATTTCCACAGGAGAAATAGTTCAATATAGTCAACTGGAATAAAATTATTCTATTGATAAATTATACTAATTTCAACTGTGCAGAATTGAAAAAGAAAAATATTCTGAGAAAAACAAAACCAAAATTCCAGGTAGACTAATTTATTTAATTTCTGAGTCTAGACTGAATTCTGCAAAGCTACAGCTTTCTCATCAAATTCCCCCAAGTCAGTCATTATTGCAGGGCTTCATTAGTGATAAGAACCCGGAGCATTTTGAAGACAAGGCATTTTACACTCTGTCATTTTAACTGAGACTGTTTCATTCACATTTTAGTGATTATGATGTACATTTCACAGCACTCTGAGGTATGAAGGCATGATTGTATAACTTTTATGTATTTGTAGTTTTTGTGGAAACCTCTTAGAGCTGAAGAGCAGAGTGCCGAAAGCACAGACAATGTGAGAAGCCCAGGCTACAGCAGGGGTTTGAATCAAAGAAGGGCTTGTTTTCTCTCAGTACCTATGATAAAATGAGTGGACTAGATGTATAGAATGTAGGAAGCAACATAACTATTGTTTTCTTGCTCTTCCAGTGAAGCTGGTGAACTACAAGTCCTAAGCTTTGCATTGCCTTTCAGGTAATTTTTCAGACTTCCAGCTGTTACAATGCAATTTCAGACCCTTAGTTCAGTCACAGAGGTACCCAGGAGGGAAAGATGGATAGAGCTATTAGAAAGGGAAAGAAAAATTATTAAAGGCCTTGGAACTGTTTGATTTTTCTAATCCTCGAACAATTGTTCCAAAAAGAATTCTGGAAATTGTTCATACTTCTTTTCCCTTTCCTTGTTAAAATATATCTTCTCCACTTGCATTACAAGATAAAATCCTAGGAAAGGGTGAATGGAGTAGAATATCAGGAAACCTGAGCTTGAAAAGTTACTGAAGTAGACTAATTTCCTTATAACAAAGGGATGAAGATTGAAAAGTGAGCACAAATCAAAGTTCTTACCTCTGCTCCTGCTTTATAAGATACTAAGATGAATTATTAGCCTGTGGTGAGACAAACAGCAAAAATCTCATTTAATGGAGCAGGATATATGTCTACCTAGGGGGGAAAGGTATATGGGTCTTTTTAGCATCTCTATGACCAGATGTACAGAGGTCAGAGTCTGGTTAATAAATACTGATGAACACATTTTTACCTAAACAATTAATATATCCACTCCTTAGAAAGAGAGTAAACTATATGGATTTATAATTCCTTTGAGTTCAACTATGTAGATGTATACAATTTGAAAAAAATATTTATTAAACACTGTTGGTTTAGTGTTCTTATTGTCTGGTTTCAAGGCAAATAAAGATTAACTTTGCCTTGCTTAGTCTGTTTCTGCTTTAGAGGTGCAACCAGCCTCTTCTTTGCTGTGTCAATAAGAAGTTTTATTCTATTAGAAGGCTCTCTGTTCTATCTGTACTTTCCTTTATGAAACAGGGGTTTGTGCTATATTTTTTTTCTGTCTTATTCAGTAGGTTCTTTTCCTCTTTGACTTTTAAGCTGATTTATTATATTAAAAAGATGAAAAAATTCCATGTTTCTACAGTTTCTACAGTATTTTTACTGTACTTAAAAAAAAAGTCTTCTCTGAGGATAGGCACTCACTTCATGCTATAACATGATTATTTTAATTTTTGGGTTGTTTACGTCTTTTCCTTTGTATGAGCATGTGATTTTTTACCTTCAGTATCAATCTCCAGAGAACCTTTCGAAACGCCTTATAAAAATTTTAGTACATGATGTTCACTTTAGACTTCCCCCTTATCTATCTCTTCCAATTATCTCATAATGGAGGAGAGTGCTACAGCTCACAGTCTATTTATATCTGTCATTTGCTTCATTCTTAGTTTGTTCCCAGCCTAAATCCAACTTGTAGATCTTGGCATGGGTGCCATTTATTCTTTTTTCATCTCTTGTTGACATGCTAACTAGTACTTATATTTTTGTCATTCTCGATGCACATTATGAGAATATTTTGGTTCTCCCTTTGCTGTGGTTTTATTTACCTGCTATTTTTAACTTTACTCTTATCTGTAATACTGTGGTTACAAAATATGTCAACTCAGTGTCTGGCATGAGAGCCTAGTGACTGTAGAGAAACAGAGCAGCATAGCATTCCCCTCTTGAAAAGAGTGGGACGGAAGTCAAGCAGTGTGCAGTGAGTAGATGGGGCACAGGACCAGGACCTAGAGACCAAATATGAACTGTACAACAGAAAATTCAGGGTACTGAACTACCCTTAATCTGGAAGATATATGACACTTAAGAGACACTGTTAGAGGGTTTTGAGGTTAGCTTGATTTTTTAAAGACATTTGAAGACAGCAACATGAAAATGGAAGAACGAATTCAGGAAAAATGGCCAAGATTACAGCAATAAACGGAACACAGCCTTCCTCTGGGCAGAACAGTGGCTCGATAGCCTTCAGGTGTAGAAATGTATTTGTGCAGTAGTGTGGGACAAGGGATTTAGCTATTGACTCTGGCTAACTGCAACTCTCCAGAATCAGTTTAGTACAAAAATATGGCCTGTAAAAGCCTCCTTTAAGGAACACTGTTTGTGCCTCTTCTTACTTGTACATCTGACTTGCACTTCTGACTATGCCTGTAAAAGGATCAATTGTGATTTTGAAAACACTACAAATTGAAATAGGGAATATTAGAAAGCTTTATTTCAGTAAGCTAGCAGTGTATAAATGCTGTTTCAGTCGATGGTGTAAAATTATACAGCTGAAATTTAAGATTCTGAGTTTTCTAACTGCCATTGTTAAAAGGCTGAAAGCTCTTACAATTGTTTTGGGTTTTTTTTGGCCAGTCATATTTGTCTTTGCTCAATTAGGTTTCTTTTAAAATTGAATAGTGTCTGCACAAAGGCAGACTTAGTCTGTTACTTAGGAGATTGAACTGGTCTGTTTGGTCATTTATTTAGCAGACAGTGGTAAGTGATAAGAGGAAATAGTGTAAGAGCAGAGCAAGTAACACACTGTTGCTTATTTTAATTTAGCCTCATTCTGGTATACCCCCTTTTTGAACCTTTCCCTCAGTCAACAGTTACCTCATTTCCACACATTTCCATATTATTTAATTTTGTTCTTACCATCAGTATTGTTGTTACTGAAACAAGTCATCAGCATTTTCCCAGTGATACCCAAGTGGTCCAGATGCTGTGTTCTGAAGTGCTAAAGTGTGCTCTGGAGCTTTCCTATTAGTTAACATTTATGGGCAGTGTCATTTATCTGTAGCACCTTAGACAGGAGTAACTTGTGCTTGTGAAAAGGGCTTTGAACGAATGATTATTAGCATGATCAAGTAACAAGGTGATATATTCTGCATAAACGACCTCTGTGATTACAGTCAGGAATGCATTTCAATGAACATCACCCAGTACAATCATAGAGCAGAGCTTTTGGTTGCTGTCTTCTCACCCACCCTTTCTTCCCGTTATTTTGTTTACTTGGACATGTAAGAATTGGTCCATTAACTTGTGGCAGCAAATTTGTGCTGTCTTTTACACCAATACAAGGAGATTGTAATCACAGTAAGTCAAACACTGCAAGTGCACTAGGGACCTGCCTTTTCCACTGTCCATGAGTGCTTACTCCTGCTGTACCTTTGCATTAGCTGTAAGAATCACAATGATGAAGATAAGTCTGATCAACAAACTGATCTGATTGAAAATCTCCAAAGGAAGGAATATAAACAGTGTCCCATTAGAGCAAAGTCCCAGTCAGACTAATCTAGCAATCACCCATTTGTAAGGGTGTGAGCAGAAACACTCTCTCTCTCACTTGTACAGATGGCAGCTTCTTCCACTGGTCATAAAACAACATCCTAACTTGACAGTGTGCCTAATGCTGTCTGCCAACAGTCAGCACAACCTGATTTGGGTGATGTGGAGTTTATAAGTGGTTTGCACATAAATCTGTACTGGTGGTTTATCTGGTAAAGAGCAAATCAAGTGTTGGTTGGTCAGTACTGATTGATTTAATGATAGCTGGCAAGCAATTGCATTGTTGAGAGCAGTAAACGACGTGTTCATAAATAAAGAACTGTCTAGTTCCAAATGTAAATCAAACAGCTACTGCCTCTTTAAACTAAAAACTGCCAAGATGACTCTCCTGAAAGCCTGATAAACATCAAACAGATTATTAAGTGAAGGCCTGCCACTGACTATTCCTTAATGATTTTGCTGCTTCTGCAGAGATCCTAAATCGACACTTACAAAAGAGTCCATGCTGAACACACATGCACAGACATTTCCTAAGCCATATATACCCTTGCCTGCAAGTTTATCAGTCACACACCTCATGTCCTGAACCCCCCTGCATTGCCACTCTGGCAGCAGCTCTCTAATAGCAAGCTGAAACCAAAGCACAAGGCTTGGCCCTATTGTCCTTTCAGGGCTGCTTTTTGCTGCTCTGCAGGCTGCAAGAGAAGGGGAACTTTGTGCCCCTCTGTTCCAGCAGCCTGAGCCCCATGACACTGTGTACTTGCTACTACAGACACTGAAATCCTGGGCAGCTGCTTTTATTTGCCACATGATAAGGCTTTGCTACTGCTCCCACCAACCTGTGCTTAAGCTTTTTTGTGGTGGTTGCTCGCTATGACTCCTTTTTAACAGTTTTTTCTCATGCCTTTATGTTTGTTTGTTTATCTTCTAGTTGTGGGGGTTTTTTAAAGACACAACTGGAGAAATAATAAGTGCTATCATTTTGGCCTTTGTGGATTACTGCTGCAATAGTGATTTGGACTGTCAGACTTTTATCTACACCCTGTTGCATAACAAGGCACTGTCAAGCACAGTTTTCAGGCAGTGTCTGTGGAAGTACAATAATCTTGTAAGTCCTATATTAATAAACATTTTTACATTGCTACATAGATATGTTCAAGGATTTACCTTCCACATAGCACAACTCGGCCAGCCTTGTTTGTGCTGTCTGAGCTGCTCTGAGCGACTCTGCTGCAGAGCACCCTGGAGAGCAGCTTTGGCACTTAATTCCACACTCATCATATCCCTCTCCGGAGGGGATGAGGAGGTGACAAAGCAAACTGTGCTGACAGCTGGGGGGGTGGCAGGAGGAAGTTGTGAGGATTAGGGATGGGAGGAAAGGAGTAAGTGGCAAAGGTGGTAACAGGGACTGAAATTGAGCACTTTTCTTCTTTCGCATCTCCTGAGCTGAAGGAAACAGCCAAGAGGTCAAATAATCAGGGAATAAAAGATGTGTGTGTCACAGGTGTAGAGATGCACACACAGACTGCAGATGAGAGCACTGAAGACTAAAACTTCATTCTGGTTAAGTAAAGTCTAAATACGTGCAGGTTATTGTGCCTTAGGGATTTCACTGCGTACTTTCCTGTGGCTTGGCAGTAAGTCTGCTGGTTTCTGAAAAAGTAGCTCCTACCTGAATTGCCTTTGCAGAACGGGCATGGGTGAGTTGTAGACTGAGTACCAAACTTTCACTGGGGCTGAATTTTGCCTGCAGGAATTTTTTCTGCAGCAGAGTGAATAGTTTTTGAGGGAATTATGTGAGTCAGGTTTTGAGGCATCATGTTATTATCACATTGCAGGAAATATAGAATCTGCATTCTGTTTTAATTGGGTCAAAAATCCCAGGTAGTACCAAAATTAAAATGAAAACAAAACTATACTTTGGTTGATGAATGCATTTTCCTTGAAAAAATTGAATCTATTTTCCACTTAAAGAACAGTAAAGAAAATATAAAATATAATTACCTCATTGAACAAAACAATTTTCGGAGGGGAAAAAAGGACATGTTTTTGACATGACATGTTGAGATTTCTCTTTTAGAACTGCATTTCTGAAACTTCTCTCCTTATGAAATGTTAATCAGTGAGTAAGACTCCATACAAGAGCATGTAAATTCACACTAAATGCTGTAGTCTAAGATAATTTTTCATAAAGTTCCATTTCCTTTTCGGTAGGTGCAGCCAATACTCCCCTATAATTTGCTGTATCATTAGTAAAAATGTAGATTGACTTACAAAATCCCAATATTTGAGTTTGGAAAAAAACCCCAAAGCCTTTGAAATTTGTTTTTCTGACTTGATATAATTGCACTGTGCATTTGTTTGAGGAAACACTGAATAAATTGTTGACTATAATTGAAGACTGCCAAGTATAACTAGCATAATACAATAAGAAAGAACAAAAGAAGAAAAGCTAGAAAACAGAAGTAATAATAGAACAAGATGGTGACAATAAAAAGCTGTGGAATTATATTAAAGTCAATATATAGATATGCTGTATTGAATCTCATATTGACCTCCCAGTTTTATGTAAAATATATTGTACAGTTGAAAGAAAATTACCTTTATTTTGTGAGAAAAATACTAATTATATGCTTAAAGCAACAGGAAAATATCTAGTTTGAATATTTTTACTATATGATTATGTTACTCAGCTCTAAGTGAATAGAATATTCCATTAATCTCAGTGTGCATTGGATCAAATACTGGGAAGAGGGTTCTGGTTTCAGGTAACATATTAATGAGTCATATTTAAAATTATCTTTTATACTTGGTCATGTGATACTTAAAAATGACAGATTGGGACTCCCCCACAAAGTTTTTTTTTTCCTCTTTCTTTTTTTTTTTTTTTATGAATCTGCTTTTTTACTTCTCCCTTCTGCTGCATTTTCAGAAAATTAGATCTCTTAATTTCAAAGTAAAAATAAAACTGGGATTAGCCATCCAATCATGTACAGACAGCTCTCAGCCTTGTTCTACTTGCTGTTTTTGAAAAGATGAAATCCTGAAAAATGAGAAGTAAAAGATAACTTACAGAAGAGGAGTAACAGAACAGTCAGAGACTTACAGAGACTTACAGTAGACAGATGAGAAGTAGAATGTAAGTAAATAGTGATTTGATTTTCTGTGGTAATCAGAGGCTAATTGAGTCACTTGCAAGGGACCAAAGTGAGAGAAGAGTTTGCTCAGCATTTCCTTAAGGTCAAGACATAGGCTTATCCTTTCTCTCTTTAACATGAGACCAAAGTTGACAGAATGTCTTTTTCTGGTTAGAGCTCTGGACTCCTGCACCAAAAAAACCCCAAACCAACCAAGACAAAAACAAAGATGTCACATTTCGTTCACAGGCATTTTTTATATGTAAGAAAGGTGCGTGTAAACTGCCATATCTAAAGTAAGCAATGAGTCATCCAGATTTTTATTCATGTAATTCTTTAGACATAACAAAATCTAACAGAACATTTTAAGGCTGTTATTTATCTGAACACCTGTTTCTATCTTTACCTGGATAATCTCCATGACAATGTCCCTCATCGTGTTTACTGCTTGCTTTTTAAGAGAGAAGTGTTAAATGGGGAGCAAACTGAATCAAAATTTATTAAAATAAAATCTACAGAGAAATAACATCACATGTTAAATGTTGGGGTAGGAGTAACTCAACTCCATCACTACCATTGATCTAGTTTGGACATACAGTGTATATTTTCACAAGTGATCACCATTAAGTTTCTGTTGGGCTTGAAGAAAAAGTATTTTTACCATAGTCATAGCACCAAAAACTGAGATGCCCATGTGTCATTTAGGGAGTGCTACAGAGTTTATTTTTTAAAACCCTGATATTTTTTGGCTACCCTAATGTGCAATAGTGGAAGTAGACTGAAAGTTGATGAAATAATTCAGGAGGAGGGAAAAGGTCAAAAGACAGATTTCTCAAAGTCATTCAGTGATAACCTTAAGAGTAGTAAAGTCCAGAGTCTGAGTTACAATTNCTGTGGACAGTAAATTGTGGACACTGAGCATGGACGAAGTAGCAGGGAAAAGGTTTCAGAGGGTGAAAGAAAGAGATTGGGTCAAATAGATGGAGGAGTGCCAAACTCCTAAAACTGCTCCT
>VZTR01030390.1:23077-42970 GCA_013400775.1 Chaetops frenatus
AAAAAAAAAAAAAGAAAGAGTTTAAATTGATATCACTCCAGAATATTCCTGTGTGGAAATAATTAGGTAAAACCTGTTTGCAATCAGAGTGGATGCCTTTCAAGGATGGGGATTGGATCCGGATGCCTTCTATCCTCTTTGGTTAGTACCCATTAGCCATATTTCACTACTGTTTAAGCTACTATCAGCTATCCCGATGTACATCTTTTATTTTGATTCAACCCTCTGCACTCCCCTGTTATAAGAAGCAGAACAATCATTTTAGTTAGGTACAAACCAGTAGGAAGATAATTTGTGTTCTAGTCCCAGTTTCTGATGCTGTTGATGTGTATGCTGCAGAACCTCAGGAATAGCTTGCTTGTATCTCAACAAAGCTTTTATAGTAGGCTCATTTTCCTGAGGAAGAATGTTAAAACTGAAATAAATACCTTTAAATCTGATGAAATATATATATTATTTTGGAGATATTTATAATTTCTTTTACAATACAGCAATATTTGTGTATTCATGCACATGTATATGAAAAAAACCAAAAAAATCTCAATGTACATAGTCTAAGCATATAGCAGATATAGCATTTATAGCTTGGGCATATGCCTCAAACTAGATAATCCAGCTTCAGGAAAGAGCACTGGGAAAGCTGTTAGCATGATGAAAACCACAAAATTCTTCTTCACATCTTGCCAAATTTTCATCTCCCTTCAAAAGGAATTGAAGGGATTCAATTACTATTAGAGGAAAAATAAATTGTTCAGCTGGGATTGGAACAAATACATCTTCAAAAATGCAAGTGAGATGCAACTCTCAGTATAAAGGTACCCTACTAAATCTCTCCCAGATGCCAAGTGAAAGTAGAGTCACAGCAGCGCATTGTCCACCCTGAGGTAATGCCCATAAAGATCCACACTCTGTAGAGTCATAGAATATTGGGGGTAGGAAGGGACCCTAAATATCACCTAGTTCTAACTCTTCTGCCACAGAGAACCTTCCACTAGATGAGGTTGCTCAAAGCCCTACCCAGGCTGGCCTTGAACACTTCCAGGGGTGGGTCAACCACCACTTCCCTGGGCTACCCATTCAAGGGTCTCAGTACCCTTGCACTAGGGAATTTATTCCTTATCTCTAATATAAACCCTCTCTCAGTTTCGAGCCACTGTCCCTTGTCTTATCCTGACATGCTTATGTTAAGAGCCCCTCTCCAGCTTTCTACTAGGCCCTGTCTAGGTGCTGGAAGACAGCTTTAAGGTCTCCCTGGAGTCTTCCCTTCTCCAGGCTGAACCCCAACTCTCTCAGCCTGTCTTTGTTAGAGCAGTGCTCCAGCCCCCAGATCATCTTCATGGCCCTCCTCTAGACTGAAACTTACTGTTTTGTGCATCATTAGCATCACGTCCTTTTTATTTTTTTTATTTTTTTTTTCTTGCGCAGTTGAAGAATACCAAAAGACCTAGAATACTGTCCTGCAAATTAAAACAGAAATGAAACACAGATTTTCTACCTTATGTGGAGCAGAAGGGGGTCTGGACCTGTGTCAGGTCTGAACTCTGCCAGCAATCCCCTAAGGGGGCAAAACTGAAAAGACTTCATTTGTCTGACAAGAAAGGACTTCATTTGGGACAGACTTTTCAAGGCTTCTGTCCTGGAGAGTTATGGAAAAAAAATGGTATGATTTTCAATTGTAATTGTCATTTTTTTGTGGTACATCAGCTAAACGTGTGGTATATCATTATACCTCCTGGCACATCTCATCCAAACCTTGCCTCTCTCCTCCATTTTAACAATACCACCTTTTTTGTAATCACAGTTAAAAACACTGAGTGAGAAGAACCCATTTTTGAGTTTACAAATACAAGCAGCCAAGAAGGTCCTTGTGAAGGGAAAAAAGGAAAAAAAAAGAAAAAAAAAAAAAAAAAAAAAAAAAAAAAAAAAAAGAAAGAAAGAAAAAAAAAATTGCTGGTGTTTCTTAATCAGCAGAAAAGGAGCAGCTGTCAGCCTGCCGGAATGCAGAATTTAGATGAGCTGAGAGGCCACACTTCTGCTACCTTGCATCTGGTTTGGAAACAAAGAACAACCTGTCTTTGGTTGTGCTCATCTTGTAAGTACAACTACCGCATAGGTAATTAACACCCCGTGATAAGGGCTTACTTTTGCATATCTACATTTCTACTGACTCTTCCACAATGTAAGTCCTCTTCCCACTTTCAATTAAAAGAAAGGCTATGTAGAGGAAAGGAAACCTGAATCTTTTCTGATGTTGAGGGGAAGTGAGGTAAATTTACTCTTTCAGTTCACTTCCTGGAGGGCACACCATGGTATACGATACTTTAAATGTATTTTCTAATCTTTTCCTTAAAAGAGGAAGAGTACTTCTTCCTTTCTTCTCTGAAGTGTTTAGAGATTAACTGTCTTTGTGAAGCACATGGTAACTAAGGGCAGTATTTACAAGGTATCATAGAGAAATAGAACAGCCTGGGTTGGAAAGGACCTTAAAAATCATCTAGTTCCAACACTCCTGCCATGGGCAGGGTCACCTTTCACTTAGACTAAGTTGCTCAAAGCTCCATCCAACCTCTCCTTAAACACCTGCAGGATGCAGAAGCCACAGATTCCTGTGGCTACCTGTTCCAGTGCCTCATCATCATCACAGTAAAATTTCTTTTCCTGATATCTAATCTAAATCTATTCTCATTCACTTTGAAGCCATTAAGCCTTGTCCTGTCACATATTGGTGCTATATGAGTGGTATTATTTCCATATTAATATTATTTGTACATTAGTATAGAAGAGTATTATTTGATGTTGTATATAATAGGAGTTCATTTGTGCTGTCTATAAAGTGATGAGTAGAGGTTCACCTCCACAGGGGAATGAGATTTCTCTTACTCTCTGCTCATCTACAACAAATTCCAGGCAAAAGCCATTCAGCATTGCTGTGTACAGGTTCTGTGGTGAATACTGGGCTTCATGGACAGCAGAGAGGTTGAGGGAATCTTCTTGTCCTCTGTATCTTGAACACCACACATGGTCAAGACAACTTGAACTTTTACAACTTCAACCTATGAACTCATCATGAACCATGGAAAACTTATAAAACCCAAAGTTACAGCAAGAAGGTAATATTAAGGCAACACTGTCAATAAAATAAAGAAAAAAATCATAAACCTGTGATTTTTCTGTATTTCAACACTCATGACTGATTATTTTTCCTCTGTAGTTTTAAGAATTGAACCCAACTACATAGGCATCTTACAGTTTTGATAAATTGCTTTTTAACTTAAGTAAGTGGACTTTTTAAAACATATTTTCACCTAAAAATGTTTAGAAATAGGAAAAAAAATCCTAGTGAGACAGTTTAACCAAAGTTTGCATCATGGTTTTATTTCAGTTTCAGTATTTCACAGTCCTTTTCTGCTTAACTGTCAAGTGAAAGATAAGGCTGACATACTGTCTGAATAACAAAAGAAATACAATTTTCCTACACTAAAGTGTACTGGCCTGGTGCCATTGTTAAAATTAAATTTGTCCAATACCAGTTAGCTGCAACAAACATTTTTATGGCAATAGTTGGCAAAGAGATGAGGTCTTTCTGGGGTTTTGTGTTGCTCCATTTCTCTGAAACAATGGGAAGAATTGATATTGTCTATTCAGTGTAAAAGATAGGCTGTCAAGTAAAGCAAGACAAATGTGATGTCCTGACTGATTATTTCCTTAGATACTAAATCAATGAGCTTATTATCACAGCAATTACATTACTAATGTAAACAGATGCTATGTGTAGAAAACTGGTTAACAATAAGGTAGGCAGAGTGCAGGGTTTTTTTCTGTTAAAAAAAATTATTTGGAGTGTATTATATTACAAATAACATTCAATCTTCAGTTCGTATGTATCAGTTAACTGAATATGTGCTCTATCACCTGATTTTACCTGTAAGAGAGATGTACTGTAAAATGTACATAATTGAAGATTTACTTGTGTAATCTTTATTACCAGCAGTAATGTTCGTATCTATACCAATCATTAATAAAATTCAGGATTTCTGAAATAAAAAGGAAGCACTGCAATTCTGCTCACAAATTAACTCTGCCAATTCTCTTAATGCAACTTGTTATTTAGTTTATAATGAAATCAAACAGAGAAGAAAAAGCAATATCCTCTACAATGGCTAAAATTTGTTTTATTAGACTCAACTTGAATTTCCTATCTATTCTTTTACTTTATAAATAGTTATCTCTAAATTTCTAAAGCCTTCTCAGTTCTGGTAATTGTATATGTGCTTCAGATATATCTAGTATGCATAAAACAAATCATTATAAACACAACAGCATTTAAAAAGATATATCTTTTTAGCAGAAGGCAGTCCCTACCTATGAAACAATTCAATCAGCTCTCAAGTTTTCTGAATACAGGTGGGTATTCAGGATATGCATTGTATTAATCCAAAAGAGTAATGGAGAATCAAAGTAAATTGGTATGAGGCTTCTATAAGAAAGGACCATTAACCAGTATTTGACCTAATAGCAGGACACTTCGATGTTATATTGTGGTCTTTTAAGTCAAAGGAGTGGAAGAAGCCTAGCAAGCACTCATAAAGAACATATGGAGCTGGTCTAGATATAACAGGGTTCATGTTAGAAAACAACTTGTCCAAAAACATTGTTTCACCAAGTGCAAAACTTTAAATGGGAATGCTGATCACAGAGCTCTCACTACAGAGTTTTGACTCCACTGAATGCAGACAGTGAAAACCTTCAGATTTTTTTTCCCCAAATTGAATTAAAAACAAATGGCAGATAACAAAGCCTGCAATTTCTCTTTTCATCACTTTTATTATGTATATTATAACAGTGAAAGAAGCAGTCATATTTCTCCCTACTTTACTATTCCATGAAAAAAATTGACATGTAAAAGTTCCTGCTCATCGTCATGCTAAATTAAACTATAGTTTAATAACTCCAGTTATTTTCTAAGGCCTTTCTGAAGCAGTAAGTTCTTTTTCTGAGTCATCTAGGAAGGCTCCCTAGGCAAATTGTGTTCACTATTTTCTACAAAAATCTGAGTTCTAATCAAAAATAATCAAAAAAAGCAGTATTTCCTCACAGGTTAAGTGAACTACTAATTTGAACACCAAGAATGAACGAGAAGTTCCTGAGCTGCAGCCACAGGACATGTTTCTCTGTGAGCATTGCAAGAGTTTATTTTCATGAGATCTTGCAATGTCCTAACACATTTGGAAGCAGATTGCTTATGATGTTTCCATTCCACAAATCCATTCTATATATGTACATGTGTACCAACAACCTCAAAGTCCATTTTTTTTCTGGTCTGGCACTTGATTCTATATTTGTGGAGAGAAAAGTACTGTCACTACTGCACCGTTGAGGAGAGTTGGGTGCAGGACAAACCTCTTAGCAACAACACACTCCAACATCCATTCACAGGCAGCATAATATTTTTAGTCTTGTCATCCAACTGTCAAAATAAGTTTTCCCTGGAAGTCAGTCAAAATCATTTTTCCTTCATGGAGACTGATTTCCACGACAGATATCAGTCACAGCTGTTTATAGTCACATGTGTATTTTTTGCTAACTGTTATCATCTGGAATTTTTCATTCAAAAATAAACCATTTCTGTTAAAGTTTAAAAAATCTCTTGGTAAAAAAAAGGACAGAGATCAAGTGGAAGATATTGATAAATTGCAGTATTTTCACGGAATATCTAATGCAGAATAAAACAACCTTAAATGGACAAATAAAGAAAATTGCAAATGTACTTATTTTTAGTAATAAAAAAAACAACAACTCAGTACTTCTTTGAAAATGTCAGGGAAGTTTCAGGTGAAAGACTTCATCAAAGTTTACTCAGAGACCACTGTCAATTAAAGAGAAAATAATTTGCAGAAGTTCAAAATTCATTTATATTTCTCTATGTAATAAATAAATCTTCTACAATATAATTTGCATTTCTTACATGTGGCAGATACAGTGTAGTTACACCTCTTTTAATATCTGTTAGCTTTGGTACACAGCATTGGTCTCTGTCTTCAGAGAATTTCTCTCCCTACTGCAAATTTTAATTCTGCTGCTTTTGAAATACTAGAACAGAACAGCTCCTTTTTAAAGATAATTTTTCATGAAAAGTAGTATGTCTGTGTTTAAAACCACAGACTCAGCATATCATTAGTTACAGTGTCTGTTCTTTGTGACTGAATACCTCATTGGCTCTCCATATACTGGTTTCTACTGTTGAGTTTCACTGTTCATCCAAAACACCTATGAAGAATATGAGTCCTCTGTTCTCTGGTTTACTCAAAAAATAATTATAAATTTGGTTCAGATAATGAGGGAAATATTGTTGCAATATTTCAACAACATTTTTTTTAAAATAAGTGTAATTTGAAGGGACAATCTTGTGGGAGGGGGACATGCTTTCTCTTTTCTGGAATTTTTGAAGTCTTGAGAAAGATGTTCTGGACATGAGTTTATCATTAAAGGTAAAAAAAACCATTGCATTTAAAAAGAAATGTTTATAGTCACTAGTAGTCATTATTCCAGTTTTCCACATGCATCTTTCGGAATCCATTTATTTCTGATATTATTATGTAGGTTGCTATATGCTGGAACTTCGTAACTTCATTTTTATTGCAAGAAACATAGATTTTTCTGTGGGAAAAATCTGAGTCCAAATAGTTTTGCCATATTCAGCACTTGTGGAATCTCTTTCTGTGTTTTCTTAACATACATTCACTTTAATAATTGATTGTATTATAATCTTTATGCTAAAATATTAAAATTTTAAAAATCCATTCAGAAATACATCATTACTATGCCTCTCTAAGAAAAGATATCACATTTTGCAGATGCAGCTGGATGATATTTTTAAAGAAATGGCAGTATGTATTTATTACTTCTATCAATGGTTAATAAATAAGATAAAGGTTTTTAGTTTTGAGGTTTTAATTTCTTTTAAAATCATGTATTATTACATGAACATAATAAATCAAATTGTTTGCTATCTCATTCACTGTCTGAGCAGTTCTATTGATCGGTGATGAATGAGTCCCCAGATTGCCTACTGTGTGCTCTATTTATGCTCACTGCATTGCTTGTCTTATCTACACTTATTGTGAGACACAAAAAAAACCCCAAAAAGTCAAAACAGCAAAGCTGCAGGTGTGGGAAAATTAAGAAACTTTGCCAAGGAAGGTCAGAACTTTGGGTAGGCTGCACAGCTCTGAAATGCTCTAGAGATTGACTTAAGGTGTGAGACATCTGCCTTTCATTTTCCTACTGTATTGTAACTCAGACAATTTCAAATCAAAAACTAGACGTCTTTTAGAAGTTGGATCACATACTGAGGAACAAAAGGAAATTTTAAGTTAACTCAGGCAGCAGTGATAAACATATAGAAAGGGGATATTCTTTCCTCTCTCTTTTTATTGTGCACATGCTCCTCAACAAAGTATTTATAAAAATACACAGAAGTCCATTTGCTCGTGGCTAGTTTTCTACTTTGTTCTTTCACACTCCCCAAAAGCTCATCACTACTCGTGACATTTAAACCTTGGTGCAGCACTGGATACTCTTTGTGCTCAGAGAAGGCACACAAGGTCCAATAAATGAGACAGAGCTGAGCAGTGTTTAAATCACTTTTGCTGATTGCTGCGCATAACATAATAACAGATAATTGTCAGAGAAGCCAATTTTGAAGCACAGCTCCAAGAATGCTAACAGAGGTTTCACAATTAAAGATCAATTCCATTCCAAAATTTTAAAAGGACAGCATCTAGAAAATAAAACTGATTAAATAATATCATCTTCTTATTTTTATGTGGTCAGCAAAAATGGGCTTGTCCATTATGTTCACAGCTGGGGAAGACAACAGTTGTTTCCATTAATACACGTTCAGGCAGCAACAAAATGGAAAAAAGGTGGTGTAGTGACTTTTTTCTATGATGTTTTTCTTACAGTTATTGGGAAAAAAACATCTTCAGAGGCAAATGCTCTAACACTAGAGTTAGAATGTAACTGTAGGAATCCTTGTGGAATCTAAAATTAAAACATAGATAACACTATTTTTTTTTTTTCCCCAGAAGAGATTAATTTAAAAGAAAGTATTGAAGCATTGACAGCTCATCACTTCTGGAAATTTGGCTATTGACATATTCTTAATACAGATTTTAGGAACCAGAATCTGTCTTCCACCAGTCTTTTGCCTTGCCATTGTTATTTGTCCCTTTAGAATCTCAAGCAACTGGATTTAAATTTCCTGCTGATTCAAGGCAGAACTTCTACACAGTATTTCTCTCACTCCAGAGTATTTTGGACATGGAAATAATCTATGCACTTTCACACAGGAGATGACTGTAGAGAAAAGGAGAAAATGCTACAGAGAACTCAAAGTATTTGAAAGAAAAAATACAAAAATACAACTATGAGAAAACTCATTAAGATCACTTAGAAGTTTGGAATACCAATGGCAATAATGAAGTATATAGGCACTAAAATCATGTGATAGTGGTCAAAGTTTTGTATTACTTACAACTCATCACTGTCAGAATTTTCAGACAGTTGTACATTTGTTTAAATATTTTCTCAAGGATCTCACCATCCCAGGTGCTCAGCCAGTACAAAACACATATAAGTTTCTTATAAAATAAGGATAACTAACATTAAATTCTCTTGCATCATACAAAGATGTATAATATTTGCAGGCAAAAAAATACAGAAAAAAAGAAAAATTAAGAAAAAGGTATTCAGTTTTTCATTCAGATGACATTTTTATTTATAAAGGTTTAAAAAATGCTACAGTGTTTAGAAACTAAATTAAATGATCCAAATGCAATACAATTCAATTTTCGTGTCACATATACAGTAACAAAAGATCATTATAATATCGCATCACATTTAGCAGGACATACTGAAAAATGCAGAATGAAAGTCAGAAATCTCTGAGTTTTACATCTGTCACTGTTGTCCCAGCTTCTACATTTGAACATGTCATCCACTGTCCTTGACAGCTTCATGGTAGATTTGACTCCTACTCCTGCCTTCCACCTTTGGTCCAGCAAACGACGAACACAGACAAATAATCACTGTGTGCTCATAGCCACAAGCAGAGAAAGTCATTTAAAAAGGCAGCCATGATAAAGTATTTCCTACTGTACTTCAGAATCCAGGTAACATATATAAGCAAGCAGTTGCTCAGGGAACAGTGTTGCCTGGATTCCAAAGACCAAATTTGACTTGTCCAAGCCTAGATTACAAGCAAAGCCACTGTGCATGTCCTACAGCCACCAGAAGATGTTCACTTTCAAGCCAGTGACCCTCTGATGACAATTAGTTCTAAAGACAGTACTGACAATGTAGAATTTTTTCCCAGGTTGGCCAGTGTTATGATTCTTGCTTTGCACACCTTGCTTTGAGTTACTGATTTGCCAAGGTGAAATAGCTTTTTCTGAAAAACATAGGTCTGATTTTCTACAGATCAGGTATTTTGGACAACTGCTTTCTGAAGGAGACATTCAATCAGAACTGGCTAAAATTCTTAAATTTTTATGTTATTGAAAAAATAATTCCACTATGTAACCTTTAACAGCTAAGTTTAACCATACACAGATGCAGCTGCTACTAAAACAAGGAGCAGAACTCATTCCAGATAGTCATTATGTTAGATCTTTGAAGGCTATAGAGGAAATGAGTGTAGAGCTTCTAATAAAGCATTTACAAGCCAATTATGAATTTGTGTGCATTTCTAGACTAGGAAGACTGGCTACTAAACTAAGACACTCAAAAGAGCTAGACAGCATTATGCATACAGAAAAATAACATGAAAATCCAGCTTTTACCACAGTATTATACATTAGTATTTTGTAGTTGACATGGTAAAGTTGTACATGAAAAGGTATATTTCTGCTGGTTTGGCCACTAAGGGATGCATAATTTATTTATTAATCAGGAGAAGAGCTACCTGAAACTTTGTCTAATTATCTATCTTTGCTACCATTGAGTAGGCACTGCACAAATGACACTGCCTTCTTTGAAATCAGCACATAGGCTAATTTACTGATAATTCTAAGAGATTTGGGGAAATGATCTGCAATTAACTTTGTTGAATACTCAGAGCACTCTGCAGAGGATTAACTGAAACCTGAAGAAATGAGCACCAGTAATGTGCGTTCTGCGAACTCATTTCCGTCCCAGACTGCTGAAACACAGAATATTAAGGTCAACCAAAAAAAGTCATTACCAGTGTGATTTTAGATTTCTATGGTCTTTGTCTGCAGTCAGAAACAGCAAGTTGCTGCACAAGTAACATCAATATCAGAAAGCAGCTGTGCCTTGTACTGGCTGATTGTATCCGTGACCAGCCCAGTACCACTGAATTAGCTTTACTCTTCAAGATACATACAGTGTGATGCATATTCACACTTTTTTTGAAAGGGATGAAACAAAACTCAGGTCCTAACCTGAGATGCAGTTTTTGTCACTTTACCCACCCAGCAAAGAAACTTGTTCTGTGTTAATCTTGTAGCTAAAGTCTCAAGAAACGAATGTATATAAGGATTTATACACATTATGTTCTTCAAGTATGCTTAAATAAGAAACAAAAGATCACACATTTCCATTACTAGAAAACACACAAGGATGGAGCAACCTGTTTTACTACCTTTTATACATTTTATAAACAACACATAAGTATTAACAATTCCTTGGCCTTAATACACTTTATTGTCTTGATTCTTTCTCCTCTATTTTTTAAAGCCAGAATCAAAATGTTTTGTTATGTTGATCTTATTTTCATTGTAATTTACTTTCAAGCTGATTTTGAAAGCTGTTTTAAAGTTTTAACTTAAGTGAAAAAGCAGACGCTACACAATAAAATCCTTGGGAAGAAATGTGACTTATGCAGATGAGTTTGTTAACAAAATTTACACATAAATGAGAACATTTTTTTCCATTCCGCTTGCTATTACAAAGAAACACTGGGAAGTAAATTATCTGTAGAAGAGTACAAGATAAAAAATGTATTAAAAGCTGTAAGAACGAAATTGAAATGTCAAACATAGTTACTTATAAAAAACAGGTGATGGACTCTTTGTAAGCTACCTATTAAAAAGAGTAATCAAAGTGAACTAAAATGACTTTAGTTCTCCCACTAAACTTGTGGCTCAAATTCTCCACAGGTTTATTACCTGTTTGCAGAGTTTCATTCACTCCTAGGCAGTGCAAGCTTCCTGAAAGTTAAGGTTATATATGATAAGACTCTTTATTAATCACATATATAACATTTGAATTCTGCTACAGGATTTCACAAAATCCTAATAAATGTTTCTTGGTGCTAAGATTTTATGCATTCCATAACCAAGACGCTCTGCAGCTGGCAGAAGAGGGAGATGTGGAGCAAATACAGGTTTTCAAGTTTAAAAAGGCCGTGAAACTAAGACTGAGACAAGATCATTGTGACCAAGGCTGCTCCTGGCTGCAGGGCATGTTTTCTTCAGGACCCCCCCCCACCCCGCCCCAAACCCCCCTCCNAGACCGGCAACGGTGTTGAGAAATCCACCCAAGCAGAAAGGGCCCCCCTGGCTGGTGATTTCTCACATTTAATTACTTGATTTTCCTTTCCTGCAGTCAGGAAGAAAATGGAATTACATCACGCCCCATGTAGCCTTGGAAAAGGACCAATTGTTTCTAATAGAGCCGCTGGCGACAGGCACAATACACACGCTCCTTGTTTCACGTCGGATATTAGATCGTCCAAACAAGTCTGAGCACTCCTGCTCGGAGGATCCTCAATAGGGAACAAAGGGGCCCAGGCTTCTCCTGTGTCATTTCCAGCACCTCACAAAAAGAAAATCTTTATTCAGGCACACTTCACCCTTTTCCGCACTTTCCAAGCACCTTCTGAGGCTCAGAGGTTGGTTTGGATAGCAATGGTTTCCTACACAGAATCAGTGAGGTGGCGTTTTGTTCTGCTCATCAATAATTAGTTAAATGAATGCCTCTACCACTTCACATAACTGCAGACGTGTCTGGTTGTAAATTTACAGTCCCCAAGTATGTGATGGGCTTATGACACTTGGTCCTGGGACTGTACAGTAATGACAATTTATTAAATTAGGTACATTTCCCACAGGCACACATATCAGGTTACAGATCTTGTGCAGATGCTCCACTATAATTTATGTTTGAAAAAACCAACCAAACAAACAGAAAACACCCAAGAATTTCCATATTTAATCAGACTAGTGATGCATTGCAGTCAGTACTGGGTTGCTAATGGCAGTGTATGGAGGATTGGTGGGGAGAAGCACGGGTACAAAGAGTAACACCTCTCCAGAATACAGCATACATGTCAAAAAAGTAGTACTTCCCTAGAATACCCTGCCCCTTGCAGTGATTTGTGGCTTAATAACTTTGTGAATCAGAGTATTTAACAGCATTGGATGGACTTTTGTCCTACCAATTTTGGCATTACTGACATGCTCAAGTCTTGAACAAAATACCTAAAAACACTTTCCCCAATCACTTCTCAATCAGGCAAGATGCATGCCTGAGAATTACCTGGGTACACCTTTCTTCCCAGTACATGTTCACTTGCATGCCTGTAAAAACTGATGTTCAGTGACCGTGCTTCTAAACAGGTATTCAAGATCTGAGAAGAAGTTATCTTTTCCAGGTGCTAAAAAATATGCATATTTCTAAAACAAGGTTCTCCTTAACTACCATTTCAAACTAATCTACCTATGGGAAAAATGCAGGCAAAACCTGTTTCAGTTAAATGCTAGGGATAGAGGTCACTATTATATGTACTCGTGTTAAAATATTTCTCCTATCAATATCAATGTCTGTTTGTGAATTGTAGAGATGAGAGAGATGAGAGTTGTTCTTTCATAACATATGTGGATAGGACACCACAGAGTCACCCTACACCAAAAAGCAGGACTAGAATGCAATCTTGATCAACAAGGGGCCATGGAGGAACATTTGTAGCAAACAGACTTCAGCAGGGAGCATGATCAGGATAGGATGTAAGGAAGAGCAGATAGTACCAAATGATGTTACACCTGAAATAAAAATTACTGGACTAGCATTGCTTCCCAGATGATTCTACAGATGAGTTCATCAGAGAACTTTATACTACTGCTAATGACATTAAGGCATAAATGTGGTATTATTCCTGTTATTTATTCCAAACAACAGGCCTCTAGGACTGACAATGTCTACACAGATACATTGTGTTCCTGTACCAGGAAAGGCAGAAATCTCCAAGCTTTCACTGAGAACTTTTGCATTCAATATTAATGAACAACGCAACGTGAGCCCATATGGCTGGTGAGGCCTGAGTTGGAATTCATAGGACATCAGTCAGTGTACTACAGAAGTCAGGTCTTATATATATTTTAAAATAGAGTTTGTTTTAATGGTATATTAAGCCACTGATGTCAATAATGAAAGAGAAGCGACAGATGTGCCTGTACAGATCAACTAAGCTTTCTTAATGTTTTTAAATTATTTGTTCTGTTGTAGACCTACATTACCTAACAAAAGAAAAATAGATGTGACTGGTATACATTCTAATTAGTTATACCAAATTTAGTCAAAAGTAAGGGTTTCTCTTTCATGCATGTCTTTTGATATGTTTTTTAATGTGTTCTTTCTGAACTGGAATAAAACAATATATTTTGATGTTTCCAAACCAGTGGCTGCTTTTGTCACAACAATAAAATATCAAATTTACAAAATAACAATTCTCTAGAAGAACAGAAAGCAGAAAAAAAAGCACATTAAAAGAAATTTTGCAGGAATTCATGACAAAGTAGGCTTAACACATGAAGTGCCTTTGCCAAAACCAGATATTTTGTCTGAAAAATAAAATTAAAAAGGAAAAGAAAAAAAATTATTTTCTGGTAGCTTGTCATTCAGGGAAAGAAATCCCAACATCTAAAATATACAGGGTTCAACAGAGAGAGCACAAAAATCACTACACTTCAAATTGGGCCTCCACTCCTGGGTTCCCACAATGCAGTCGTTTTTAGATGAATCCACCAAAACTATACCCGAACCAAAGCAGAGCGGTAGATTAATGGAGCTGGATGACAGCACAGCCACTCTTGGCAGCTGAGGTCAAGTAAGACACACATGTTAGAAAATTGCACCATGGCCATGCTCCGTCTAAAACTAGGACACGGGTAAGGAAGCTGTGTGAATATAATGTACAACTTGTAAGTCTAACTGCGGTGCAAGTTAACATTCTGTGGTGTCTGTAGAGGCTCCACAGGCCGTAGTTTCCAAAGTTTCAGCTTAGGATATGCCACTTGACCATGCTTTAAAGAGGAAGTCTGTTGAATACAGGGGGTAAATCCTGCGAAAAGGAATAATGACTGTCCAGCAAAAGTGATGAAACAGCATTAACAATCTAAGGGAAAGGATGAAGATGGAGAGCTCCTGCCCAGAGTGCCAGAGCAAAGACCAAAGACCTTCTCCCAGAATTGAGATAATGGCTGCTAGGTGAGCTGGAGCATTCCTTGATGTGAGACCTCATTAAAATTTGCCATAGCTGCTCTCTCTACAAGCCTGTTCAGTTAGATGCAACTAAGATGCAATTATATATATCCTGTGGATGGGTTCTCTCTAACAACTCATAATCACTTACTGGTATCTTCTTGATTCTGACAACTCCTTCAGCTCAAACAGTCCCAACCAACCTTCTAGTAATCTTATCAAGGCTAAATTCATTCCTTAATGACATTTACTCTGATTAATTTTAATTGATTTTTGTGACAGGGGTTTGTATTGTGCTGAAATACCATTAATATCCAAACATTGTTCCTAAGAATCCAGTGTGGAGTTTGTCACATACCTAGCAGCATTATCTGAGCCTCAGAAATACAAAAATAGTTGGCTTTACATGTGGTTATCTCCTACAATGACATTAAACACCCCTGAATTATTGAAACATCTATATTGCTAAATCATGGTTTAGACAACTTTCTGTGGCCCCTTAGGTGTTATTTTCACAGTAATGTACGACTTTGAAACAGCAGCAAAGGGCACAGCCTTTTTCTTGCATTTACAGTAAAGGTGAAATTTATATGTTTGAAATGCCACAAGTAAACACAGATACTGGGCTCAACATGTAAGGAAGCCCACACATCCCAAACTGACAAAGCATCAGCTTGGAGCTTGAGCTATATAGAAACTCCAACTATATTTGCTGGCTACTTGCTTTAGACTTCACTGCTTTCCCATGATCACAGAACTCTGCCTGTGTTTTGATTCAGTATTCACATGTAAAGAACATTTGTTAATTGTCCGTTTTAACACACAGTGAAATGCGTGAGCTCAACGAAACTAAAGACTTAGAGCTGGTTTGGCATGGATCAAGTGGGTGCATTGAAAAGGCAACTTCAAAATTAAGGGATTGTTTTAAGTGGTTTAAACCTATCCTCCAGGCCAACTTTGTTGCTAAAAAGCTGCCGAGGTTTAAAATAAAAATAAAACATTCTTAGCCTCTTTGCATTTCCTATTCAAAGAGCTTGTTCATCTTTAATCTTAACTCTTTATCTCCAGAACCCTGAATGGGGGGAAAAAGACATAGACTATACCAGAATCCTTTGCTCTATCAACAGATACATGGGAATTAGAAAATAACCCTCTGCTCATTTGCCAATAGCCTTTGCAAGTCACCTAATTAGATGATTAAGTCATTAAAGGGATATGTGCATCTGAAAAGCCTCTAGTCAGCCTCTGAAATCAGAGGAGATAAAGACAAGACTCATTTCTTTTTTCTCTTACACTGAAAAGGTAATTAATCCATTTAGCTCTGCTTAGCGCTGCTTTTCTGTAGTAAAAAGGAGAGACTGAAGCAGGATAGCTTTTCAGAAACACTCTTTGAAACACCAGAATGACAAATGCCTCTTTCTTTTGCATGCCACGTGAAGAGGTTAGGCTTAGCCTCCAGTGGTCAAAATTATTTAGACAAGAGATCAGCAGCAGTGTGTGTAATGCTGACTTTGGTATTTGGGATGTTACTACCTGCTAATTTGACTTTGTTGTAGCTCAGTGCAAAGACTCTCCAGAGGAGCATGTAAGCTGGTAAACAAAATTCTGAAGAGAAAATTAGCATCATTCATCTCCTCCTATAGAGGCTTCACAGAGTCATTCTTGGTTTTGTGTCACCTGTAGGATAGGGGCTGACTTCTAAAGAGTGACAACAATGTGCTGTGATTTCCAGGCTTTTACTGTAAAACTGGAAGTAGTGTGTTGGAAATTACATGCAAAGGTGTGCTGCCCTAACAACTAAGGAAAGCTCCACATTTCAAACTGCCAGTTATACTGTGCATAAACCAGTGCCCCAATACTAATTTTTAAGATCTCAATCTGTGTAAGGTCTGAGGCCTAATTTCTGTGAATACATTTGGATATTTTCAGTATAACGCAACCATGAAGAAATAAAGGTCAGCGGTAAGAAACAGAGCTCAGGAAAACCTTAATCCACGATGCTCTTGTCAGGTTTAATCAGACCAGAGAGCACAGCCGGTGTTGCAATAGCTCAGCCTTATCACTACAGCAATGTGGGAGGATCTGAACGCAGGCGACAGCGGACAGAGGCCCCACACTCTGCTTTGCAATTCCTCTAGAATTAAATTGGTGAATGAGGTAGAGAAAGAAAATCAGTCCTATGAGTTTAAAACAGGAAACTTCTTCCCCTCTACTTCACGACTCTAGAATTTTTCCTGGGTCTGGCTACAGGAACCCTAGCAACACTATACAAAAAAAGACAATGTCAAACATGGGAAGCATAGTATTATAACTAACTGTCATTGTTGTTCTAAAATCTGACATCTCTATGTCAAAAAAAAATCCTAATTTTGAGCCACATTTGAAGGAAAATTCATGTACGGTCACACAGTTTTTGTACTTGCAGTGCTGTAGGTTCAATTAGAACATTGTGTGATTTCACAGTAATTTTTTGAAAGGGTTCAGCATTGATCTATTACATGTTATTCTACTGTGTGTAACCCTCACAGTGATTCAATACTGTATCTAAGGAAAGTCAGAGAAATCACTCTGAAAGGTTTAGTACACCTTTCAGTCCACATATTAGTAGTATGTTTTGACTGAAATTTTCACTGATGTAACAGAGACAAAAAAACTGATGTATTGACAGACAACACTTTTCAAGTTTTGTGACCAGATTACTGTGATGTGTCTGCACAGACACATATTTTTCTTGGCAGGAAGGGTGCAAAAGATGAATCTAAATCTTCACAAAATACTATAAATCCTTAAAAATCCATGAATTGTCAAAGAAGTCCAAATATTTCATTTAAGAGTCAATTGACACCTTGGTATCAAATAGATATACTGCCAGGATATGTTCCTTTAGGCAAAACGATTATTAGTCTTCCTTAGTTGACAGCAATTTAATAATAATACCAACATGAATTATTAATTTCTAACAATACTATAAATACATTGAAAATTTCTTGTCAACCCTTGCCTAGAAGGCAATAAATGAAACTTCCCCCAGATAAACTGAAATATAGCTCTTAAGCCATTATTTTTCTCTGAAAAATGCAAATAGATGAAAAAGCATTGACTTAGCAAATGTTCTTTATTTTATTCATGATTCAATAAATTGTGCTCACTTAAATACTTATAATAACTTTTTTTCCCTTAGTATTTATAGTATCTATATTTGATATGCACAAAAGCAAATACCTACTTCTCACCTTCTATGATCAGACAATAGTTCTTCCTGTCCCACATTAACCAATGGGACACTGCATTATAAAATACTTTTAGTTTGAAATATAAGAAGGGAACAAAAAGGTAACAAAATATGTGTCATGAGGGTGTCCTGGCCTAGTAAATTTCTAGTTTCTCAAACTAGGTTTTTTCCCCTAGTTTCTTAAAAAAATTTAACTTTTACAGGAATGGCCAGATCAAAATACCATGTAGATCAAAATGCATTGTGGGCTATTTTAACTGTAAGGCCTTTAACAGGCAAAAACTAATCTGTATGCAAGTTTATTACAGTACAAGAAAACAGAAAAGAACTGTTTTTAACTATCTAAGCCATTCTTTTGAATTCTGATTTGATATATTGACCTTATTTCCCTCATTATGTAAAAAAACACCACAGGATATTATTATTCCATATCTCAGTATATTCTAGATTTGTAGGGAAGGGGAGAAAAGCTGAAAAACCTTAGGCTACAAACTTAGCCTTAAGCAAAAAAAAACCATTTTTCTATTTCCAAACAAAAAACAACAATAACACCCAAAAAACCCCCACCAACCCTGGCACTGTCTTGCTTGAGTGGCCCCTGAGAAATCTGTGAATAAACAGTTTTTTGCTCTTATTATACGTAATATTTCCTTCCTCCCCTATCTCAATTTGCATTACATACTTTTGACAGAAGGCAATAACAACAATACCAGGAAAAGAAACAAATGTCAAATGACATCTAGATAGCAACCTCTGAATGGTTGAAATCCTTCAAACAAAGTGTAACTTGCAAATGTAACTAGTGCCATACCATAACATTAGGCAATCTATCAGTTGAAGTAAAGATATTTGGTATCTTGCTGAAAATTTCTAGTGGCTATAATTTCATCTTCAGTGAAGAAATATTTCTGACCAGACACCATATCATATTGAGTTATTCTAACCCACTGCTGAAACATTCTTAGTTGCAAACACTTAATGAAATAGTTTTAGGCACTAAATATGTACTTTTCCCATAAATTAATTATTAATCAAATTGGAAATACATTTAATAAAATGAAAGAAGCTAGTGTAAGGGAAACACACGGAAAGTTGTGATAGTTGTTGCAAAGCAGTTACATAGAATACAGATTATACACTTTTAGTAATTATCAGATAGGGATAATTTCAAGATTAGAAAAATAAGACAACCAGCAGGACAGGACAATTCTGGATGGCAGCTAATTCACCAGCGACGACTTCAGGAAGTAACTAACATATCTGTATAAAAGAGACAATTAAAATCCATTTTTAGGGCTCAGGTGAAAACTTAAATGTAGTCAGTGTGTACATTCAGTGTTAGGAATAAATAAACATTGCAGAGTTACCATTGAAAATCTATGTTATTAAAATTTCCTTCTTCCTTTTCTATCTTAGGTTAGCCTACCATTTCCAAAACCTACTTAAAGTATTAGCATTTTTCTATTTGCCCCTTTTTGCCTCGATTAAAAAAAAAAAATTTGTTTTTTTTGCCAGCTACTTCATTCATACCTCCTATACACTAAGGTCTCCCCAAGTACACTAATTCCTATAATGCAGTTGGGTAGGGAAAAGAATATATGCAGGAACTGAAAGAGGACTTTTTCAGTCTGTGCAATGTTAGGTTTTTAATGTTTGTTGTCTAAAGTTGTTTTTCCAGTGCAAAACCAAGAAAACATCATCAAAACTGTAATCTTCCTGGGTGGAATAGGTCTTTAGAGCAAGTTTAATCTAAGTAAATTTGAGTATCACAGTCAGGGCTAAACAGCAATGCTTAACATTATTTCAACGAAAAATTGATTTTGTTCCCAAATTATCTTTTCCAGAGTCAGTACTAGACAAGGTCCAGGTCATGCTGTGCCAAAGCTTAAGATGTCAGTACCCCCACCAGCCTGTTCTTCCCCAACAACAAAGTCAGCCAAAGGGTAAAGCTGACCAAGGAATTTTGGCTGCTTAGCATCAACCCAGCACCACTGGTGATGTAAGCACTGAGATTTCTTGCTCATACAGCTGAGCTGCAGACACACATTCCCATTTTGTTTTTCCCGTTTTTGTTCCCTCAAAATTGATGCCTATAAACTCTTAACAGGTCTTCTTTCAATGCCATAACAGAAACCCTGAAGTTAACAAAATGGTCTTTG
>VZTR01030390.1:58371-76315 GCA_013400775.1 Chaetops frenatus
ATTTCATAGCTCTGCCTGAGAAATGTATTTCTATCCTATATTAAGAATAGCTTTTTATAAATTTTAATGATCCGTGTTATTAATGTTGCTGTCATCATTACTGCCTGTGCAAGACTGCAGTCTTTTTTTTCTTCTTATAATTTTCCATCAGCTGAAGGTCTTACAATTTCTAAAAGGCTCTTATTAGCAGTTTGCCAAAAATCTTTACGAGTTATAAGTCTATCTTTGTTTCACTGAACTGCAAAGACTGCAAGGAATATTTTGCATAAATTTTTACAGCTAAGGCAAAGGTTGGGCTAATTGGACAGAATACAATTGCTTCTCTATNCACTGCCTGATAGCTGAACAACTTTTTCATTTTTCTGACCTTCATACAAGAATTTCAGAGACACAAAAAGAAGTCTGGGAACAGATCAAAAGACGCAAAAGAAAAAGAAAGCAGAAGTAGCACCATTTTATTTCTGAGCATTTCCCATTATCCACCTTTAAAAGCAGAAACAGACACCTACAGCAACCTCCTGATTTACTGCTCTCAGGGATGGAGGCAGCTTTTCTAAAACTTCAAGTCTTTACAGTAGTCAGAATCCCTCCCACTGTCAGAAGCCAACAATAAAATGTGGTACACAAACCTCCCATCTGTTGGCAACACAGAGGTGTTCAGTAGGGAAGAAACACAACCTTACATAATTGTACATGTAAGTCACATAGATCCTCTGCCTTACAAGCATAGGTATTTTTAGTCATAAAATCATAAAAATAAACCTGAGCCTTATGGGCTATCAGGCACTCTGATGCTTTGGTGATAGCAGCTATACGGTTCAGGCAGGCATATTAAAGAAGATATGTGAGTTGGAGCAAGGTCCTGTGGTATTGTAAGCCTGCTGTTTAATTTTAAAATATTCATCAACAAAGGAACAACAAACACTATCATTGCAATCTCCAGAAAAATGTAAGTACCTGCTATTTTACAGGTATTAGTATCGATGATGATTTTTTCAAGGATGAAAACAAATTTCCAGCACTGAGCTACTATTTTCCAAAATCATTCTTCTTTGAAAAGAGCTTAATTATCATCTTTTGCCTTCTTTGGGTTTATACCTACTCTGTTTCAATTTGATATGGTGAAAATAATTTTTCTCCTTGTCTTTTGACTACTTATTTCTGGGATAGGAAACATGAATACTGCTAGTTAGGAAAGCCAACATTCCACTGAAGATACTGCACCTCACATTTTTAGCTCAACTTGAAATGTTTTCTCACCTCATTACCTACAAGTTATAGCTTGAAGTCAATTTTTTTTACACTTTTACCTCTCTCTCACATTGGCTTCAAGAGTTACATGCTCAGCCTAATACAAAGTAAGACCTGAACAGAAAATGTAAGTTCCAATCAATATGGCTGTAGAAAATGAGTAAGGACAAATTTGCTTCCATAAGAGAGGAATTCCCATACCATTCCTAACGGAGGGAAAATAAAACAACTTCCCTGGTGCTCAAAGAAAATTCAGTCTTCCTGTAGCCTAGTTCTCTTTGTTAAGCAAATTCTGCCAACTATATCATAATATGTTCCTGTAAAGTCACAAGGAAATTATTTGAAATTCAACTGCATTTTCATTTGCTAGAAACTCCTCTTAATGAAATCAGCTATAGAACTAAAATATTTTTCAAAGGGGTTTTTAAATTTTTTTTTAAATTTTTTTTACAAATAGGACATGAACAATACGTAATATATGTCAGTGCATATCTGAATCTCTGATGATTGCTTACAGTAATCTAATAGGGATGTTGAAAACTATTTTGGGGAGACTGAATAATGGTGATTCTTAGTGACTACTTAAGTCACATGCAGGATGCCTCAGCTCACAGCATGTCTCTGCAAGATCAAGTACAAGACAGACTATGAATCACTGAGAAATAAGTCTGTTAGAACTCCACTAAATTAAGCCTTTCACAAGAAGAAAGTTTGTCTAAACCTCCAGAACTAGGAAATTCAGTCGTTCTTAAGTAAAGCTAACAGAATTCGACATCAGTCTGGCTTAGAAAAAAACTATTTTGTTTTTCATAAGTTGCTTTCAGAATATAATACTATGCAGTGTAAGAATTCTAAACAGTGGTTTTCTAGTTCATGAATGAGAAAAGCTGTTATTCAAGATGATTACAGAGTACCTTATTGATTTAACTAGTGGATGTTTAACTTTCCTTTATATTACTAAAAACCCAGTTAACAGCATAATTTCAAAATGTAAATGTACAGTTCCAAGACATCTGCATTAGTGCATTTAGGCTATTATCTTATGTTATGGAGTAAGCAGGCAAAAGAACAAATATAGATGTAAAGGTAATGTGCTACTGCTACTTATTCTGAAGACAAATAAAACAGGAGTAATGCTTCAGCAAAGAAAATAGGAATACATCTTTGTGGGGAACAGTTTTCTTCACCTGAGCTTCACATTTTAGCTAACTTAAAGTACAACAAAAAATGATACTGACTGATACACATGTGAAAGCTAAGGGTGGAAGAAGCAAAGGGAAAACCAATTTCTCAGTTGTAGCATCATATGAAGATAGTCTAGAAAGAAAGCATCAAACTGGAAAAAAACTGAAATGTCAAGGAATCTCATTGTAATTCTAGAAGCTCTCTTTGAAAGCTTCCAGTAGCATTTTTAAAAGTAAACCTAGACATACTCACTATCTCAGGGAGTGGCAGGAGACTTCCTACTCAGCAAAGTAAAGAAGAACGAAAAAATGTGACCAGCAAAAGCTGGCTTGTTTACTGGGAAGCAACTGAAAGTGCTCAGTGTGAAGCATCAAGGAGAGTGCAACTCGAGACCATATAAGAAAAAGTTTTGTGAGAAACGGATGAATCCCTGGTACTCAAAGCCATAACCTTTTTTTCCAACCAGCCTGGTTCTCACAAAGCATCAGGGTCAGAGAAGGTTGGTGACATCCTCTGTCATATCAGCCTCTTGGTTACATGACAGTGGTTCCTAAACATGCTGATCTGCTGTAAACTGTGTTTCTTGGTGATCATTGATCCCTACTCAAACCTAACTTTCAAACATTTCTACAGCCTTGATGCAGAGCTATACTGTGGCTAGTAAGCTAACATCTGGAGGGGCCTCTGGCACAGGACCCACCCAGGCTATAAAAGACTTTTCCTGGGTGCCATTATAACCACCAGGTTATAAGCACTTTGTTCCTCAATGAAGATGGTCTCCATGTTTCCATCTCATAATGATTACTGAAAGAAGAATTCATGTCTCTTCTAGCAATTCCTCAAAACTATTGTTCACTTGGTTGTTCATTTACTTTTCCCTTCTACTAACAGAGTCTGAAACAGTGAGGAATATGACTTCTTGTTATCAAGCTGTTCCTTGTTCCTTGCAGGGGATTGCTAACAGCTGTCTTAGGGGGATTACAGCAAAATGATCTATTCAAACAGGGCTCTGAAAGTCTCACTGAAACCTTGCTTTAGCTCCCAACCTTGCAGCCTTCTATGTCCTAATTTGTCCTGCCCTCCTGTATCTCTTAAGCTCGTTTCCCTTCAGTCTTCTTTTCTTTCTTTCACTTGTTTTATTCTTCCTCTCCACTTCCATGCTTCCCTCTTCACTGTAACTGTCCTAACAGAAATGGAAACAAGTAGTCTCTTCACACTGTCAAATTACTTTTCTGCTGTGATTCTCTTCCATTCCATCTACTTTTTCATTACAGGTAACTAAAATTTTTTTCTGCAAGGAATAGGTCTCTATTTGTTAAGAAAGCAGTTACACTATTTAGGGTACTGTCACAACCTAGATCACATTTTTGAAAGAATCCTACCATTACCCACATATACATACATAAATTTTCAAGCCCCAAAGGCCCTTCATTTTTTTATGAGAATGAAAATCTGGGGTGACTTCCAGAAAATACACAATAACTAGATGAAGAGTGCCAGATCCCACATTGGCAAGTGAAAAAGGACAAATCCTCATCCTCCAATTAGATTGATGGAGGAGTTTCAAGACAAAGAAAGAACTGGACTGAACCAACTCATGCACACTGAGGGCTGGGGTAAATTAGTACTTTTTATTGTTATTTTAATGGTTTGGAGTTTTAATAGGTAACTGGAAAGAACAGTGAAAATTAAAAATATGAAAAAAGACTGTATTAATAAACGACAGATCAGGAGAAGAAGAAAGGCAGCTTGACAACAAAAACCTTGTGGTGGTCCAGAAGAACCCAGTACAATCTGTGATGGATCTCCCTTTGACTTTTTTGGGCCACTTGCAATATTCCAAGAAACATACAATGGAAAATATTTTAAAACAACTATCAACTGCTTACTCCACCTACTATCATCAACATCTATATCTGTGCACTTCTTGCTGAAATTAAAGTCTCAATTCTGCAAAGATGTACTTCAAAATTCTGCAACTACTGACATCTACTAAGTCTGAAATGCTGTATTTTGATATAAACTAAACTACTCCTAGTAAAAAGATCAGGACTTGCAGATATAACATTCTTTCTAGCAGAAATTCTAAACATCAACTCAGCCCTGGAAGATCTGAATTGATTCAGAGAACAGGACTAGGATAATTCCTTCAAATTTCATTCCTACCATTTATAAATCCTCCTTAATCCCAAGATCAAATTTTTAAACAAAATAGAAATGATAAAAAAAATGGGGTTTGTGGGGTATTTTACATCTCTCCTCTAATACCACTCTGCCTGGCTTCCAAGTGCATGTAAGACTTATGAGGCTTTATCTACTTCTTCTGCTTTGCTGGTCATATGCACATGGCAGCTCTCCTACTGCCTGAGCAGTAAGGTTTGGAGAAGGAATGACCACTCAGAGCTGTGACAGACAAAACTCCCTTCTATAGTCACAGATCCAGAAAAATAAGAAAGTAATAAAGCTCACTGACATGCCATTCCATTCATCTTCAATGTCCTGCCAGTTTTAACCAGTTGTTGTATAGATCAGTGTAGGAGTCAATCAACAAACTGGCACTGCTGCAGTCTATCATCCAATTGAAAATGTTATAGTTCAAGTGAAACATGTCCCAGAAATTCCAGAGTTTAAATTTAACATGAGAGCATGAAAATGTGCCACTACAAGTGAAAATTTTTTGCTAAATTTGACTTTCTTGGAAATAAAGTAATTTACAAAGGAAATATAGAAGTGAATGTTATTTTATTATATTTCAACATATTTTATTATATTTCAACATATTTTATTATATTTCAACATATTTTTATTATTTTACTTAACAAAATTTAGCAATTTACAGTAAACTTATTATGTTTTAAAAAATTAAAACTAGTCTGTACATCTATCCCAAACATGCCAATGACCTCATTCAAATCAAATCAGATACCAGAAATACACCTGAATGCCAAGACAGATACATCTGAACTGTCTACTTCTTCTTCACATCTTTTTGTATGGTGAAGACCTCATTTTGACTGATTTCAAACCAGAATGAACACTTAGCTTCTTTATAGCCATAAAACAAGAACTTTTCTTCTTTATATCATGTGAATGTTCCAGGAGACATAACCTTGTTTTTGCAAGTGTGCAAAAACACATCTTAAAAACTAAGTTGTGTTTTTCTTGACTAAATTTTCTCTCTTTATGATATAGATATACTGTCTCATCATTGAAAAATACACATGCTGACTTTTTAAAGTCTAATCAACATTGGTTTTTTATTATCACTTAGGCAACCTAAAGCCTCACGGAATATGCTTTATCTCCGGATGTTTGGGATGGAAAAGAACTGGAGCTTGATTATGCAAATCTGTTTCCAATGCTACAAGAGCAAGAACACTCCACAATTCATAATACAGTTCTGCAACCCTATTCATCCAAAGTGAGGAAGGCACATTTGTTCACAAGGTAATAGTGGCTACCCGCTTCTTGGCTGACATGCATTCAGACACAGACATGTTGCATGCCATTGACAGTGACAGTGAGAAAACACTGAGAAAAGAAAAAATTCTAACCTAGCTATTACAAGCAGTCAAGTTAGACTCAAGTCAACCTTGCTTTGACCTGAAAGAAACACCCCAGTAAATAAAGGCAAAATCTGACTCAGCTCTCACTGCAGCCAGGTAAGATGTACTCCCTCAAGGCAAGGCATTTAAATGAGTGAAATAAAGTATAAAGGAAGAACCCATCAGTAATGCTGAATATAAAATTTAAAAAAAAAAAATTTTGAGACATTTCTGAGAATGGGTTCAGAAGATGTATTCTTTTGGCTTTGTGGCATACATTAAAAGAAGCTCAGTCACATCATTCATTTAAATTTGACATCTTTAGAGTTTGCAGCAAAACATGGAATTTGGTGGGAATATTGCAGGTTCATCTTCTGCTCATCCTAGAAATGCTCACCCAAACATTATCTGTGGAAACTTCAGTTTGCATAGATGCAAACAATCTCATGCCCTCAGCAGCCTATCTCCTCTGGGCATCCTTCAGCTTTTCACAAGTCCCACATGGGAAGAAGCTTGATCACATATCATGCAGTTATCTACCTTTCACTTCGACTGTGGCAGCAGATTTAGGAGGCAAGCCTATCTTGAGAAAGTGGGAAAGGGAGTGTCAGAAGCCTAGCAGGTGAACAGAGCAAAAGAACAGGGAAAAGCACTGGTTTAAGACTCAGACCAAAACTTCTTCACTGGGTGAAGGCTCAGAGCTCAGGACAAGATTTGTCTGTAAGCTAGTATTTTTCAGTAGCCAGTGTCAAATAAAACTACTTTTTCAAAGAGGTAGCATTCTTTGCCTTTAGCTTTCTGTTGATGCTGTTGAAAACAGCCCTTTTAAAGCCTCATCAGCGGGCAAACCATCCTTAGCTACATAATCTATATTTACTGCAAAATAAGACAAACATGAACATGTTACTTTTGCTCATATGAATTAGCTTTTTAATATTTTCATATCTTAAAGGCAAGTATAGAGTCTCCCTGCACTGCCAGCAGAGCAGTTTTTCAACTGTACCAATGAGTTGAGTTTACATGAATATGAAGCCACATTCTTTGTATAAAGAGCAGAACTATGGAGCATAACCAGCTCTGCCATATGAAGAGACTCTGAACTTATCTTGAAGGCAGAACTGATTTTGATAGCTTGGCATCTCATTTATGCTCTGGAATGGGACTTCTCCTGTGGAGTAACAACTCATTACCATGGGAACATAACGGCTTTAGAAAGACTTGTGCTGGATCAGCTACAACAGGGGAGTTACTGACTGCAAAAGCAGCTCTGCTTCAGAGTAGAAAAGAATCTGAATAAAACGTAGCAGCAACTTTTTTTCTTTGTACTGAGTCTTTTTGTCTTTGCTTGTTTCTGCATCTGTTCTATTACATCAGTTGCAGAAATGCCTCAATGACAACTTGAATGTGAGCAGCAGGAGGACAACCCTTTAACACGGGCAGAAGGACAGCCCATGGGTGACTACCTGAATGCTTCATAATATCCACAAAAAGAATGAGATTATGATTATTTGGACCTATAACCAAACAAATAGTACGTATGACCAGGTCTAATCTATATAATGGGTCCTGCCTATTAATCAATAGATAATTAGAATATTCCCTATACTGTGAGAACATGCTCTCTTGATAATTACAATATTTTCTCCATTGTACTAGATAATATAAAAAAAAAAAATTCGGAAACCACTGCCTTCCATGTGCTTCCAGGTGTGTATAACACTGAGAAAATATTACACAGATCTCCAGTCTTGCAAGTGCAATTCTTTATCTTTCTTCCCAGAACCATAAAAATGATGTAGTTCATCAAAATATATGAGTGAACAAAGGAGCTCTTCCACATCATTGGTAAACTACTTGTCAGAAATAATCTTTATTGATTAGAAACACTGGTATAACAGAGAAAGTCAGAGAAAGGTGTCATTTTAAAGGCATGTTTTAGTGTTATAAACACCTCTGAAAAAAAAACAGTGCTTGATTCTCATCCTCATGTCACATTCTTATTTTCATGTGAAGTCTCAGGCGATTACCATAAGAATTTAATAAACTAATTTAAAAACTGGTGTACGAGGTCAGACCAAAGGTACCAGTTATATCTGGTCTCCTGTGGGAATGAGAAATGAAGGCCTAAGCACAACTGAATAGTGACTACACAGTGGTATTTCCCACAAATACCATTCCAGTTTTGAACAATGTTCAACATGGGCCTTCTGAGGCAGAGGTAGTATCTTTGTGCTTTACAATATTTTTTCATTTTCATTCACTCAGCTGTCCACATCTTGAATTTTTGTGAATATTTTAGCACTAGAAGCTTTCTTATGTTGAAGCTCCCCAGACTAGATATAGGTTGTGACAATGTCATGGACATTTGTACCATTTGTTTCAAAGGGGTCACAGGCTGTTTTATGCTGACAGACCTTAGATCTTGTATTGGAAGACTAAGCAAATAACCAAAATTTATTGCCCTTCTCCATGGTTTCATAGAGGCCCATGATATATCCTCACAAAGTTCCTCCTTTTCTCTGAGCTGAAGAGCCTTACTCAATTAAGCTGTTCTTTATGCAGAGATATTCTATGCATTTGACCTTCAAAATGAGGAGTGGTGACAGAAAGAATCTGACCACAGCATTCAAGACACAGGGCATCTACATGTATATTTACAAAATGATGCAATGTTTTGAGGTTTATCTTGTGTTCTTTTTCTGGTAATCCCTAACATTTGATTAGAACTCATTGCACTACTGAGCACTGAGCAGACATTTCACAGAACTAGGTCTTAAATTCAAGATCTTCCAGAGTAGTAATGGTCATCCCAGAGCTGAGAATCACATTGTATGTAACATTAGGACTTTTCACACTGTCAATTTTTTCTGAAGAGTGAGCAAGAGTGATAACATTATCACAAAACATTCTTTCACATCACTTAAATTATTCCAATAGCTTCTGGAGGATATCCACATCTTTAATTCATTTATATTCTAAGGCATAACTCATCTTCATAAATCTGCACCTGATATCCTTAATGCATTTTGGAACTGGCTTTGGTTTGTAGGGGTGGTGAGGTGGATAGCACTTTAATTTAGTATTCCAGTCAAGGGTAAAAAAAGCGAATGCAGGAGGATGAGATTTGGGCCTTTCTCAGAGGAGAGAAGAGTGTGGTAGCATGTGTAATGAGAGGACAGTGTGTCTTCCAAGTATTGACTCAGCTGCTATCATTAGTTATGAAGCACTTATGAACAAGATATGCTTTTCAAGTAAGCAAACCTAGAGAAGAACATACAGAAGAAAAGAATTATGTACAAACACAGTCTGTACATTGACTCTTAGCCTGAGGGGATTTTTGCTAAAAATTGCTAAGTCCAAATAAATTCTATGACACTTGAAAATTATTTCCCTGCATTAGCTACTTTTAAGAAGAGTAATACCTGTAGGAGAGCACCTGAGGGTAAATAAACTAGATTGGTTCTTTGCCAACAACATTGTTTAAAAATTCTGAATCTGGGGGAAGGATGTTGCACATTTCATAGTCCTTATATGCCTCACATACCTGGGGGTTGTGTATGTATTGTCATTTTAAGATACAGGGCAGAAAGCCTGTGTTAAATTTATTATTTAACTTTATTCACCTGCACTCTGCCCACACCACTCAGGCCTTTTTCCTGCTATTCTAGCACCCCCTGAACAGTTTCAAACCCCTATTATTTCCAGAAAAATGTCTCCGGTGAAAAATGCAAACACCCTCAAAAGATCTCTAAATAATCACAATAATGACAACAACCACAAGGTAAGGTAAAATTTAAAGATTTATTCCTCAGTTCCTATTTTTCACTAGATGAGAAGAATTTCTGAAGAGTTAATTGTAATCATTCAAAAACCTTTACAAAACATTGCTGCAATACATAGCGCAAAGTACACAACTCTGTTCAGGTTCATTCACTGCTCAAGTAGTGGGGAGGAATGTGCTAAGGATATGATTGTATTTTTCCTGGTCCTAGAATAATTATTGTAGCTGATAATAACTCTTTATTATAATTGCACCTGAGTAATTATCGAGGTCACAGACACATTGAGTGAGGTATTGTATGAACACAGGGAAGCTGCCCCTGTTTTAAACAGCTTACAATTAAATTAAACAAGATATATGAAAATGACAGGAAGGAATAAAATTCACAAACTGAATAGCATGATTGCAGCAAATGTCAACCCATGAGTGCTTTTCTTGGGGTGAATTGGAGGCTATTAAGAATGGGCATAGAACATGGAAAGAATGAAGCCACCAGAAAAGGTAGGACCACTAGCTAGAAATAAATTCAGGGAAGAGCAGGGACACGAAAATGACAAGTGTAACAAGTTGCTGTAGCTATGTCCACACAAGTAAGACACTGTAAAGCTGCCCCCTGTGAAAATGGCCTAAGAGGAGCTCCTCTCACTTTCTCATGAGGGGCTGTTTGGGCATGCCCAGCCTGGCACAGGCACAGTGCCTCACACTCAAAGGGCTCTTACAGCCTCCTTGGGCCAGCCCCATATACAAGAGTCAGTCCTACCTTCCAGCAGATATAGAAAGGATGGGAAAATATACGTCAGGGATCTGTGGGAAGCATGCATTCATACCACCTGAACCTGCTATATCCTGCCTTCACTAGAATGTCCACTGCCAGGACCCACTGCCATACCCATCTCCTTTCTCAGAGACCAGGCACACCCCAAACAAAGGTGCAGAGTCCTTGAGCACAGAAGAGGCTTGGGTAAGTGCTCCATATTTTTTCAGTTGTGTCTGTGGAAGGTCAGCAAGGTACTAAGCAACCTGAGCCACACTGTTCCAATAATGCTACTCCACCACGGCTGTCCTTGAGAAAGTCAGCAAAAAGGGCCCAGCTGGCCCCATCTCCAGCATGCAGTGATGTTTATGGCATGGACAGAGACATTTTTAGTATGAGCCAAATGCCAAGTTTGTATCTTGGCCAGGTTCCTGAAAGAAAATTTCCCAGATCAAACTTCTGACCTTGAGAAATCAAGCCTATAACAAAACCATCAGATAGAATCTAATCCTTCCAGGGTCATGGGCTTTGCAGTGTCTGAGATATATCAGTTTCACATGGCAGGATTCTGAATCTTGTGTACTGCAAGGATAGTTGTGCAACCTAAAAAGCTCCAGTGTTGTTCAGTTTTTATCTGGTTTGCCAATGTTCTTATGCAGACTGGCTGCTCAGATACACAGATGCAGTCAGGCCAGCATCTGAGCAGGCACTAACAACATCCAGTAGGGCAGCTGGAAGTAGGTATGGCAGGTTCAAGTAATCATGCACCAGAAACGTGGATTGGACCCCAAGAAAGTGAACATAAACTTCATAAACTTCATAAACTTTCATAAACTAAGCAAATTTTAATTGCCTGGTGACATCAGTCATGATGACCAGCTGTTGGTGTTAGAGCAGGAACTGCGGTGGTACAAAATGTGCCCAAATTCTACACAAAATGGAATGAGCTTAGTTTGGGAGGAGGGGGGCAGTGACGTAGAAGGATGGTCCTTTCCAGCACCTTTCCACTTCTCACAGTATGTGGCTGCAGCCTGCTTCTACTTCAAGCCAGGTGCATCACCTTTCCAAGAAACATTGTCCTGGGACCTGTTTGTGGAACAGTGACTTTTATATATCTTGATAAGCACGCAGTCAAGTGTTAAGAAAAATAACACCATAGGTTGCACTAACACGTATATGTTTAAAATTATTTATTTTTCACTTAATTTGTAAATTGAAACACACTTTTGGCTTTTTGCCCCATTAAATAAACAAACAATGCTTATTGTTTTTTTACACCAAGCAAAAAATATTGTTCTGAAGTGTAAAAGTAGTTTTTGCTCAATAATAGTTAAACATGAAATTTATATTATTTTGCCATATCCTCAATAGACAATTAATGCCTAATAATAATAATAATAATAATAATAATATCATTGCAGTCTTCAGGTGTCTTTCTATAGTTTTAAAAAACTGCATTATTTTTCTCACTCAAGATGAAAAATACGGTTTCTTTGTGCATTTGGGACTTTGTTTATTTGTTTTTTTCATTGAGATATTTGGTTTTAAGAGGCACTGAGTTTAGCATTACATATTCGACAAACATTTATTGGTTTTGTGAAAACTGCCATTCTCAGCATATTTTCTTCAATTAGGCCAACAATAAAGACATGTTATGTGGGTGTGCAGTTATTTGGTTCATTTGTAAACATTGGTAATAAAATGTCTGTATTGCAATACCTCTGTGTGCAGAGTATCCCTGTTATTTCTTCCACTGGAACTTGCTCATTAATCATGGTGACAGCTGATACTTTTTTCACTGACATGAGATATACAATTGTTAAAAAATTTGTTAGAAAGCTTAATATTGTCATTTATGATCAAAATAGAGAGAATCTTCATGGGAAAACTAATATGACAAATATTGATACCAGTGGTAGAAGTCTTTTCTTTCTCAAGTAGTGACCTCTTTGAAAGACACTAAGGTGTTAAATGTGAAGACCACAGACTTCTAAATGCACAATGCATTTGTACTCAAGATATTCTTCACACATAAATCCAAAATTATTTAATCGACACTAGAGATCCTAAAGGGTGGGAAGGAACAAAAGTTCTATTCTAAAAAATGGATTACATATGCTTAAAAATATGTAATAGTTAATTTAACCTAATATACTATGATTTAAGAAAAAAAAAATTTAACTATCAGCTGACATCCGAAGGAAGGGGTGAGGCTGTAAACTGTGATCTGGTAAGGATATACTACCCTTGTGAAACAAGAGTAAAAAACATATCTGAAAACTGATAAAACTTCAGAGCTTGCCACTTGGACAGCAGAAAACAACCCTAAAGGATATACTCTCAGATTAACTGAGTTTAGATTTCCCTTTCACAGGATCCTCTATATTAAATGTGTTGTATAATAGTGCTACAAGAAGAAGAATGATAAAACATTTGGCACTGGTCCTCTGGTGACCTGAGGTGGATGAATACCAAGAAAATTTATGAAAAAAAAAGCTCACTGACTCTAAGAGAACAAAATTAAACTGTCAAAGGAAGTCTCAGGATCAAATATGGAAAAGTCCTGGTTTCTGTATGAGAGGTTGAGAAAGAAAAACAAAATTAGCCTCTTCTCTATTTCAGTTGAGCTCTTGTCATAGATAAACTTGCCCACTCTAGAAAGATTTCAGTCTTCCCAGGCTGCTTCTGTGCTATGCTATAGTGTGACTATGCATTTGGGATCAGTATCAATTTCCCTGGACACTGAGAAATAAATTCAAACTGTTAAAAAACTCTCCAGATTGTATTTTTTTTTAATTTGTTTTAAATGCATCTTGAGGTGTTGCTCTATGAGGACTGCCAGGAATGCCTAGGAAATTTAGCACCAACTCATACTGTACTTTCCATCTTCAAAAGTGTCACCAGGAAGTTTCATCTGTTGGAAAAAAGACTGTTGTAATGCATCATGACTACAGGAGGACAGAAATTGCTTGTTAAAGGAGCCAAGAACCCCATAATTTGCATACTCAGAACACATAGAAATTATGACAGTGTGAGCTCTCTGGCAAGAGAAGTGTTTAATCATTATCAATTTCCTTTAGTTAAGACAAGAGAAAGTCCCTTTGCAGATATTTCCTTTCATTTTTTTTTTTTTTTTGTTTGTTTTTTGCAAAGAAGATTCATGGGTGTAAAGAGGGCTTTGGCAAGAGACTCAGGAAACACACATATCCTGTAAATAAAACATATTATCTTACTGATGTTGCTAAACAGCTCAGAGTAGAGTTTTGTCCTTGAATATATATGCCACTGCTGTTTATTTTAATGGGAGGTATGTGCCATATTCCAGTGATCAACCTTGGCACTTGCAGAGAACTCCAGCTAGGAAACCAAATGCTTATTTCATAGATGTGCTGCACTTGTTGTTGTTGGAGAGATGTGGACACCAGCAGACCATACACGCTCTTTCTATTTTGCTTATTTTAGAAGTATAACTGGTTTATGGCATGTTTGAAGAAACCTCACCTCCTTTAATAAACTCTCTGAGCACCAGTTCTTACATCAAAAACCCTGTGGATATCCCATCATCTTTTTTTCTTTCAGAATGATAGACTGACTTTCAGAACACGCTCAGATTCCTAGCAGAAAATTCAGATGTACCATGTTCTTCAAACATGAAATACAGGGAGAAGAAGCAAATGGAAGGCTTATGAAAGTCTCTGAAATTAGTTCTGGATTAATCTTGAGGGGTTTTTTTGTGAAAGCCCAAGGTCTCACTCTAGGCTATTTATTTTGTTATTAAATATCTGGCTGCATTCATCCCTCTTTATTTCATATTGGTTTAAAACACCTGAAATCAAATATTTTTTTTTGTTTTATCAAACTCCATAGTCCATCAAGTCAGTATATTAATTTGTCATAGGATGTATGTATAGTTAAGTGAGAAGAGACTGGGGAGTAGGTAAAACCAATACATTTTTGAAGGAGAAAGGCTTCATTCCCTGGAGATAGCATAGCAGGTATTTTGCAAGTGGAGGCCTACTGTTACTTAAATCCCCAAATACTTTTGTCTATTGTCTTCAAAAGTAGAACATGCATTAGCCCATATTAATTCAACCTCACTGTGACCCACAGTGACATATCACTGTCCTTAATTTATAAATGGCTTTTGCACTCTGCACTATCAAAAAACTTTCTTTTTGCTGATCAATACAAACTGTATTTGAAAAGAGCATTATCTGCCTTTGAAAAAGCCTTCTGCCCAATCAATGGTCTTCAGAAGCAGATGCTGATCAAGCAAGCATAAGCAACACTGTAGAAAGCTAGTAAATATTGATCCCAATTCAGAAAAGGAAATTGCCTTGTAGTTGCAGTGTCTGACTTCATTTAGCTCATAAGTTTACTAAAAATGTGATTGGCTGATCTGGTAAACATTATAGTGCATCATCACTGATCTCTGTGCTTGTACGAACAACTTGCCGGTTTGCCCTGGTCACACTGTGAGATAGAGCTACAGTTAAAAAACAAATCAAAAATGCTAGACAAACATTACTAACACTAATTTTTCACATGATTTCATAGTGGATTAAAGCAAGCAACACAAAAGCTCTGACACTGGTATATTTTATGAATTTGTACTCCTTAATTTAAAGAACCCAAACCATAATATTAAAAATAATGTTTGATCAATTTATATATCAGAGAACCACCTGAACTCAATTGGTCCGACAAAGTTACAGACTCAATTAATTTCTTTGTTTCCTAGGGTTTTATTGACAGAACCTGTCACTTATGAGAGCAGAAGCAGCATTTCATGGTAGGCCTAGATCCAGCCAGTACTAGTCCACCAGTGCAGACAGAAGGAGAGATGCAAGGGAACTTCAGCAGATGATCTAAAGGTCCATGCAATGCATTAAAATAAAACTTGAATTATTCTAGATTTATGATGTTGTTTATAACAGAAATCTTGTTTAGTACTTCCAAACTGTGAGAGTCACATAATTAGCTGTCAGAAAAGTGCACTGATCGTCATTCTGCAAAAGATATTTTAGCTCACAGCACAGTATAAATCACGGGTGGTGACGGTCATATCCTGTGTCCCTGAAGTCAATAGGAGTTAATTGATATTCAGCAGCCTGTCTGAGCATTCCTTCAGATTATCATAGGAAAGGTTGTCCCTCACAAACATAGGGCAAAAATACAGTAATTGCAGGTTCAAGATTCAGAAGGAAATACACTAGTAGAAGTGCCGTAAATATGTGATCAGCCCACTAGCCCAGTCAGCCTGCTTGCTCTGGAGTAAGAACAAGCCCCAAATTCCCAGCAGTCAGAGGACAGACCACTTATCTTTGAGCCAGACACAAAGCTGGGCAATAAGTGACAGGACAATACCATGACACCATAAGCATTTTGCGTCTAATAGCTATTCTCCATCATCACCCCTTACTGGAAGATTGGGAAGGGATTGATAAAGTCTATGAACAACACAGATACACTTACCCAAACATTTACTCAGAAAAATAAGGATGAGAAAGGCAATGGCCATTGTTCCTGTCCAGCCTGAGGCTAGGTAAATTCACTGACCTTCACTGGCAAATCATGTTTATAAAAAGGCCCAAATGGACTTTTCATAGAACATGTGTCTTTTACTAAATAGGAAAAATAAATTCGAAATGTAAAGGCTTCCTCCTGTATCACAGAAGTTTATGATAAAATATTTTACTCTTTTCTTTTAACAGATTTACAGGGATTATCTACTAAAAACCTGCAAAGTACTTTCACATGTACTCTCAAAGGTATGTCACTACATGGATAAAACAAACTTTTATTTAGATTTTAATTAGTTTTAAGAAATTAGGAAAGTCTGAAATAAAATTCAAGACATACTTTGACCTCAGAGTTTTGATGAAAGTCTGAAGTAAAATTCAAGATGTACTTTGACCCCAAAGTTTTGACCTATCTCAGTTGAAAGTAATAATAATAATAAATAATAATAATCCATACTCTTCAAATCTAGCTCTTGAACAACTTAGAACAACATTTCCTAGACTGAGACTAATTTTCCACACAAATACAGTAATTAGATATGAAACTGTTCATGTACTGTAATGTTGTCATATAATGTTGTATGTGGTCTATATCCGGAGGTAAATCAGGGAGCAATTGTGTGGTTTTACAGCCACTATATATTTGGAGGGTGGGAAGAGTAGTTTGGGCTGCCCAGATCATAGCTGAACAATGGATCTGAAAAGGGGTTGTTTCTAGTATATATGTGACAGAACAATATTTTTCACTGTAAGTTTGTGGGCTGTTAAGAAAAGTGCTTGGTTTGGGTTGACAAGACATATGTGATAAATAGTGCATAGTTTTGTAGGACAGTATTTTCTCAGCAAGAGGTGAAGGCTTGTCTTATTTTAGAAATGAAGTGGAATGACTTTGTTTTTGCAGAATGGTGGTCTGATGCCAAGGACTATAGGAGGAGTTGTAAAAATCCACATACATATATCCACCATAACGATGTCAACCACGTTTTAGCATTATTAGCATTTTTTGCAATAATGCTCAAAACCCTCATTGGAATGAAGACCACACTGTGGTCTACATTTGTTCCTGTTCAGTGCAAACACATAATGAAATTGGGTTATTTGCTTACTGGAAAAGGCTATTGTTGCATTTTTGCTGCTGACTCAATATATTACAAATATATTACCAGAGAAAGTCCCATATAACTGCAGTTGCCAACTATACACTAACATACATGGCTTAATTTATGTCTTCTCTGGCACTGGTACTCATGACTTACACAATACTTGTGAAGGAGGCCCATCAGAGGACTCTTAAACCATTTCAGAATACTAATCAGTCCCTACACACTACAGCTTTTATGCTGTTTACAGGAGGCTACAAAAGCAGAAGCAAGCTGCAAGTGCAAGCCTCAGCCAGGGCAGCGGTTCTTATTCCTCTACCATTACCAGGACCCAGCAAATGAAATTCTAAGGTAATTACACTCTTGCTAATCATCAAGTATATGATGACACAAATCCCTAAAGTAATAGCTGTTAGTGTAAAATAATTGCCATTGCATGGAAACTACTGTTTCTCTGCAAGACCCCATCTTCCTAAGCAGCACCATTCAGAAATCCCTCAGTGAGCTCAGCATACTCAAAAGAGATTGCACTGTGCAGGTCAGGGAGCATTTCCACCACATCCCAGCCCCTGGCTGTGCTGGGGTGGAGGCACAGGGCCAGGATGTCGACTTTTTCAGGAAACTGAAAAGAGCAAGTAACAGCAAAGGACACTGCAATATAAGAACAACTGAGAGGGAGACTGCATCAGATCCAGGTATTGGGCTGGTGCTTAAAAATTCAGTCACCAACAATGCAACTCACATAAAGAGCAGCACGATACCACGATGAAAAACTGCGAGAGGGGGAAAAAAAAAAAAAGAAAAAA
>VZTR01030390.1:85310-97845 GCA_013400775.1 Chaetops frenatus
TTACCATAATACATTTCAGCTACCTCCTCTTGAAGCTGAAAGGAATAGTGTCTACTAGAGGCAAGTTGCTCCATTCCTCTGGCAAAGGTTCCCCTTCTCTGCCACAGAGACCAAAAATATGGCAAAACTCAAAAGGAAGATATTCTCATGGACAAGATTTCTACTACATAATCTAAGCAGAATGAAACAAAACATCAAGTTTTCAGCATGGGTTCAGGTGTATTCAACTTTTTCAATTTTGTCTTCTGTCTTTTTGCCTTGATTTATTATTTTTTTCAAATAAATGAGTCCATTTGACTGTGTTCCCCCAATATCCTGGCATGCACATACAGTTGCTGGGAGATGGGCATTGGTTTTTTAACTCCACCTAAAAGTGTAACGTCTGGCTCTAATTCACTGTTCTCCCATGAAGGCCATGGGGAGGATTACATTTCTTTCCTTCTTACTCCCTCTTTCGTAGCTAATGTCTGCTGCTGTCACACACTGCTGATAGCAGCAGAGTGAGATGGGTAAACCAGATCAAAGAGAAATGTCAGCTCCAATTTTTGTCCATAGGATTGCAAAGCAACAAGGAGTTAAACAGAGTCATGCCATTTTTCAGCATTTACATTTCATAGCTGGTACTTTCTTACCATACATCTCACATTTAACAGCTTCCTAGTAAGTGAAAACCAAATTTCTTGCCCTCCATACTGTCACTGAGTTCAAAAAGGTCTGAAAAAAGGTAGCAGAAGACTGAATTTGGCTCTGTGCTTCAGAACTGACAATCTGGTGTAGCAGCCTGCAGCAGCAGCACATATAGGAAGAATTTCTTTCCCTCTGTGGATTGCTATTGCAATCCTTGACTCAGACTTTGCACAGATTTTCTCTAGAAATCAAACGGGAATTTACTGTATGGAACCAATGCAGAATATGCAGCTGTGATTTTCAGGTTAGATAACTGAATACAATCAAAGAAGGGAGTTTTGCCTTTCCCTACAGCCAAATCTGCATTCAGCAAAGAAAGGCTGCCCTAGTTGCAAAATACACTGTAAAAACCAGAATCTATCATCACAGCATTGAAAACGTTACTTGATATTCATACACTGAATAACTTCAAAGGAACAGTAAAGAAATTAAAACAACCTAAGCACCTACAGTATTTAATGGCAATGGTACTCGACCTATGGAATTCGTTCTTCAGAGGCCAATATGGAGCTTTTATCATGGGTCTGAGTGAGAAATCGTATGACATGCTGGCTCAGTTCTGTTTCTTTTCAGCTGTTCCGCAAACTTGTTGGATGATATCTTTCACCATTTCCTTCCATTTACGTATGTAAAGTTTCTTTTTTCCTCCTTGTAAAAACATACAACCTACACAATCAATTACTTTGCCCTAAGACACAAATTGCAGAGTGCCTTCAGGATTTCCTTAACTGTTTTTGATGAATGCATTCATTCATAATTTTTAATAAAATGGTCACACACGGTTTTGTGTTTTTGACTTGTGTGCCTCTTGTGATTTTAAACGGCTCTTCAATTGTTAAAGGTCGAGTGCCATTGCTCTAAGGGGCATATTTTCATTGCGGTGCATGAAGAGTTATGCACGTCAATCTTTAATCAAGATGAAAAGTCCCCCTAATGCTTTCTGCTCACAAGCTCAATGCACAGCAGAAGGAGACTTACAACAGAATAGAAGTTCCAAGTTTAAAAAATATCTACTCTGGTATGTTTCAATCTAGTAAATCATTAATAACTTCATTATTCATTCTGAATTATTTTATTCTCTAAAACCAATGTCATTAACATGAGTAGTTTCTAGAGAAAAGCCTGTGTCTGCCTTGTCAAAAAATAGTTTTATCATGAGGCAACTGCTTTTAATAAATAAGATTTGAATGCACTTTATGGCAGCTTCTGAGAAAAAAATTACAAATGAAATTATGCACATGGGGATCAATTCTAACTTCCAGGGGAAAACAAACAAACAAACAAACAAAAAACAACAGATAAAATTCTGGGATGTAATAAAAACCATGCATTTGACAGCAGCATTTCTCCCACAAAAAACCAATAAAGAAACAGACTCTTGATCCAACTGAGACCATTATGGCTGTATATGCTAATGCACTGAACATCCCATGGAACTGTCACAGGTAACATGTGCATGCAAAAGCCCTAATTCACACTGCAGCAGTCCTGTTCATTCAGACAGACCTGTGAACTCCATTCTTCTTTTCATGCCTTGCCTTATCCTCACTTCTATGTATGGCTCAAATTTCTTATTTATCTAGGAAGGGAAAAAAAATTTCTGTGGATGTGCTATCAAGAGGGGGAAAAAATTAAATTCCAGTGGTTTTGCTTATTTTTTAAACCCCAAAGAAACAGAGTATATAGTGATTTCGGTTTTATTTTATTGATTTGATACCTGTTTTCTATACAAATGACCACAGAAAACACATTTAAAACTTGTATTCTAGTGTACGAAAATATCCTAGATTAAAACAGATGGAGCTTTTTGAAAGTATTTATAAGAAAAGAATACAGGAATTTTTTGAAAAAAGAAAAATAAGAAAAAATGTCTTGAAGTACAAGGGAAATTTATTTGGACTATTCGTCCAGGTTTTGGTCAGATCAGATTTGTGAAATTCTATTTTCTGTGAGAGAGATAACAGAACATTTAATGCAAAAGTTTCTGAGGCCTCTTTTAATGTTGTAAGATTCCCCTTGTTTTGGTAGCAAAAATTGTGTTATTTTTTTGACTTAATTTTTTCAACAGGAATCTTGGAAAAACTAAAGGTAGTACAGATTTGACTCTTCCAGCTTTGCTTACCTACAGAAAACTGATTTCTGGCAGCTCTTCTGAATTCATAATTTTGTTCTGGAATAAACTTACTAATAACAGTGAGGAGAAATTGACTGGATTTTTGTTAGGCTTTTTGTTTTCCTTTTTCCAATTAGAGTGGATTGAGGTACATTATGAAATTCACTTATTTCAGAGAAAGAATTACACTTTAGACCACAGCAAATATGAAAGTTAGCACAGTGCAAACAATCTTTTTCTAGACTGAAAATATTTAAGAAAATTACTCTATTATGCCATCATAAGATTATCAGTTTTGTTAGATACATTTAATTGGGGAAGACTTCCTTATATAATGTTTCTTAACCTTCTTCCTAAATATTTGATATTGTATCATGCAATGCAAGCATTGAATTAATTTTGTCCCCTGATGCTTTTGCACTTCTGTGGGAACAAAATTATTTTTTTCAAGTGCCTCACACAGTTTCCGTTGGCTTTAGTTCCCTTTAAACGTTGCCAACTCAGGCTGCACAGATTCGGACCTTCCCTTTTGTACCTGTTATTTTCAGGCTTAACCCTAATTTCCGTGTTACAAAAATTCAGAGCTATAAATAATCAGTTCATACTTTTAACTGCAGAGGAGCTCTGTTAATCCTTTGAGAGCCACATCTTTACATGCCCAAACACTTCTTCAGTACTTTATTTCCTGTTGTCAAGCTGTGATACCCAACGCACAAAACACGCATGCAAGAACAAGCAATAAATACCGGTTTGCTAAATCTCTCCCCCTCTCCCTCTGGTGAGAAATGCATGTGTCCCGACTGGATGTACATGTGTTTTCCCATGTGAGAATCCCCTCTCTGACAACAAACAATCCATGTTTGTCACTGCCATTGAACTGACTAATCCAGGCAGTATAGAAGGCGAGTTATATACCACAAAACAATGGGACTAATTTGAGTGACAATCACTTAAGCGGAGCGGGCTCCTCAGCGGCAGAAAGCAGCGCGGGGTTCCGAAATTAAATGTACCGCTGATTAAAAATACAGGAATGGCAATGGCAATACACAAGGGGGGGGGGNTTGTTTCCTTCCCCCCACCCTGTATGGTCAACACACTCTTCATCACTTTTTCCTGGGGAAGAAACTAGTTTGCCACTCCTTTCCGGGGCAGATCCCTCTTTCCCGCACCCCACCGAAGCGACCCTCGCCGTGCTGCTGCGGCGGGCGGGGGGTTCAGGTCGGACAGAGCCGCGGGGCTGAGCACCGGCTCGCTCCCCTCTGAGGTCTCGCTTACACCTTCGGGTTTAGGACGGCGGCTGACGCCGGCCCGAGCCGTGCCGGTGCGGTGCCGGGCCCGGGGGTCGCCGGGCTCGGCGGAGCGATGGAGGCCGACTGCGGCCGGGGGCTGCCCTGAGGGGACGGCGCGGCTTCAGTGGAGCTCTTGCACCCCCTACAGGGCGCCCGCGGTGGAGCGGGCGCGGGACGGCCATGGCGGGGACAGCGGCTCCGCGCCGGCCCCACGGAGAGAGAAAAACTCCCTTCAGCCGCATTTCCTCCAGCCTTTCCTGTCGTCCGGAGCAAGCACTGCCAGCTTTTACCCTTGTTCTAAACTGACTGCCGGACAGCGGAGGATTCTTGAGGAAGAGGCGCACCGGGAGGAGAAACTTCTCCTGGGCGGCAGGGTGGCTCACGGCGAAGCCCGTGCCTGATAGGAGCTAGGAAATAAACAGGAGAAGGCCGTTCGCAGATTAATAAACAAACAAATAAATAAAACCGGCCAGCTTCCAAGCCAATGTCAAGGGGGGGAAAAAATATAAAAGGAAGAAGGAAAAGACTTGTCAGTCTGATACAGGGCCTCTGTGGGAAAAAAAACCCCACAGGCTGGGAGATACCTGATTTCTAAACAGGCATCTCAGCAGAGCAATGGTCTCACAAAGGATGAGGACGCTAGTAGAAGCAATTCCCATCCTCCCAGTGAATCCAAAAATCCAAAATAAACGTGTCGACAGATAGGGCACGTTTGAAAAGAAACTGAGCGTCTCATCTCAGGCTGAGCTGGCTGTAACCTGACCGTCGGTGAGACACCTCTCCCAAACACACATCCAGAGTACCCAGCTGGTCATCCCTGCTGGCTACCACTGCCAGGGAGCAGGACAGACTCACCAGCTTGAACTCAGCTCCAGCTGGGCAGCCTCTTTGCAGGCATCCCAAAGCCATTTACATCTGGATAAAAATTTGGTTTGAACCATTCTGTAGCCTCAGTTGCACCGCATAAATCTTGTTTGACTCAGTTAGCTGCAGTCAAGTTACTGGAGATTGACACGGATTAGAGTACTGTAGAGAAAAAACATAAAAATGAAGGCAGCAAAGGGAAGGCCTCCAAAGGGAAAGTTCACTGTGTGGGCCGGTTTCCAGTTTTTAGGCAACTGAAATTACAGATGTTTAGTGTGGCCTTCCTGTTTTTGGTTATCACGCCCCATCCCTCACCTAAAGAGTAGTCTTTCTAGCATTTTTATTATATGTACATCCATTACATACGGGGATACAATTCAGACTAGAATCCTAATTTTATATGGCCAATTAACAAAGTTAGTATTAGTTTTGAAAGATCAGAACAAATCATTGATCCTATCTTTTCAAATCCATAGGTTTCCTATCTGCCATGTTTAGCAGAACATGAAAGGAAACATAAAATGTCTCCCTCGTACTCACTTGTCTCCAGAGGTGGAGTGGTTTTTAGCTTCATGATGATGCAGGGAGACTGAGAACTGCCAAAACACCTTTCCTGTTGAGACAACTGCAGGGGAGATCCACTACACTCCCAAAATTTGTATTGACTGATACAAACTGAGCAGTGAGAAAAAATTATAAAAGTACCCCATCTTCTCCTTACAGTCACAAAGACTGGACTTCACTTATCAATAGGTGGAGGTGGGGTTTTTTTAACTGAATGGGTCTATATGCAGGGGTTTAGTTAAAGCAATAAATACCATCCATCTTCTCATTAAAAAATTCAGGACTGAAAATACTACAATCTCTTATCCTTGGCTTTCTGGTACACAAAAATGTATGAAGAATTCCTTCCCCCAATTACACCTCCTCAAGATAACATTTCTTAATTAACACCTTAATTAGCACTGAGAGGGTATGGCCTGTAGTTTATTGGATCTATTTAGCTCTCCAAGCAGCTGCATTGCTTTTAATCAGCAGCAATATTTCCCAGAAAGCAGAAACAACACTCCTGTTCTAAATATGCTGCAATATGTTTCATCATTTATCTCCCCATCCACCAAGGGGAATCCTCTATGAAGGCATGCTTTATACCTGGGCTTTTGCTCTTCTCTGACTACCTGGAGTTTATGTTTTTTCCTGACTGGCAGTAAGAAATTAATCTCAACAGCAAAGGTTTGGGCAAGTGAAGCCTCACCTCAGTTTTACTTCCTAATCAAAGGTTGTAGGAACTTGGGGTATTCAGGTAATGAGTAATAGGGTGTTTACGTGCTCAGGTGAAGAGAAGATCTCTTCATTAACCTCATTAAAAAATTACTGAGAAAGCATGTAAATTAATTGTGTAACACAACTTGTCTTTTAACTTCTGCTTATCTCCAATTTACACTGAACACACAAAAATAATGTTTTGCTGTTGCCTATATGAGCAACTTGGTATTACAATTTGGCCTGACCACCACAGAGAACAGGGGGCTGCTACTCTCAGCTAAACGACTTCTGCTCTACCCTTGCAAAAGCAGGATATGCCTCCATGCTGCTAGGTTTGACAGGCTATGCTAGTTCTTAAATTACAAGTGAAGTAGGATGCTGTTGGCGGGGTGGCCATTTTCAGCAGAACAAATTACAGTCTGTGTCTGAAACACAGCTCTTCTGAAATCAACCAGTTTCACTGGGAACAGAACTGAACTGTATTCCTGCTGGTATTTCAATGTAATGACAGTCCCTAATTTTCCCAACCACTAGAGCACTAAGCATGTGCCCTGGTAATTGCCTACTTTACCAGCCAAAAAATGCCACAAAGTCAGCACGAGATGTGCATATACAGTATACAAGAGAGTAGCAGACAGAGGAACCTGAGAAGTGCTGAAAACAGTAAGAGCCTAAAACCACTAAATTAATTTTAAATGCTCAACATCCTACCTTTTTCTGGGGCTTTCCCAGACAAAGTGCCTAGTAACTCACTGTCGATACAGCACTGACAAGTGTTAAAATCTATCCAGTCATTTATGACAAAAGTTTAATTTATATTTTTTATATTATATTTCAGTATCATTCTTCTTTCACTTTGGCTTACGCCACTTTCATTCAGTTAGCAACTGTCCTGACCAAATCAGCGTAAATGACAGAAACCAGGTAACAATTTATAAGGTTGGGTTACTAATCCCATCGGAGTCTTACTTCAGCTGCCGTGCTGAGAAATTACCTCTCAATAGACCCACATCAGAAATACTGAAAATGTGACAGAAAACACCAAGCAAGACGGCAGAAAAGAACGTTTGAAAGGAACGTGTACTGCTAGGATTTCTGGAACTTTAATAGCTTTCCACCTCAATTTTGGCCATCGTGAACTCAAGCTAGGAGAAAAAATATATCTTTTTAATGAGTTTTACAACATGCAAGTTGCTTTATAATATATTACATAATGATGTAAGTGCCATAAAGAAGGTTGTGTGCTGCTCTGTAAAACGTATTAGATCATCAATATTTCTAGTTTCTAACTGAGGAATTAGAAATAATGATGAAGATTAGAGTTACAAGAATTAAAAAAAATCCTTTGAATTGAACCATTCAGCCATCCCCAGGGAAATACTAAGGAATTTGTAGGCTGAGAAAATAGGTAAGTTTATAGGTTCTCCTTAGGTGAAAGAAGTCATGTTAACATCATAAGTTTTATACAAACTTTCCATATGCTGTAGTACCCTCTCTGCTTACCCCCAGGTTTCATTCCCTTGCACACTTATTGTGTAGCCCAGTTGGAAGCAGATTTATTAAAAATGATCCATCAACTTTTACACAGAAGGAGGTCAAACATCTTTCAGTAGCGTGATTCAAAACAGGAATATCCATTTAATCCTCCTGAAAATGACAGGCCCGGAGAGTTTACATCTGTAAGAACAGAGGCAAAGAAAGTTTGAAGAAGATTAATCCTTCCACTTAGTGCCATGTTTTCTTGAAGTCACCCCCAGTCTGTCTCACAGCCCACTTGTGCAGATGTTCTGTATTCCTAGAAAGGAATGCAGACACCTGGACATGTCTTCCTTCCAATTTTTTTTTCTTTGTTTTTTCCTTTGCTCAGATATTGTTTTCAACTTTTGAAATACCTGTACAACTGCTATGCACATTAGACAATCTACAAACTAGAAAGGAATCTTTACTGAATGGGTCTAGAAAGTACTCTTGTATAGTTTTTTGACAGTTTGATTACAGTGGTTCAGTATTTAGCTACTTCTGAAAGGCTAGCTTGGCATATAAGTGCCTAAATGCAACTTCAAATCTGGCACTGAGCAAGCTAAGTCGTGCTAGGTGTCAATAAGACATAGATTTCTGTATTTGTTTTTTTTTTTTTTAATGGGACTTAGGTTTTAATGATATTATGCAAAAAAACCAGATTGAGTCTAAAGTGATTGAAAGTAAAAAGAGGGATTAATTAATGAGCTAAATGTAGTGATTTTCATCATATACAACTCACTGTGTACTAACACTAATAACCACTGTAGGTGCATGAAAGAAGTGCTGTCTGGATCTAGAGTCCAGGGTCAGGGACTCTGGAAAAGCTATATTAAAAATTATGCCTACTTTTAATGTTAGAAAGCAGCCTCTACCATAAAAGATTTGTGTTCATTATGATATAATGAACAGAAGTTGGTGAAAGCATGTGAGGTATAACACAGCCTGACGAAATTATATTTGTCTGCATTGTTTTCATTTAAAATAACAGTGATTTCCAAATTCCTAAGCTTTGTTTAGAGTGAGAAAATAAATCCATGTAAAACTTCTGAAATGCTGATTCATGTGGAAACAGGAAAAGAGGTCTGAAGCTCTCAGCATCTATCAATGAACAAGTAACAATGAACAAGCCTGGTAAGTTTTCCAGTTTTGAGAAGGGGCAAAAGTGGCTTTTGCCATATTTGAAGCACTTTTCGTTGCCAGTCTCTAATTTTTGTGACAAAAGATGCGAAGAAACTGCAGTAGGTAAAGAAGTCTGACTGATGCTGCAGAAGCCTGGGCATCTAAAATGATCAAGTTAAAGAAGACCTAAGAGGTACAGAGAAGGAAGAAATAAACATTAAGTTATGAATCAGAGAAATAAATCTCTTTGCTTTCAGCAGGGAGTGCAGTCTCCAGGCTGGTATTAAGCTCAGAAAGATAAGGCTGTTATGGATATAGTCCTCAGGCATAAAAATTAAAGGAAGTAGGAGAGTACTGAAATGGTTCTTTAATGTCTAGTGTGATTATAAACCTTGCACCTGGCCACACATATTTTCCTTCTGTAGTTCTTTTGCCCAAATCAAATGCAATGTAACAGCTACAAATTATACAAGCTTTAACTGTCTCATTTCAGAAGAGTCAGAAATTATATTATTTGCAGGTTATTAGAACAGTGAAAATCAACCAGATCATCAGACACCCTGAGTGATTCTTCAGACAGGAGCTGTTCCATACCTGTCTTGCTCTTCCCTCCCAAAGTGAAATAAGTTCTTAGAATCTAAGTGCATAAGTTAGATGTGGAGCAATGCTGACATTCAGGTGGGAAACTCAGTGCTAACTTCATTAACATTATCTTGATTCATTTTGCTTTCTAATGAAAATTAAAATCAAGATCGCCTAACACACTAATATTTTGTCTTGCTACCAAGTAACTGATGAGCAATGTAGGTCAAGAGCAATGCCTTATTAAAGTTGTCTGAGATGTCATTTCTCACTTCATGGTTGTAGCCACTTTTGTGAGTGCTTTCAGCCACTAGAATCTCAAGAGGTTTGGTTTTTTTTTTTATGATATTTTGTTGACCACAGACCTACACTGAAGTTTTTGTCAAACCAAGTATTAGGTCGAGCAAGTTCGTGAGAGGCCTGGGAAGTTCTTTATGCCATGAGCTTAGCTACAAGATAATAATAAAACAGTCCCAAGTCTTCCCTGGAATTTTTCAGTGAGTTCCAAAATTGTCTCATTGTCTGCATCGATCTTAGGGTTTAATTTTTTAGTATACTATATTAACTATTCATTACTAGAAAAAGAGAGATACTTCAGGGTGAGCTGAATTGGCTCCTTGGCCTCTACTGGCTATGCTGGCTGAGCATTAGTTCATTAGGGTAGGAGCTTCAGACTCCTGCAGTACACCTAGATACCTTCTTGTGGATTTTCCTTCCAACACTGAAGAATTTTAACCCAGAGAAAGGTCTCACTAACAGAGTCCCCGAGTAAACTCAGCATGGCTAAAGTTATACAGTCGTCTTATCAGTATGGAAATCACAGAAAAACCTCTAGGAACCCATCTGACAAATTATATTCCTATAGTTCAGACATGATTTGTGGTTCTTGTTATTTGTGTTCCTTAAGAGATTGCATTATGCATGGGACATGTTGCATACAAATAGATTTTTTTCTGTCTTGGGAGAGCCAGGAGATGAAACATGGCTATAAGATTAATAAGATTAAGCCAGTCCTTCAAGTGATATGATCAGAGTTCTAGACAGGACATTCCACTTTGCCAAGTCCTAATGGTGCTAAAGCAAGTGCTGAAAGAGTAGAACATTTCTGTGAGAGGTTACATATGCTGTAACAAAAGAGAAAGAAAACGCAAAGCAAAAAATCCAGACAGCAGCGAATTTACAGTAATATCTTTAATAGCTAATCAATTAAGTTGTATGCAGAAAATATTTTCTTTTTTAGAAAACTGCTTTGCTATCTGTGATGTCATGCTGCAGAGATTGGATGGCTTCCATCTCAGTAGAAGGGAAACCAATGTTCTCGGAGACAGGCTGGCTAGACTAGTCAGGAGGGCATCCAAAATGCAATATATGTACTTGGTGCTTTTAAAGGACCATTTCACAAATCTGAAAGTAATTAAAAGACATATCGGGCCAGAGAGAGGAATCAAAGAGAAAAATGTAAATGGTAGTTTGGAGCTGTTAAACAATGTTTTACTGGATGTCCAAAAACCATTTCCATACTTGACAGAAAAGGCTATGTGGATTTTAAAAAGAGCCTGGTTTAGTGGGGAAAGGAAGGCAGCTATAAAAAAAGGGAACTAAAAAGTAATATGAAAGCAAGATTTAAGTAAAAGGGAGGAGAAGTGGAGAGCAATGAACATAAACTAATAACTGCTACAAACTGAGAGAGAAGCAAAGAATAAAATAAAATAAAAAAGATAATTGAACAAAAGAGCTAAGGTATGGACAGAAGACCTTGTCTGATAGAAGTTTAGGAATAAAGGGAATCCTAGTAAAGGAACAGAACCATTATCAGTTGGTAATGGGAGGTGTGTAAATATCAACACAGCAATGCACTGTGTTGTGAGGAGAAACAGGATGAAATGTTAATCGTCTCATGATCATGATGAATATTCCATCCCCATATTAAAACAATAAAATGTTAAATGGTCTCTAAAGTTGGGCATTTTGAGATCAGTAACCTTACATATTTGCTTCAAATAATCTGAAAGCAATTTTTTTTCTGTATTGTTATCATTGCTTTTATAATTCTTAAAATACTGAGGTTTTTCTGAAGGCTAGAAGTCGGCCAGTGAGGTACTGATATTTAAAAAGGGAAAATTGGATGATGTCAGTAACTGCAGGCCTGCTGTCATAATAATACTGGAAAAAGATTATGGGATGGCTGATAGGAGACTTAATGTACAAAGAATCAAAAGAGAGTAAAAAAACCTAGTCTCAGTCAATATGGGTGTATCAGAAATAGATCTTATCAAGGTAACTTAATATATTTTTAATAAGATTAGAAATTTGGTTGCTAAAGATAATCAAGTTGATATAGAGTACTGAAGTTTCAGTGAGGCATTCAATTTATTACAACATAACACTTTGATTAAGAAATGAGAGCAGTAAAAAATCAACATGTAATATATTAAATGGATTAAAAACTGGCTTACCAGTAAGTCTCAAAAAGTGCTTCTAAGCAGAATTATCATTAGCCTGTGCTTCTAGATGGGGTCTGAAAAAATAGTTTTACACTTTATTCTATCTTTATCAATGATATAGAAGACAACTTTAAATAGCAGCCTGTAAAAGTTTGCAAGTGACAGAAGAGCAGCAGGTACAGGAGATAATAAAGAAGACAAGTCACTGCTGCAGAACTATCTGGCTTGCTTGGCAACATGAGGTCATTTTAATGTAGCAAGTTGTAAAAACCTACATGTACTCACAAAGAATGAAGGACATATTTATGGCTGGGGGACTGTACTGGATAAAGTAGTGATGATGAAAAGGACTCTTGGGGTGAAGGCAAGGTCAATGGGAGATAATCAGCTGAACAAGACTTCCCAGTATGATGCTGCACCAAGACGAACAGAAATTTGATAACACTGTGCTCTTTGATCTATCAGACAAAGCTATAATAAGATCGAATGGCTAGAATTTAAGCCTCTGTAAATTCAGGGTGGAAAAGGAAACATATTTTCAGTAGTGAAAGTATATGTATCTCCTGTAGTGTATATAATTTTAAAATATTGCTTGATGACTAGCTTTTTATTTTATTCATTTTCTTCCCCACATAAAAAAAAAAAAAAAA
>VZTR01030407.1:0-14914 GCA_013400775.1 Chaetops frenatus
CACAGTGTCACACACACATCACAGGTTGGAGGGGGGGACCATGTGCCCTCCTGCTCCCCCGGGCCTGGTGGCCCCTCAGGCACAGCTGCTCCTCGGCACCGTGGCAGGGACGGCCCTGAAGAGCACAGAGCCCCTCTCACAGGGAAACCTCGGGCAGATGGCGAGGATCAAACACACCTCTGCAGCCGGGGGGCTGGAGGGACGAGCTCGGGGCTCCTCCCGAGTTCAGCGCTGGGTCAAGAGGTGGCTGGAGGGACCGTGGGGATACCGGGACAGCTCACTCGGCACCTGATGCCCAAGGAGCCCCCAATCAACAGCTCCACAAACCCCTCCCTCGGTCCCCAAACCCCTCCCTCGGTCCCCACCGGCCGCTGTGCCCGTCCCTCTCACCCCTCGAGACGGCTGACTCGGTTCATTAGCTGGCTTTGCCGGGCTGCTTCTCATTAGATAGCCAACAAATTCCAGGAAGACAGGACACCCACTGGGCCTAAATGAAATTAGAGAACAGAGAGCTGCTACAAGTGGTTTTATTCAAATTACAGCAAGATATTATCGCCAACTGCAAGTGCTCAGAGCCGTGAGTCAGACCCCCACAAGGAATGAGACGGGTTTAAAAAAAATCATGACTTGTTAAGTGTATAATTAACATTGGGGTTATTTTTATTTACCTTCCAGTTTCTAGCCTTCAGGAATCAAATTTTTGAGTTTGTTGGGAGCAGATTAAAATTAAAGAGGGGAGGAAGAAGAAAAGGAGAGGAATGTGCCCACATTCCTCTTGCCAAGAGCTGGGCATTTAAAGTGACACCCTAGGAGAAACATCCCAGAGCTAACAGCTTTTGGGGAACAGAAACATCCCTGTGTGCCACTCTGGTTCCAGCCAGGAAGCTCAAAGTGAAGCACAGGAAACTGGATGGAGATTTTACCCAAACCCATAAAATGTGCCAGCCCCACATCCTGGGCAAACCCCAATGGCCGTACCTGCTCCTCACAGGCCCCTGCAGCTCCACCTTCCTCCTGAGCTCCCAACCAACCCCTCCCCGGGGCTGTCGGGCTCTGGCTCTGCAGGGACGGGGTGAAATTGTTCCCTCTCAGACACCAAATCAGAATGGCTGAGTCAGTGCAAGTTCACCAACTTCTGTCTGCTGGAGCTCTACCTTGTGCAGGCACCACAGGATCTGTTCCTCACCCATCTCCTTCTGGGATAAGAGGGTTTTTTCCTGGAAGACAGATCTGCACAGGACACAACTGCAACAGCTGGAGCTGCTGCAGGATCCTGGGACTCCCAGCAGGGCACACGACTGTGGGCAACAAATGACTGGGAAGCCCAGTTAGGGTCCCCACATCATTTCATCTACAAGGAGAGGAGCTCTTGGAAGCAGGAGGGAGGACACAGCCGAGCAGCTGGCTGGGTGAGGGATGAGATTCTCAGTGTCCCCAGGCTGCTCACACAGCCTCAGAGCCATCGTCCTCAGCTGATTCTCGTGGAGCCTCCCATGCTCCTGCCTCAGGTCCTGTCCTCCCCTGTTTCCGCTGAGCAGAGAGCACCCTGCTGTCTTTCATTGAAACATCATGTCCAATTTATCCCTTGATTAAACCCATATTTTGCTTGGCTATAAGTCAAATATAAGAGAGCCGCACTCAAGTGAACTAATCTAGGTTTACTTGCCAGTAAGTAATTTGATAGACAATTTGGCAGACATCCACTCCAGAATTAAGCAAACCTGAGCAATAAAGATGTAGGAAAACAATCCTGAAAAGCCATAATGAGACATCGAGTTCCATTCAACAGCAACTCCTTCCCTTTATGTTTTGTTCTGACAGCCAGGACTGTGGTGCTGCCAGTGCCCAGCCAGGAGGGCACGTCTGGTGCCCAGGGAGGAGGCAGCAAAGCCGAGAGCCACCCAAGCTCTGCTGGTGTGATCCTCAGGGGAGCGTGAGCCCGGCTTTGGCAGCCCCAGCCCTGGGGCCAGGCGAGCTCGTGAGGAGACAGCAGCAGGGTTTGCCAAATCACAGAGTCAGAATCATTTAGGATGGAAAAGGCCTCCAAGATCTGAGTCCAAACTTTGAAATCTCACCTGGGAATGCCTTGGAGGAAGGAACAGCTGAAACATCCAGAGCACAGGACATTCTCTTGCCACCAGTAAGCACCTCCCTCACCATGTCCTGCTCTTCCAACCCTGCCCCTCAGAGCCCCTCAGAGCCCCCAGCCCTGCCCCTGAGCAGCTCCAACACCAGCACTGGTGCTGCTGAGCTCCTGCTTGTTACCTCCCCACCTCTGCTGAGTGCCAACACCTGCAGCAGCCCCTTACAGGCATGGGGGAGAGCAGAACGGTGTGGGCCATGCCTGGGGGGGTTTCTCCTTCAGGCAGAGCCTGCAGGGGGCTGTGAGGTGGGTGGTGAGGAGGGGCTGCACTGGGGGCAATGGCCGGAGCAGAGGGGCTGTCAGGCCGTGCTGCTCCATCCCTCATAATGCCATTATGTATTGCTGGCATTAATCACCCTGCTAGGTAAGCATTATGGCACTTTTATGGTAGCTTTGAAGCTAATCTGTCACTAATGCCTGCTGGATTATCATGATTTCTTACAGTTGTGATTCATTAACTCAGATGCCTAATAGAATTAGTATTAAACATCTTCCATAGATTTCTGTCTCGACACGTTGGGTTTTGAAAACCTTTTCAATATTTCATTGTGTTGTATTAAATGGCATGTCAAGCACATTGTGTGGCCTCCCGGAGAGCCTGGCACAGCTGGAGCTGTGGTGGGGGCTGAGCTTGGAGGGGTCAGGGTGGCAGGAGGGGCAGCAGGTCCCTGCTGGCTGCTGGGGTCCCTCGCAGCCCTCCGAAGGCTGTGTGTGTTGCAGGGTCAGGTGTTTCAGGTTTGGAGAGCTCTCCAGTTAAAGGTGTTCCAGTGGCACGGCTGCTGCCTCCAACTCCGGGTAATAAAGGTGGTGCAGAAGAAGTTAATCAGCTTTGAGGACACCAAGTACAGTGGAGACACTGAATATGATTGTGATTATTACCTGGCCCTGGAGGAATCCTTTCCCTCGACACTGCAATGCTATTCCTAGTAGGAATATTATTCCTAATAATCAATATTAATTCTCAATGCATTCTCCAGGGTTTAGAATGACTTTCTTGTTTAGGATAAGATCTTGATCTTGAAGCAGGCTAAAAAGAGGAATTATTACTACTATTATTATTATTAGAATTATCATTATTATCTTGGGCTTTTTTTAAAAAAAAAATCTTATTTAGATAACAATCTCCCCCAGGAGCAGATTGTGGAGCTCACAGGCCTTTATCTGGCTACTTAAACCCACGTTGTGGGTAAGAGAACTTTACAGTTATTATTATTAATAATGTAAGGCCAAGACCAGAACAACATTGCATTAGGCTGTGTGTGTGTCTGTGTGTGTGTGAGGCTGACGGATCTGTACCACAGCCCTGAATTGGCTTTCCCAGCTTTCTTTCACTGGGGAGTCCCCTGCCCAAATTTCCGAGCAGCATCGCTGGTGGCTCCCTGGCAGGAGCCCCCAGTGGGGAGGATGCTCACGCCGGGCACTGGGAAGAGCCTGAACTTTCGGATGCTGCCCTGAACCCGCCGGCGAACCCTTTTTGCTCCCCTGACCCCGGGAACCCCGCGTCGGGGCCGTCAGCCAGGACAACAGAGAGGGGGGGACTTCAAAGCGGGGATTAGAAGCAGCTGTGCAAATTGACAAATCCGTGCGAGGAGCCGCCCGGGCTGGGCACCCGCCGGAGCCGGCTCGAGGCTGGACGGGGCCCCGCGGAGAGAGCCCTGTCCCCGCCACGGCCACCAAATTCCTGTGCTGGGGCTCGGGAAGAAACGCTGCTTTTAGAAATGTTCCTGTGGAAAGGAAAAAAAAAAAAAAAGAAAAAGGTCAGGTTTGGGGCAGGCGCTTGAACGGTCACAGGGGAGGGAGAGTGGAGGCTGTGAAAGGTGGTTTGTCCCGGTGCCAGAGTCAACCTGTGCCGGCGGGCGCATCGTGCCCCGCGTCACCGCCATCCATCTCCGCGGCCCCGGCAGCCCGGTCCGGCCCCGCTGCACCAAGGGCAGAAGTGAGGAGCTGCCTCCCGGGGGCTGCGACCCCGCTGAGCACCCCTGGTGCACCGGCCAAGGGACAGCCGTCCCTGCGGACCCGGCACGGGAGGTGGCAGCGAGGGTCCCCCTCTCCTTCCCCGGCTGCAGCCAGGGATGAGCCCCGGCCGTGTCGGAGCTGTTCGGAGCGAGTTTTGCCATGGAAATGATTGATTTCCCTCCCAACTGCGAGTGGCCTCTCCGTGGAACCCTGGGATTTCCCCCTTTCTTTTTACCCCTGCGTGAGCAAACTAATGTGCACATTTAAGGGGAAAAGAAAACTCGAAAACTTCATTATGAGACAAGTCTAAAATGTGCGTTTAACCCCCCTCCCCGAGTTTTTGGTTACAGAAACAGTTTGGTTCTCCCTTGGATTGCTTTTATGCAACCCGGCAGCAGTTCAAAGCAAAGCCTCGCTGGAGAGGAGCAATTCCTTTGCTTCTCATCAAAATGCTGCTAATTTCTATCACGGCAAGAGGAGAATCTCGAGGAGGGGGATGGAGAGCAGGAGGTCCCACCGCTGTTCTGTGGGTCCTGACAATCTTTTGAATTATGCTTTTCAGCTGATTCTCCCAGTTTAGCAGGAGGAAGAGTGGGGAGTTCCAGAGCTGGAATAAATACTCGGAATTTCGGGGAATGTAAAGGTGGGGGAGGCGGCCCTGGCGGTGCCGGGGTGCCCGGGTGGGCGCAGGGCTCGGTGCGGTGGGGAAGGGTCCCCTGCCAGGCTCCGGCTTTGCCGCAGCTCCAGAAGAAAAGGCCGGCCAAGCATGGCCGGGGCCGGACGCTCCGGCTGCCCGGAGCTCCTCAGTGCAGCCTTTGTTTTAGGGAGTGAAAGGGGCGGTCATGGGACAGCAGTCAGCCGGGCGAGCACGGGGGAGGCCGGGGGAAAACTTTAATTAGGGTAACTTGAAGGCAGGCTTTAACCAGCAGCCGCAGGAGGGCCGGTTTGATCTCCTTGTGGGATAGACCCTGTGATTAATCGCGGCCCTGTCGAGGGGACGGACACCTGCCTGTCACATGCTTTGATTCCCGGCACAGGCTTTGATCTGGGCCGGCTGCGTGGGAGGGTATTGGAGCAATCCCCGAGTCCAGGTCGCTTTTATGCCGCCTGTGGGGTGGGGAGGGGGGCTCGGCTGCCGGCCCGGGGTCAGCCCAGGAGGTGCCGGGGCCAACCCGAGTTCGTCCAAAGGGGAAAGTTCATCCCCAATCCGAGGGGCATGAGGGGCTTGCTGCTGTCCTGGGGACTCCCTGTTGTCCTGGGGAAGAGTGTCCGAGAGAGCAGTGGGGATCTTGGCTCGCTGTCACCGCTGCAGAGTGGAGCTGGTTCTGAGGGGGTCACTTTGTCCCCCTCGACCTGCTCCAGCCCAAGGGGTTGTTGTTGGTGGTGGGCTGAGGTTGGAGCAGCCAGGGAGGTGCCCTGGGTGGTGTCCCCACCTTTCCCTGCTCTCACTGTCCTGCAGCAGTGGCCCCATGACTATTTTGTCACCAGCCTGGCACAACTGGAGGCGCAGAATCATCAGGGTTGGAGGAGATCTCCAGGATCGTCCAGTCCAGCCATCAACCACGTCCCTGAGTGTCACACCCTGAGCCCGTGTGCCACGTCTGTGGCACCAGGAGGAGAGCAGGCAGCAGCACGAGGTGCCCTCTGTGGGGATAAGGGGGACACAGCCCCTTCCCAGCAGGATTCCAGACCAAACCCACCGGGAAACAGGCGGGGGATGGGCTCCAGACTGGCCTCTCACAGCACCCCCAGGGCCCTGCTCCCTGTGGGTCCCTGTGGGCACTGCCAGCTGCCTCTGCCTGTGATTGGTGTCGGCACCTTCGCCCTGGGCCCGGCCCGGGTTATTCTCAGCCCTGACATTTGTGCCAGGCAGGCAGAGCATGTCCCCAGTGCCGGAGCAGGAGGGGTCCCTGCACAGCCTGAAAGAGGATCCCAACTTCTCCACTTTCAGCCTGACCTTGAAAGCAGAGCAGGGAGCTGAGCCCCTCTGGATCACACTGCTGGTGTGGGGGGAAGCCCAGTGGGAAAGCCTGGCACAGCCCTGGCACGGGCAGGCACCGCTGGCACTGGTGCTGGCTGACAGCAGGGACAGCCCCAGCGATGCTCAGAGCAGCCCAGAACCTGCTCTGCAGGAGCTCCTCTGGGTGAGGGGTAACGGGGACAAGGATGCCCAAGGGAGGGTGTGCAAAGGGGTTCTGGTGGCTGCTGGCTCCCAGGGCCTTCTGGACACTCCTTGGATCTGGTGGTGCTCCCATTACTTTTTCTCCCAGCTTCGCACAGAGATGGTTTCCACGATGTCTCAGTAGATGGTTTGGTTCATACAAGCAGTAAATGTCCTGATTTTGGGGAGAGAAAAGGTCTAATGAAGCTCGAGAGAAGCACGGGAAAGCCCTTCTCCATGCTGCATGGGTATAACAAAAACAAATTTCCAAGAGCCCCGGACAGGCGCGGTAAGGCTGTAATGTGGTGTCCTGTTTCCTAATCTCTCCAGTAAGGAAGCAGTGTGTTGAATTTAAAATATCCCTCTGGTAAATGCTAACTATTTAAAGAGTGCTAGGGTCTTAGAAATGCAAAACAAAGATTTGTTGATTAAAAACACATGGTTTGTTCTGGAGGCACGAGTAGCCAGAAAAATCAGTTCTGACAGTATTTTGGCTTTTTCAATCCCACAAGACATGATGGTGATTTATTATAGTGATGTCAGCTGTGGTTGAAAAAAGTTCTCTGTGTTGTCTTAATAAAAGACCTTTACCTTGAAATCATTAAACTCTCAGGCTGTTTATTTGAAGCGATGACTGTGAATGTGAATGGTCCCCTCTAAATCACCCGGCCCCACGCGGGAACATCTGCACACGCAGGGCGGTGACAGCCCGGAGCTGGCCTGGCTAATGTGAGCCCTGTGATGGATCTGATTAGTGAGGCTTTGAAACCTGGTGGGGAGATAAGAGCACCAGGCAGGGAAGGGAGCCCCCATACCACAAAGGGAGAGGGAATTAGAAAGGCAATGGGGTCCATCTGTCTTCTCCTGCCATCCCTGCAGAGCTGCTGCCTACCAGGGCCTGCTCGCCCCTCTGCGGTGCCCATTGCACTCCCTGCTGGGACAAAGCCCAGCATTAACTCTCTAGGAAGGGCCTGGGGGACTGCAAATGTTCTTCACCAAAGCTCTGCCTTGGTGTGTCCCCACTGTAACAGCTGAGGAGGTCTGGTGGCTTCAGGGCAGCATCAGGGGCTGTTGGGAGTGCTGGATCTGGTAACTTCGCCTGATTTTCAGCTGTACAGAGCTTTGCTCAGAAACCTCTGAGCACATCAGGGAATCCCAGGATGGTTTGGGTTGGCAGGAATCTTAGTGTCCATCTCATTTCAACCCTCAGCCCAGACTGCTCCAAGCCCCATCCCTGGCCTTAGATGCTTCCAGGCATGGGGCAGTGCACAAGTTTACAAGTTGACAATATTTTTCTCCCAAAGTGGAGTTAATGTGCCAGCTCTGTCCTAAGGGGGAAGGTGCACCAGGCAGGCAAAGACAAAGCAGAGAGGCAGCAGGGATGGGCAGGGATTAACAAGGATGGCAGGTGTCTGACACCATTCCTGGGGTGCAGAGGGGCCGTGGTGCTGCAGGATCCCCCAGCCTGGCTCTGCCACGAGCCCTTTCCCTGGTGTCTGGCAGCAGCTGAGCACTGAGCAGTATTTACTCCTTGGGTAAACAGTTGTAATCTCCCTAACCAGAGTTTATCACAGGGAAGTGAGTTAAACTCGTCTTGGATAATCCCTGCCTGCTGTGGCTTTCTGAGCAGGAGATTTTGGGATGCCTTTCCATGTAAATGGGTGGCTCTGTGCTGGAGAGTGATGAAGGCTGGGGGAGAGGGGTGCAGGTCCCACCATTCCAGAGGCTGCTCAGCCTGGGGCTGAGCCACAGTGAGAAAGGGCCAGGGGCTCCAGCACCAACAGCTGGGACAGACTGGGAACGCTTGGGTCCATGGCAGGTATTGCTGGAAGGCAGCTCCTCACCCAGCCCCTCACCCCGAGGCTTCTCCAGGTGGAAGGGCTGCAGCTGAGAGCCCAAATCCAGCAGCCGGTGCCCATCCACAGGGTGCCCAGCCTGGCCACCAGTGCCAGACACCCTCTCTGTCCCAATCTTCACCACAACAGAGCCTCACAGTAGGAATTACATTAGAAACAACACAGATGTTGAAAACCCCCCTGGGCGGGTTGTTTACACTGAAATCCCCGGTATCTGATGGCTGGGATGGAACAGCACAAGCCAAGCCCTGACCCTGGGAATGTTACCAGAGACAGATGCTTGGCAGGTACACACATCTCATATATTATCTGCTGCAGCTACAAGAAATACATTTTCTCATCAGCGTGATTATTTTTATTTGACTTTTAAGTCGAGCAGGAAGCCGGCGAGGCTCCCATCCATCAGCACTGCGGCCATTAGAAAATTAACCAAGCTTAATAAACTTCCTGCACAGCTCGCTTCTGCAGCTGCACATCCACAGGAGAACAAATATATTGACTGGCTCTCCATGGAAGCACATTGCTACACAAGACTTGTTGGAAGTGAGCGATGGCCCAGGATGATCCCAGCGTGGCTGTTTCCAGTGGGCTGGAAAACACTCGGGCAGAGCTGAGGTTTCAGGAATCCCCCCGAGATTCACGGCGCTCTGGGATGGTCAGGGGGTGAGGGGTGGGATGTCCTGACTGGGTGTGGTAATTTCTTCATCCTGTGGAAATGCCAGTCTGCAAACTGGGAGAGCTCCTGCTGGTTTCTCCAGGAGCAGGACCCAAACAGGGGCCTCAAGGAGGGGACTTGTCCAAGTGCCCGGTGCTGGGGAGCCTGGGAGCCACGGCCTGGCCTGGCTTTGCTGTTTGGTGGTGATTGAAGAGGGATTTCACAGCTTTGGCAGGGTGGGGATCTGCACTGGGCCTGCCTGGCACGGTGCTGTGCCAAAGAGCAGCGATATTTTGGGGACTCCAGGGCAGCAGGACTGAGCCCACAGCAGGCAGTGGAGACCAGCAGCACTTTCCTCCTCTGCTCTCCTGCAGAGCCAGCACATCCTAGCTGGGTGAGGCAGCAGCACTGCAGCCTGGGGAGAAGGCAGGGAGTCTCTCCATGGATTGGAAAGAGCTCACGCTGCAGCCTCCTCTGTAATGAAGGGAGATGGGCAAGTTCTAACCACACCAGCTGTCATAAATCTTCAGCTCAGAGGTTTCACTCAGTCATTAGATCCACCTGGAGACACTCTCAGTGCTGCAGACGTGGCTACAGGAGTTTCATGCAATGTGTGACTTCCAAATCAATCTCTTTCCAGCAGGCAGAATGAACTGGCTGCTCACGTCTGTGTGTCTCAAAGAGGAGATGCAATAAAAAAGGGAATTCAGCCGGGTACAAGACCACATCTCCTTCCCTTGGGGTGCCTGGATGCCTTTCCAATCTCCTCTTCAAACACCCATCAAAAGGTTTCAGCCAGGCATCCCAGTTCCTGTATCCAGGTAGGGAATGGGAAGGGTTTGTGTTCCCTTTCCTTCAATCCCTCTGCTGCCTCTGCGCAGACCCAGGGGGATGAGCCCCACAGGGGAGCCCCTGCTCTGCTCGGCCCTGGGTGTTCCCAGCTCCTGGGGATGCCCACCACAGACAGAGAAGAAAGTAGAGCAGAGCCCTTGGAAAGTTTTGGGGTTGTGGGTGGGGGTAAGCCTGGCAGAGGCAGTGCATTCTGTGAGTGTCCCAGGGCCCAGCACAGGTGGGTAACCACAGCAGAGAGAAAGGGAGAAAACACCAGCAAAAAAGGGAAAATACTGAGAAAATACCAGCAAAAACCTGAAAATAACACCAAAATGCCACAAAAAAAAAAAAAAAGAAAAAAAACCAAAAAAACAAAAAAAAAAAACAAAAAAAAACAAAAAAAAAAAAAAAAAAAAAAAAAAAAAAAAGGGCTGGGGCTGACACGTCCCACCAGGCTCAGGATGAGGAGGGGCTTTCACTGAGAGGGTTTTGTGGCTGGATCCAGTGGGACAGCACTGACTCCCACGGACCCAGTGGGAGCTGCAGCCTCCCTAGCACCTGCACCAGCACATCCCCACATTGTCACAACTCCAGTGAGGAGCTGGCGAGTGTGAGGGGCCCAAAGACCCCAGACCTCGGGCTGGGGGCCCAGGGGTGTGGGGTAAGGGAGGGTCGCTCCCTTCCTCGCGTGTCTAGAGGCAAATTAAAAATTAAATAAAAAAAATTTGCTAGTTTACAAATAGAACTGTTACTTGTTACTCACAGTATTAACAGTCTCCTTTTATTTCCCCCCCCCACCCTTTTTTTTTCAAGGCTGTGAAAGACGTTTGTTTCAGTTGCCAACATCTCTACAGAACTAATGTGGGTGGATTGTGACAGATATAATTTCTCCATCCTACAGTTTCATCAACTTGAGTTCTGTTAAACTATACCCGCTGGGCTTAGCTCCTTTTAAAGTTTCCGCTTTGACAGGTAGATTTATTAGTCTTGAAATTTGTACAAATCAGATGTCACTTGTGGCAACTTGTCAAAATGTCAGTCTGGTGAGGGAAGCATGAAAGGATTTTCTGGAGAGAGACGGGAGGCAGGCTTGAAAGAGCTCGAGCAAGGCAGAAGAAAGGAGCTGGGAGGGATTGCAGCCTGCTTGATCCTGGGGGTTTTACTTTATTAAATATCTAGCGCCATACAGTGGGAGATGCTGCTGGATCCTGCCCGCCAAGACATCAAGGCTGTCAACATCCGCTGACGGCTCCGGCACTCCGCAGCTTGTTCTGGGTATTTAGGGCAGGGGTGAGGTGTGGGGAGGGGAAGGTTCAGCCTGGTTTTAACGCTGCTGCCTTTGAAAGGCTCCATTACCGCCCTAACGAGGCGAGATCCCCGCGGGTCCCCGGCTGGGAGAGCGGCAGCTCCGCGTGCCTGTGCCGGGGGAGTGGGGACCGGCCACCAGCACCCCCTCCCCGCCCCTCTGCAGCCCTGACAGCCTTCAGAGAGCCTCCAGTGTCTTGTGTGGCTGGAGGGGACATCCCCGGGCCGCCCGGCACCAGGCAATGTCCTTTATGCAGGTGTTTTTCCTTGTGGCATCGGCAGTTTGATTGTGCGAACTCTGCTCTGTCCCGTGCCCTTCTGGGGTGTCCCTGCAGTCCTTGCTCGGATGTGGATGTGGATCGGCTGCTGCCCAAGGAGTGGAGTCTCCCTGGCCCTGGGGCTGCAGACCCAGGTAGGATTGAGCTGCTGAACCCCGCGAATGCTGGGCAGGGACAGCACCTGGGCTGGACACACGGACACACTCAGCCTCACCAGCCCTGGGAAAGCTGCAGGCAGTGACCTCCCAGCCCCTGGGTTCTGTGGATGAGCAGCAGCTCCTGAAAAGGGCTCGTGCTGGAAGTGGCCAAGGAAGAGCAACCGTCTCCTTCAGCACTTCGACCCAATAATTTTAACTGAAGTTTTTAATGGAATAAATTTAGAGTTGTTGAAATGAAAACTTAAAAGAAGTTCTCAAGAACCGCCCCCCCCCAAAAACCGCAATTTAAATAACATTTTGATCACCAGTTCCAAGACGATCAGGAAAATCTCCACCGAAACTAACATTTTTTCATGAATATTTACACTTTGAAAAATCTGTTTTGGCTGAAAAGGCGTTTGTTGATGTTTGCTTGGCAGGTGGTGTCGCTCCCCAGCGACGTGGGGAGCTGCTGTGGGGACCTGGCACAGGGACCTGCTGTGGGGCAGGATTTTGGTGCTGTGGCCCCAGCGGGGTGACAGGAACAGAGCCCAGCACAGCCCTGCGTAGCTCCTGATGGGCCTCTCCAAACTCCAGAGCCACTAAAAGGGTGGGAAAGGTCCTGTGTCCTGTCACCCTCCCTCCTCTGGAGATGCTGGGATCCCAACCCAGGAGGTTCCCAGCAGGGACAGCCCTTCCCAGTGCCCAGGCAGAGCTGCTCAGACATTCCCACCCACAGCAGGGTTTTCCCTGACCCAGAGCTCGCCCCAGTGCTCGTTCCCACCCCACCCTTTGCTCCTTGCCCCTTGCTCTGTGTGCACATTGGGGTGTGATGTGAACACCGAGCTCAGGTTGGTGTTTCTCCCCTGCTCCCGAGCTGGGACAGGCCCCAGAGCGGGGTGGGATCCACGGCAGCCCCCGCTGCCATCGCCTTCCCCACGCTCTGGGCTTGATGAGGATCTGGTCAGGCCCAGGGGAGCAGAGGGGCTGGGACGTTTCCTGTCACCCCAGCACGGTGCCACCGAGTCCTTGTCCCCTCATCCACCCTCTCCTGGGGGACCAGGGGCTGCTCTGGCACCGTGGGCTGGGGGTTGGGGGCTGTTTTCAGGGGGATTCCTGCAGCAGGAATGAGAACGCACCTTACCAACAGGGAAATTAAGCTGGGAGGCTTTACTTAATTAATCATTACATAAATGTTTCCCTCTTCGAGAGGCTCTGAGAGGAGAAGGGGAAAACCCACTTCACACGGCAGGATTTTCTTCCAAGGAAATCACTTTGTTTCACATCCAGCCTTGATTTCCTTTCATGTGGCAAGGGAATGGTGGCAGCTTGATTCCCATACCCAATGTCCTCCCGGCAGGGATGTCCTGCCCCTCTCTGGCCAGGGCAGGACCATCCTGGGCAGCAAACACCACCTGGGCTGGGGCAGGAGGGGGACAGGGCCTGTCCACCCATCTGACTGCATTTTTCCATGGGCCCTGAGTGTCTGCAAAGCGATTTCGGTGCAGGGAAAGGGAGAGGAGAGGAGAGGGAAAAAAACCCGCCTGGCAGGAGTTCAGAAAGCTCTCCAGCTTACACATCTGGTTCTTATATTTCAAAGTTAATTAGTCATATTGAGGCTGTCTGAAGATAAATTTATCATCCAGAAAAAACACAAACAGTTTGAAAAATGAAAGGAAGTGAGGTGACACGGCTTGACGTTTAAATAAATCATTTTAACATGATTAAAAACCTTGTCCTCCCTGACACCCGGCGCCGGATACTTTGTAAAGACTTTTTGACAAAGACAAGCCCCTGTTTGGTACACAAAGCCTCTGCCATTCAGTTACACACACTAATCTTTGGCCAATTACTTCTCCCAGCGACTACTGGGGCTGTGGTGAGGGGTGTGGGGCTGGAGCAGCCAGACAAGGGGGACAAGGATGGCCAGAGGGGCTGGAGGAGTCCGGCTCAACAGGGTGCAGGGTGTGATGGGGATGGAGACAGAAAATGGACTTGGGCTGGCAAAACCAAGGGCTCCACAGAGCACCCCAGTGAGCCCCCCCAACTTGGGGGGGTACCTAGAGATGGGGCTTGATCCCCAGGAAGAGGCAGGGACACCCCAGGGCTTCACCTCCTCACGTCCATCCCCCTCAGGGCTGATCTAACACCACCCAAAAGCTCTCTCCCATCAGCAATTTTGCCTTCCCAGCTTTGCTAATGGGATATCGAGGTGCTGGTTCTGCTGCCAGGGTCTTGTCATCCCCGTAATTCTCACCCAGGCACGTTGGTGCCACTGCGTGTCCCCACTAATTCCACCCAAAAGTCTTATTAAATCAGAGGCTTTCGTTTTACACCCGTGTTATCAAATTTCCTTCTCGCTGGCTTGACTGATGGAAGGTTTGTGATTAAATGAAATGCTCTCCCTGCACATCAGCTGGAGAACAGCCCTGTGTGGCTGCTTGACAATGTGTCCATAGGCTGAGCATCAATCATTATTAGGGGAAATCAGCATCTTGGATGACCCAGAGGAAGAGCTCATCTGCTTTCCATTCCTATTCACCTGCTCTCTTGGATGCTTTCAAGGGATATTTAAGTTCTACCGACCCTGGCTGAATTTCTGATCTTTTTAATTTCCCAAGTCCAGCCCCATCTCTCAGAAATCACCCAGGATTTCTTTCTGTTGACCTGACTCAGCCCAAGGCCTGGCTGCCACGGCTGCGGGGGGAGCTTGCAGAAATCTTGGAGATTCTTGGTGCCTTAAAAATCTGCAAAATGGGGACCTTAGTGTGTCCCCCCCACACTTCCCACCAGAGCAGCAGCAGCCAGACAGGGAGGCAGCAGAGCTCCAAGAGCCTTTGCCTGTTTGGAGACGGAGAGGTTCAAGAAGGTGGGAAGATTCACATCTTGTGACAAGAAAAGAGCTCTCCTGGGTCTGAAGGAAGCAAAGTGACATAAAAAGCATGGAATGAAAATAAATAAATAAAAAAAGTGACGCCTAATGGATAAAATGAATATTCAAGTTGTTTCCAGGGAAGAGTCTCTGACTTTGGTGCTGGTTACAGTTACAAGGTTTGTGCGTTTTCTTGCTGTCAAAGCCTTCACCGTAATTGTCCAAAAGTTCCTTGATTATTTCTAACAAAACTGTCAGCTGCCTTTGAAGTATCAGAAGAGTCTCATCACATCTTATTAAATAGTAAACATCATTTGCAAACGCACAGGAGATTTCGACGCGGCGTCAGGCTCCTGGGTGAAGTGGGTCGGGGAGCTGTGCAGGCAGACAGGGCCCCTGAGCCCACTGGGGTCCCACCACAGCCCCATCCCCATCCCCATCCCCAGCCTGGGACACGGGGACACCGCCCCCAGCAGGGGGACAGGTCCTGGCAGCTCGGCTGCTCCCTCACTTGGAGCAGGGAGAGCAAGGGGAGCTCCTGCTGCCCGTCCCGTGCGACTGGGGGTGTCACAGACGGGGCTGGGGGTGTCACACACGGGGCTGGGGGTGTCACACACCGGGCTGGGGGTGTCACACTCCGGAGTGGGGGTGTCACAGACGGGGCTGGGGGTGTCACACTCTGGGCTGGGGGGGTCACACACCGGGCTGGGGGTGTCACAG
>VZTR01030469.1:0-17076 GCA_013400775.1 Chaetops frenatus
CCACTGCCACCACCACCGGCTCCTTCTGCAGCAGGTCGGCGTCGAAGGCCACCCCGCGGAAGAAGGGGTGGCCCTGGAAGTGGTGGAGGTAGCGCAGGCGGTACAGGGGGTTGTGGCACAGCAGCTGCGGACAGAGAGAGCACAGTGAGAATGGAAATCCCAGCATCCAGCCCGGGGGCCAGTGGGGACCCCAAAACGCAGGCAGGAGGGTTACCTCGGCGAGCAGCCGGGCCAGCTCAGGGCTGAACTCAGGTGGGCTCTCGTAGCTGCTCTGTTTGACACGTTCCAGCATGGCCACATGGTCCCCCGCTGGCGCCACGGGGAACTGGTGAGGCATACAGTGAATTCAGGGTCTCCTTGAGGTGTCCCTGTCCCCCCCACTCTGTGGTCCTTACCTCCCCACTGGCCAGAGCGAAAAGCAGGACTCCCAAGGACCACCAGTCGGCCGCGTGGCTGTAGGGCCCCCCGCTCAGCACCTCTGGGGCTGTGGGGAGAGTGGGTGAGCACCTGGGGGTTTGTGCCCCCCAGCACAGTCCCCCCAGCACAGCCCCCCTTACCCATGTACTGCAGGGTGCCACAGATTGTGTGGGCTCGCTCACCCCACTGCAGGTACCGGGAGAGGCCGAAATCGGTGAGTTTGAGGTGCCCTGTGGGGCCAGACGCCATGTGGGAACCCGTAGAGAGGGCGTCCCCATTGACGGGGTGTCCCCACGGATGGGGTGTCCCCAAGGCATTCCCACCAGGCTCTTACCTCGCTCATCCAGGAGGATGTTCTCCATCTGAAATGAGACAGGCACTGAGGTGGCCTCTCCATGCTGGGGGTTCAGAGACACCCTGCCCCCCCCCACCCCATCCACCAGCTCCCCCAGCCCCACCGCCACCCACCTTGACGTCTCTGTGCATGATGCCCAGGTCGTGGAGGTACACTGGGGACAAGACAGAGCCATCAGTGCCACGTGTCCCCTCCCGGCGCAGTGCCCGCTGCCACCCCTGGGGATGGCTGACCCTGCCTGCAGTTCCCGGCTGGTGGGCACAGCGGTGGCTGTCCCCGGCGCGGCGCATCACTCACCCAGCACCAGCACCAGTTCGGCGGCGAACAGGCGGACGGTGGCCTCAGCCAAGCAGCCGGCCGTGCGCCACAGCGCGTGCAGGTCCCCGGTGCTGCAGTAGGTGCACACTGCCGGGACAGGTGACACGCCTTACTGACCTTGGCTGGCCTGGCACCGGGGACACTGGGGTGGCGCGGGCACAGGGGGGCGGAGGGGTCGCTGGGGCTGTGCACCGAGGTGGTGGTGATGGAAGCGCTGGGGTTATAAAGGCAGCAAGGTGGCACGGAGCGCCTGGACCACACTGGCACCAGGGTGGCACAAGCACCAGGGCGATATGGGCACCAGGCTACGTGTCTAAGGTGACATGGGCATGAGTAAGGTGGCATGGGAACATGCAAGTACCACGGTGACATGCGGGCACTGGGGACACACGATGTACCAAAGTGACGCGGTCCTTGGGGGGTCACACAGGCACTGGGAACACACAAACTGCAGGGACTGAGGTGACGCAGCCACCAGGGCCAGGCGGGCACCAGCGCTGGGCTGCTTCGTTCACCCCCGGCACCGGTGCCCGCCCCGCTGTGGCTTGTCCCCATCCCTGTCCCCCAGCCGGCTGCCCGCGGTGGGTGCGGGGTGGGAGGCGGCAGCCAAAGCTCCCGGATCCCCACGGGGCAGCGGGGGGAGCGCGCGCGTGTGCGGGGACACGTGTGCGGGCGGCGGGGACGCGTGCGCGGGCAGGGGCGGGGCCGGGGCCAGCCCGCGGGCAGATGGTCACTCACTGATGAAGAGGTGGCGCTGGCCCTGCCAGCTGTCCCCCAGCCCGTGGACAAACGGGTGCCTGACCTGTCTCTGGGGACACAAAAAGCACAGAGGGTGAGCGGGCCCCCGGGTGGGGGGCCGGGGACCCAGTTTCTGCCATCTTCCATCCGCAGCTCCCGCGGCCTCCTGATTGTCACCCTAAAGCCGTTCACGGGCTGGGGTCCCTCCTGGGCCCCCCCTCACCTGGATGCTGACTTCTTCTTTGCACTGTTTGAGGGTGTCACGGCGCAGCACCTCCACTTTGGGCACGACCTGGGGGAGGCGAGGCAATGTCAAGGGGGGGGACAAGGGCGGGTGGGGGCACCCATGGGCCCCGGGGGCCAGCACCCACCTTCACGGCGCAGACCTTCTCCCTCCCACAGTCCAGCACTTTGAGGATGGTCCCGAAGGAGCCTTTGGCCACGAAGCCCAGGATCTGAGGGGAGGAACAGGGGCTGAGCCATGGAGATGGGTTTGGGGTGCTCAGGCTGGGGGTCCTGCATGGGGTAAGGTGAGGGGCACAGAGCACCCAAAGCAGACGCTGGGGACATATGGGGACCTGGAGGACCCTAAAGGGACCCCAACAGGATACATGGGGACCCGGCATGGGGCACAGGGACATGGGGGACTGAGACACGGGGACCCCAGCAGGGCAGCGGTGGGTGTTGACAGAATGCACAGGACCCCCGGGAGTACACGCGGGACCTCGGTGGGACGCCACGCTCCGGTGGGTGCAGAGGAACCCCGGTAGAACACACCGAGACCCGACACGGGGACCCGGCGGGGATAGAAGGGGACCCGGTGGAACGGCCGGGGACGCCGGTAGGATGCGCAGGGACTCGGCAGAGCGTGCAAGGAGAGCTCGGTAAGGCAGTCGGCGATGCCGGGATGGCGGCACGGGATGCACGGACGGCGCGGGAGGATGCTCGGGGCGCTGGGGGACCCCGGTAGGAACGTGCAGGAACCCCGGTAGGACGAGCAGTGACACCGGTACAGGGTGCGAGGGGACCCGTTAGGGGACCGGGGCTGCCGGGGCGGGATGCGCGGGCAGGACGCGCCCGGAGAGGACGATCGGGGACCCCGTTCGGATGCACCGGGACCCCGTTCGGAGGGTGGGGGCTCCGGGACGGCACCTTGAGCTGCTGCTGGCGGGCGGAGGGGCGGACGGGGAACTCCGGCAGGAACAACGAGACGAGCTGCGGCAGCGGCCACCCGGGCAGCGGCGGCTCCTCGGCGGGGCCCCGTGGGGCCAAGGCGAGCCCCGGTACCGGCACCGGTACCGATACCGGCACCGACCCTGCTCGGCTCAACAGCGCCCGCACCCACGACCCCACGGCGCGGCCCTGCGGAACCGGGGGCAGCGTCAGCGAGGGGACCCCGGGGTGGGGGATGCCCAGGGGGTTCCCCGGGACTGATGCCGCCGCACGCACCTGGGGGGGCCGCGCCGGAGCCGGGGCCGGGCCGGGGCCGCTGCTCGTCGCTCCCATCNGGCTGCCCCTTGCACCGCGACACCCACTCGTGGCCGAGCCCCTCCAGCCCGGGACCCCCACTACACAGCTGGGGGTTGCTCACCCACCTGTGATTGATCCCACCCTCACTCCAGGACACCCCCCGGGGACCGATCCCAGCCCCCCTCCGGGACCCCCTCCCTTACCCACTCTGGGGCTCCCCCTTCAACCCTTCCTCCTCTCCTCGCACCCCACGTGCTGAGGCCCTGAGGGGGTGCCTGCAGTCCCTGCTGAGCCCCAGCATGGCCCTGAGCTCACTGAGAAGAATGGAGAGAGGTAAGTGCACAGGCTGAGCCCAGAGCAATGCAGGGGTGCCCTGAATTCCCAAAATGGGTGCCCTAAGCAACTGCTGGGAAAGAGCAAGGGGTGAAGCCCCCAAGGATGGGGTGCTGCCGGGCTGAGGGGTGCATGGTGCTGAGCCTAGCACTGCAGGGTGAGGCAAGAAACAAGCCACTGGTCCGAACCTGTTCCAAATTAAAAACTCTTTATTTAAACTTTCCCCCGTTCCCCTGTTTCCCAGCCTGGAGCGATCCTGCTGCTTCACCAGGCCCAGGGGCTGGGCCCAGCACCCGCACAGCAGGGAGGGGGAGAAGCTCGCAGGAGCCCTTGGCATGAGGGTTCTGCACCCCACAAAGCAGCCCCGGAGCACCCTGTGCCCCACATCCCCATGCTGCTCCACCCCTGCCCCACAGCGACGGGGCTACCGAGGGCCTGCTCATGGCTGAGCCCTCCTCGGGCACTGCCGAGCAGCACAGCCCCCCCTCTGCCTTCGGGGTTCCCTCCAAGGGGGGAGCACAGGGCACCCCAAGTCCCTTCCCGGCCTGCCGGGTGCTGCCATCATTTGCGCCTGCCGAAGATCGACTTCTTGCTGGGGTTCTTCTCGCCCACGCTCAGCCCGATGAGCAGCCGAGCCTTCTCGTCCTCCTCCTGCTGCTGGATGGTCCCGTCGGATTTGTTCTCCAGCTTCCCCCGAGCCTCCGTGCCCGCCGCCGGCTTCAGGCGCAGCTTCTCTTTGATCACCTGTCCCGGGAGTCAGGGGGCTCAGCACCTCCCACGGCCACACCCTGGGCCCTCGGCATGGGTGACAAGCTGCTGAGCCAGTGCAGCTGCTTCCCACTCTGGGAAATGTGCCACCCACCCTAGGGTTACCATCTCCATCCTGGGCAGAGCGGCTCTGGCAGCCTCTGGAACAGGAAGAGGGAAGTGGTCCCACGCACCTGTGCCACCAAGGCTTTGCGGCTGTCCCTCTTCACCGCCATGGCAAAGTCCAGCCATGTCCATGTGTTGTTGTGGTACTCCAGGCATGGCAGCACCAGGTTCAGGTCGCCCCAGTCCACGCTGTTCTTCTCCCCCTGTGTGACAGAGGTGTCAGGCAGTGTGGGATGATGCCCCAGGCCACCCCCAGCAAGCCCTGTCCCACTGGTCCCACACCTTGTAGCTGACACAGAGCGGCACCTGCGGGATCTTGATGTAGATGAAGGAGTTGTTCATGGCTGCACGCTCCTTCATCTTGTCGATATCATCCACGGGATGCTGGGGACAGAGCAGGAGCCGTGAGCAGAAGGGGAGGAGAAGGGACACAGCCAGGAACCAGCAGGGAAGGGACAGCTGGGCACTAGGCCACAGCATTGCTTCATCGGGGAGAGGTGAGAGCTGCTCTGGCATGGTGTTGGAAGAATGAGATACAGGGATCACATCAAGCATGCAGGCGCCTGGTTGTAAAGGATGCAAATCCTCATGGTGGGAGGGAGCAGGAGAAAACAGACAAGCGTGGGAGGGAAGTGTGGGAGGACATGGTTACCCAGCCCTGCAGTCAAGGGAAAACAGACTGGCACCACAGCAGGGCTCTCACAGATTCCCCGCTCACGGCAGCAGGAGGTACCTCGGGTGCTTTTCGGAACGATCTTCTGACCCCTGACGTCCGATTCAGCCCCTGAGCAACTCCCTTCCCTGGGCCCAGTGAGTCATCGGCCGCGATCAGCTGCCGTGGCTTCACCACGGGGATCCCTGGGGCAAACAGGGTGCGAGGTGGTGGTGGTGGTGTCCAGCCAGGGGTTAGCCATGACCCAGACCCTCCCACCATCTCCCTGTCCACAGGGGACACCACAAATCCCTGTTCTTCAACTCATGGCTGGACAGCAGCTGCCCACAAACATTATCCTGGACATGCAGCCAGAGCTGCTCAAGGACAGGCAGAGAGGAGGGTGATCATGAGCCTCTCACCTGTTGTCACCAGCTTGGACTTATCCTCCTCATCCCCCACCTCCTCCTCCTCCACATTACGGCCGGGGAAGAAGAAACCCATCATTCTGTGGAAGAACTGGTGGGTGAGCTGGATGGTGAGAGGTACCACATTCACCTGTGGGACAGAGACACGTCAGAGCCAGGCACACACTGCCTGTGCCCCACAGAGACCCTGGCACCTCCTGGCCAACCCTGGCACCTCAAAATGCTCCTTGATGGAGATGCCTCCCACTGGCGGCCGGACCTTGCTGAAAATCCTCAGTGCCAGCTGCCGGCCGGACTGGCAGGAGCTCTGGGGACGCAGCACCACCTGCAGGGAAGAGGATGGGTGGTTGGGGTGAGGACAGACCACTCTGCCCAGGCCACCCGAGGGTCCTCAGGATGCAGAGCTGCTCCCCCAGCTGCCACTCGCCTTGTACACCGCGTTGGGCAGCAGGTTGTTCATGGTCACCCAGCCCAGTTCCAGCAGATGCTCGGCTGTGTCATCAGACTTGTTGACCTGCGCAGACAAAGCCTTCAGCTCCCAATGTTCCTGTCCCCAGCTCAGGGGCCGTGGGCACTATCCAACTCCACACCTTGCTGTAGAGGAAGCGCTGGAGCTCCAGCTCGGCGATGCCCAGCTGCCCATCCTCCTCTGTCAGGCGCCAGCGCGCCTGGGCAAAGTAGAACTCAGTCCTCCGTGCCACGCTCACGTCCTCCGGCTGCTTTCGTAGCTCCATCTTGTTGGCTCGCTGCAGCTGGAAGTCCTTGAAGCACCTGCAGCACACAGGAGAGAGCTGGGATGTGGGAGTCCTGGAGTAAGGGGAACACAATGCTGGGGAAGGCTAAGATCATAGAATCATAGAATGGTTTGGATTGGACACCTCCCACCAGAACAGGTTGCTCCCAGCCCCATCCAGCCTGTCTTGAACCCTTTCAGGGATGGGGTAGCCACAGCTTCTCTGGGCAACCTGTGCCAGTGCCTCACTGGGAAGAATTTATTCCTAATATCCAATCCAAAGCTACTCTCAGTTTAAAGCCCCCTTGTCCTACCTGATCAGTATGTTCAGCTCCTCGCTCTCCAGCTGCAGGTCAGCTTTTTCCTGGCTCAGCTGCTGCTGCAGCCGGTGGTTCAGGTCAAGCAGGATCTCGTTTTTGCTGTCATCCTTCAAGGACTGAAGGACAGACAACCCTCAGCACCCTCTGCCCTGGAGTGGGGATCCCAGGGAGCCAGGGATGTGGGCTCACCTTCATGTTGGAGTACATCTGCTTCTCCAGCTGCCGGATCTGGGCCACGTGCTGCCTCACAGCCTCTTGCAGGTGGAGGATACTGCTGCGCTGCTCCTCAGGGTTGCTGGAGATTTCCAGCTGGAAACGCACCCGCTGCTTCTTCTCACTGTGCTCCTGGGCACAGGAATAGGGCAAGGTTAGGACTGCCATGGTGCAGTGACTGGCATGGACACCTGGAGCCCCATGAGTACCTTGCGTTTGGGCTCCACATGCAGCAGCAGGTTGTTGACTATGTCGAGGATCATGGCATACTGTGCTGGGTTGGTGGAGATCTCCAGGTCATGGTGGATCAGGGTGAAGGTGTCCACAGCTCCTGCAGGGACACAAAGGGCAAGTGGGGCCTCAGCATGGCCAGAAATGCGTTGCGGACTCTTCCTGCATGCAGCTCTCTGACCTCAGCAGGGCCAAAAGAGACCATCCCTGGAGTTAGCCAGCAACTGTGGGTCAGCCCAGAACTCTACTCTCCAAGGCACACTGCCTGGATGCACCCACCCTCCTGCTTCTTCAGCAGATCCTCCTTCTCCTGGTTGGCAGGGGTCTCGGGGGGCTTTATCTGCGTGGCCAGCTCAGGGTCGATGTCGTGGCTGTAGCTGATGTAGTACATGCGGCAGCTGCAGCGAGAGATGATCCTCTGCACCTGCTGGGTCTGCTGGGCTTCCGAGGGCTGATTCCAGTCTGGGGACAGGCAGAGGGACCACAGTCAGAGTGCCATGTCCCAGCACATTGGTGACCACGCAGTACAAGGCTTGGAGCATCAGCCATTGCCTGGAGCCACGCAGGGACAGGCCAGGTGCTCTCAGCTCTACCGGCCTTGGGGTCACACCTGAGTGGGACTGGGGTAGGCACAGCAGCCAGGGCTGTGGGCAGTACCTGTTGTGGTGCTGACCATGCCCCCCACTGCCTGCCCACTCTCCATCAGCTCCTGCACTGAATCCAGGCTCCTCTGACGATGCTCCTCAATATTTTTCACCTGAGGAAGCAAGGAGGCACTGCTGACTGTCCCCATTCTCCCTGCCTTGGCCAGGGCACTGACAGCACTGCCTGTCCCCCACACAGCCTATCCACCACATGCTCACCTCCAGCCAGAGCTGGCCATGCTCCCCCTCAGAGGGGCTGCTCTCTGTTGTGGCAAAGTACTGCATGCCATCCAGCAAGCATGTCCAGGATGTCTTCTGCTTCAGAGTGTCCCCGTACCAGGCGGGGTGGTGCTGGCACTGCAGCAGCTGTGCCTTCGCAGCAGACACGATCACACAACCCTCCGTCTCTGCACCACGCAGAACCATCTGTGGGGGGAGAGACCCCAGGGGTGTGATGGACCTTTCTGGGCAGGCACACAGCCCCTGTCACAGGCAGGCTGTGGGGACAGGCAGGTACCTGGCAGTTCACCAGCTCAATGAGGCAGTTGCGGTTGTAGATGTCGTCGGTCTGGCAGGCGGCGATGCCGCAGAGCTGCTCGCTGGCCCCCGACTCCTCCTCCGTGAAAACCACGAACTTGTCTGTCTCCTCAATGAGCTTCTGCAGCATGTAAGCCCCTGGGGAAGGAGAAAGGGTCAGTGCAAAGCTGTGGGGGGACGGCTCAGAGGTACAGGATGAAGGCAGGCACAGCTTTGGGCTGTGGGTTTCCCCTTGCTCCCCTCCCTGCCACGCTCACCCCCTGAGGAGGCTCTCTCAGGACGGCCACTGGTGATGGGAGCGGTCACTCTGGCAGGGATGGAGTGAGCAGAGAGAGGGCCTCGCTTCAGCTTCTTGGCCTGCAGCTGTGTATCGATCTTCAGCCCCTTCAGAGCCTCAGTGGACAGGTTACGTTTGAGCACAGCCGCCTTCTTGTAGCCGTCGTAGAGGCCGAAGGCGATGTCCCGGTTCGTGGTGGTCCAGGACGCCCGCAGGTCCACCAAATGCAGCTGATGTGTGTGGAAACCGTCATCTCCATCACGCAGGGGCAGCTCCTGGGCACAGAGGGTCAGAGCCTCAGCACAGCAAAGCCAACCCTAGACCTGCCCAGTGGCCTCATGCAGTGGGGCTGGGAGGCCTGCCAGGCAGAGAGTGGGGGCTGGAGTCCAGAGACCCCAGCATGGCCCCATGCCAGGGATGTGACAAGGTCAGGTGCTTGGTAGATCAGAAGCCCTGAAGATCTGTGTCCTCCCCAGCCAGATCCCTTCCCCACTGCACCCAACAACCAACATCCCCTTGTCCTGGAGATGCCACTAGGCCAGCACAAGCTGCCGTGTCCTGTTTGCAGTGGTACCTCCTCAGCCATGCGGTTGCTGTGCCGCTGGTAGGTGAGGGAGGACAGGCTCAGCAGGTGGGTTTTCTTCACCAGGGTGTCGAGCTGGTGGTCGGCGTTCTCGTCACAGGTGGAGGCCATGAGGTGCACAGTGACCTGGCTGAGGTCACTCACCATCTGCGTGATGCTCCACTCCGAAATGAGGCGACGCATCACCGTGCCAGCTGGGGGACAGGGACAGGGGTCAGCCAGGGCCCTGCTGTACCTGGAAGTGCTGCTGGCAGGATTCCCACTCACCCTGTGGGATGAGCCGCTGTGTGCCGCGAGTGAAGATGTGTCCCTGGCAGCATTCCACCTGAATCCCCCGCTGCTGGGCAAAGGAGGCCCAGTAATGCACCTGAGAGGGAGCAGAGAGCAGGGGCTGAGAGCTCAGCAGAGGCAGAGCAGGGAGGAAACACTGGATTCCCAGCCCTGGGAATTACCTGCAGCTGGGGGAACAGCGCAGTATAGGACAACTGCTTGTAATGCTGCCCCAGCTTCTTCTTGCTGGGTTTCATGTTGTTGAAGAGCTTCCCACGGCAGATGGGCCGTGTCACGCTGGTCCACGTGGCCCAAAAATTCTGCATCCAGCGGAGGGTGCTGCTGTAGAGCAGGATCCGGGGCTGGGAGTGCTCTGAGAATATACCCACCATCAGCCAGCACCATGGGGCCGGGACATGGCAGCACCCAACCCACAACCAGCATGCCCTGCCACACCCCCTCTCGTCCCCAGGAGATTCCCAGGATGCTGTCAGCCACCTTTACTGGGCTGTGTCAGGTCCATCCGGATGGAGAGGTTGAGGTTCTCGGAGCGGAAGGCACGGTAGGAGTCATACTGCTGCCCCACTGGCACCTCGGGCAGGAACTCAGGGGAACGCAACACCACGCCGTGGTGGTCGTGGGGGTTCCCATGGCACAGCCACTGCAGGTCCAGTGTCATGCACAGGTCAGGCAGGTGCAGGAAGCAGCAGTCGTCATATCTGAATGCAGAAAGAGACCCCTGTCACCTCCCAGCACTGGTGGGGGCCCCCCGTGCTCATGGCCTCACGCTCACTTGGAGGCTGTCCGGACGTTGATATCCAGACTGCCCTTGAAGACAAACTGCCCAGGCTTCCAGTGGAAGAAGAGTTGGCTCCACTCCCAGTGCATGTTCTCCGTGGTGTTGTAGGGGTCCTGCAAGGACAGGCGTGAGGAGAGGCAGGTGTGAGCTGACCCCACACCATGCTGCTCCCCAGTCCAGTGGCACCCACCTCGGTGGCCAGCTGGTGCAGGTTGGCCTGTTCAATGTCCATGTGCCAGTCTCCGTGGAAGAGAAGGCGGCTCTTGTCCCACCAGGGCAATGGAGCACTGGGGTCCTCTGAGGGCTTGGTGAGAAGATCCACACACTGGCTGATAAGGGTCCAGGCCGGGTCCCAGCAGGGCCCCCACACGATGGTGTACTGGGAGATCACAGCTGGGGACACAGAGGTTGGCTCAGCCATTCGCCCTGTCCCTACCCCACGACAGAGCCCCCCGTTCCTCCAGCTCTTACAGTGAAAGTCATGGTAGAACTTCAAGGGTGGCATGTTCCTCTCCACCGTGGCATCCCCCCAGGGCAGCCCCAGCTTCAGGACCTGGCGGCGCCGGGAGCAGGCCTGGCCGCACTGCTCGGCTCCGATCAGCCGGCCCGACAGCTGCCAGTTCCGGATCTCAAACAGGTACCGGGGGTAGTCACGGATCCGCACTGCAGGTGGAGGAAGGGCTGAGGGATGGGGCGCCAAAGAAACAGGCAGTCCCCCACTCTGGGCCACAGTAACAGCCATCAACCTGTCACATCTCTGCTTCCTTCCCACTCCCTTTGAACTTCCAAAAATAGTTTTCCCTGCTTGGTTACACACCACATGGTGCCAGCCCAGGCCACACAGCCATCGTGCTGTCCTCCAAGGGTAACCTCCCAAGAAGCAACTCACCAAAGAAGCTGCCAACTGTGCCCTTCATCATGCGGCACCACTGGGTGACCATCTCCAGACCCTCTGGGGGGAACGGGCTGACGTCATCCAGGTCCTTCATCTGCTCCAGCACACGCTCCGTGCCGTGGAAGGACTCATCAGCCATGGCCACCAGCTCCAGGTGGGCCAGGGTCCAGGTGAGGAGGGCCCTCCTCATGGGTGTGTTGGCGTAGAGGCGCCGCGAGCGCTGGATGTAGATCTCGATGTTCTTCTTCTCCAGCGAGGCATAGAGCTCCTCGATCTTGCGGGCAGGCAGCAGCTCCCCGTGCTGCTTGCGCAGCGCAGCCACCTTGGCGTCCAGCAGCTGCAGACGCTTGGCGCTCTCCTTGCTCTCATCCTTCATCAGCTCGTAGTTGTCTCGCAACTTGACCTCGAAGACGTCATCCAGGAAGACCCAGGAGAAGTGGGTGACTTTGAGCAGGAGGTCGGGGGGCAGGGCCGTGCTGGTGGAGCGCCCGGGCCGGTGCAGGCCCTTCAGCCACTTCTGCACGCCCACGGCAGCGTCCAGAGTGCGGGAGAAGTCGTACTGGTAGGGGAACTCGATGGTCACGCTGGCGAAGGAGAAGGCCCAGCTGCGGTTGCGGAGGGTACGCAGGGTGGGGAAGGCATCGCGGTGCCGGACGACCTCCTCCAGCTCCGGCAGCAGCTTCACCTCCACCTCCTTGAAGCTGAAGATGCTGTGTCCATCAAAGCCAGCAGCCAGCTCGGGGCAGTAGCCGTGCAGGGCACCGCCGTGCCAGCTCACCGAGGTCCGTTCCGCAGCCAGGCTGATGTAGTTGGCCTCAGAGACAAAGGCTGTGAGCTTGGCAGAGCTCAGCTCCAGGGACAGGGACAGGAGTCTCTTGGGAGGGGGCCCTTTTGGCTGGAGGGGCCCCGGTGACTCAGTAGGGGTGGCTGGGTGGGACGTGGGGCTCTCTGGGGGCAGGGAGGGAAGTGTCCTGTGGCCGAGGGCGCTCCTCAAGGCTTCGTGGCACTGCAGGGTGGCCAGGGTGTGATGGTACAGGTGCATGTGGTCAGGTGGGCTCCACAGCACCGCCAGCCCCTCGCCGCACTGCATCTGCACCAGAGAGTGAGCAGGCACCACATCACTGCCAGGGCAAGCACAGCACAGCCCCGTTCTCCCCCCAGCACCTTTCGTGACAGCCAATCCTCCCCCTGCCCCATCCACCCCCAGTACAGGATAAAGCAGTGGCCCTACGGCCAAACCAACCTCCAGAGAGCGGATGCTGCTGTGGTAGGTGACAGAGAGCATGGAGAGGTTGACCACTGGGTTAGGGATGGCAGGAGCTTTGCAGCATGGCTGCATCTTCTCAGTGATGCTTTTCACCAAGGCCAGCACCATGCCCTGGACACTGACCGTGCAGCTCTCAGCACTTCCCAGGATGGTCAGCGTGTCCAGCCGCAGCTCCAGGGCACCTGGAAAGACAGCATGTCAGTGCTGGAGGCAGAGGAGACACACCACAACGTGCCAGGTTCCTCTGACTGTGGGGTTATTCCAGGACAGCCATCTGGGATCAGCCCAGACACTATTTACCCACTACGGCCGAGAGTGTGAAAAGATTCACATCTTCCACCTTCAGATCCACCTTCCAGAGCAGTCCCCAGGGCTCGCTGGAGGCAGAGGGCGGCTGCTTGGCAAGCTCAGCCCCACCAGGCTGCGGGCAGAAAAGGGGCAGGACCCTGGCCAGGCACTCAGTGCAGGTGTCTGACGACTCCACCTGCAACCCCCGGATGGTGCAATCCAGGAACAGCGTATCCGACTGGGCACTGGACATGCCCAGGGGCTGGTTGTAGCTGCCCTGCAGGACAAACAGGATGAACGCTCTCAGGCTGCAGGACATCCCTGCGCCACCACATATCCTGTGCCCCCCACATGCAGTCTGAGACTGAAAGCCAACCCTTGGTCCCTCGGCTCGCCCCTCACCTGGAGGTTGAAGGAGTCGAGGATGAGGGCTTCTCCCCACACATGCATGTTGGGGGGATGTGGGGCACGCTGGATGTGGGAGTCGTTGCCCACTCGCCAGCACAGGTGGTCCACGGCCAGCACCGCTCGCTGGTGCACGCTCTGTGGCCGCAGGTGCTGGTAGTCTGTGGGCACAGAGGAGGGGGAAGTGCAGGCAAGGCTCACCCATAAATGGGCACCCCAGACACAACCGGGCAGAGATCCACAGCCCCCAGCCACACAAACACACACACACAGAGGCAAACACAGCAGCAGCATGGCCCTCCCCATCCCCATCCTGGTGCCTCTCTGGCAGACCCCAAGAAGAGCCCAGCACTTCCCTGATCCAGCCTGTACCTGCAGAGATGGAGTTGAAGCCCAAAGCGAAGGGTGGCGTGTCCCCCAGCTGCACGGACACATTGACGTTGGACAGCGAGGCACACAGGATGATGGGCGCCAGGATTTGGGGATAGCTCCTGCGTGGGACAAGCAGAGACGGGCTGTTACTGGGAGCTATATGCCATGCAGCCTGGCAGAGAGCAGGCCCAGAGGGATGTCCTCTCTGTAGGGGCTCCCTGATCCCCTCCTGACTGGCCTCCCCATCCCACAGGCTGTGCACGGGGCAGATAAGGTGCTGAGTGCCCAGGCACCGTGCCAGAGCGTGGCCAGCAAGAGGAAACAAGCTGTGATACCAGCAGCTGCACTGAGGCCAAGTTTACCTTCCCTTGTGCCCTTGGCTGGGGACAGGCACCGCCCGGCACCTGTATTCCTGTGCCAACAGGCCCAGCCAGTGCGAAAACTCTTGGTGACGGTAGTGGATGATGCAGGTGTTGAGCAGCACAGCAGCCGAGAGGTCAATGGCTGTGACCTAGAGCAGGGAAAGGGCCAGGTGGCAAAAAACTCGTGCCAGGAGCCAAACCAGTCACCCCCGGGGGACAGAGTGTGCCTAGCGCTCGCTCACCTGCACACTGGTCTTCAGGGAGTTGAGGCACACAATGCGCTGGCGGCTCTGGGACAGGAGAAGGCCATCTGGGGGGACAGAGGAGCACAAATGAGGGGTGGCAGAGGGCAGTGATGGCAGCGCTGTCCCCTCGGTGCCCTCCTGGCTACTTGCCTTCCAGCTGGAGGTCTACACTCATTTGGTCCAGGTCTGAGGTGGGCGTGAAGTTGCGCAGCGGGATTTGCTCCTCTTCACGCTGATATAGAAACTGCAGCAGCTTCAGGCTCCAGGTGAGGTGCCTGGAAGATACAGGGAGTCACTGCCAGGAGAGAACTGCACTGTCACGTTTTCCATCTCCCTGTCTCTCATCACCAGCTGACCAGCATGTTGGCATGGACAAACACAGCAGCCAGTGCCCAGCTGCAGCACAGCCCAGTGCTCTCATCCCATCGCCTGAGGATGCTGTCAGCTGTGCTAGTGGAGAACCAGCTCACGTGCCTTCCTCCCTCCCCAAGAGCCCAGCCCCAGGCCAAGTTCAGTCCTTCCCACTGGAGCGGGCTTAGGAGTTGCTCTCTGTAGTCTGGCAGAGCCAAGGGATGAGCAGAGAATGGCACAGTTGTCCCCAGGTCAATGTCCCCAGCATTAATTTGGACTCAGCCAGCCTCCCCCTCCACCTGCCTCCTTACCTCTTCTGGCTGTTCATGGACAGCACCATGCTGGTGTTCTCCAGCTTCATCTCCACCCTCCTGGGGATGAGCTTCAGTGTGTCCCTGCTCAGCACAGACAGGGACTTCGAGGGCTCCCCTGGGCAGAGAAGGACAGAGAGAGTCACAGGAAGGACTTGCCCAAACCCTCACACCCTGGAGCAGGAGGGAGTGATCCTCCAGCCAAATCCCTCTGGCTCCAGAACAACTGTGGGGGCTGCCCAGAGCTTGTCTCTGTCTTTGTCCTGACCTGTGCTGCGCTCTTCCCCAGCGCTGCTGTGCTGGGCCCCAGCAGTGACGTGGTGCAGGAGGGGGCTGCAGAAAAGCCCCTCGTGCAGCTCTGCCTGCAGCGTGCGGACGTAGAGCCGGACACCCACCAGCCGCCGCTTGCTGCTGATCTCCAGGGACAGGGACAGCGCCAGGGCCAGCTCTGCCAGGCACGTGTCATCCTGTGCACAGAGGGCACAGCAAGGAGTCACACAGTGCCCTCCCAGTGGGTGCTGCAGGTGGAGAGCTGGGCACAGCACAGAGCCCAGCACCTGGCAGCATCACCCAGCATCAGGGATACCCTGGAACAGGTCCTCAGAGTGTCCCAGAGCCCCAGTGTCCAGGCTCCAAGTGTGGAATTTCTCCCTCCCCCAGCACTCACCAGCTGGCTGCTCCGGAGGACTTTGCTGTTCACCTTTGTCAGGCTAACCTCGCATGCCAGGCTGGGGAGAGCAGAGAACAGAAGGAGGATGTGGGCCTTGCTGCTGCCAAAACAAGTCCCTGCCCTCTTTCCTGTGGGACACCCAAGTCCCTGCTCCAAGTGCTCCTAAAAGCAGAGCATGCCCTAACTCCAGGCACACCATATTATTTGCAGAACACACAAATCAAGCTTCCTGTGACAGGAAAAGGAACCAGGCCAGCCTCAGAGGAGGCCAATGCGTCACACCACAGGTGACATGGGATGCTGCTGAGCAGGACAGAGAGAGGAGAGACACAAGGCTGGGGTCAGAGGAGCTTTGCTGCCCTGGAAGCTGAGTGGGGTACGAGCACAGCATTACCTCTTCCCATTGCCATTCAGGAGGAGCCGTGTCTGGCTGGCCTGGATGTGCCAGAGAGAATCTGAGGTGGCCACGTGCAGAACCATGATGTTGATGGAATCCATGTGGATGGAAAAGAGCTGGGGGGAAGGTGCTGCTGTGAGGGATATCCAACAGCAGCGCAGCCCACAGCAGCCTCTCTGAACCAGTGCCTCACCTGGCTAAGGAGCCTCAGCAGGGAGGGTTTAAGGGTCAGGTCTGTTCTGTTTTCATTCCCATCAGCTTCTCTGGGAGCCTCTGGGACAGATGGCTGGAACCCAGGGCCTTTCTGGAGATCCGTGCGGATTCTCACCTCGCCAAAACACAGCTCAAAGTAGCGCCTGGGGAAGAACAGCACAGGCAGCTCTGACAAGAGCTCGCACTTGGCACACCCGGCCCCATCACCAGGGATCTTCCCCACCACAGGGATGTGCAGGACCAGCACAAGAGCACCCACAAGACACTGCCACCTCAAAGCATGGGTCACTCCCTCACAGAGCAGACCACAGGGAAACAGGGATAGCAGATAGAAAGGTGTGAAGGCAGCAGGACCACAGCCAGCAGGGCCCAGGGTGAGCCAGACCCCCACAGGGAGCAGGGAGGGAGCTGGGGTGGGGGCACATACGGCAGCTCCCGGCTCAGCTTGCTGGAGATCCAGACGTTGTCGATCTCCTGTAAGGACACACGGCTAGGTCAGAGAAGAAACAACTTGGCTCTGCCTTGTGATGCTCATCTCAACATTCCCACTCCACTCTCAATGCCTGGGATCATGCAAGGAGCAGCCAAAACCCTAAGTCAGGCCATGGGAGGAAGGGCCTGGCACCAGCCATGGGGGTGCTCAACAGGACAGCGGCTGCATGGATTTGCTGCCAGCCTGGAAGTGACTGCAACCACCGTCCCTGCCTGTCTGCCAGTGACCACCCCGCGCCCAGGTACCCACCACAGTCTGCTGCTCCCGCTGGAACTTGAGGCTGATGTTCTGCGCCCAGAAGAAGCCAAAGGAGCCGATCTTCAGCTCTGCATGAAGCTTCTGCCGGCACCAGCTGACAGCCAGGCGACATGCCAGCCATCTGCGGGGAGAGGGGGAAGGCCAGGGTCAGCCTCCCCACTGGGGCTGCGGTCTAGGGATGCTTTTTGTCCTTCGAGCACCAGCTCCAGCCCCCACAGCTGGACAGGAGCTCCCAGGGCCTCAGGGTGGGGAAGAGACCCTGCAGGACCACTCCCAACAATCCCTGACCCACCCTCCCAAGCCCCGAGGCCTCCCCATTCCCCTGGCACCCCATGCCCACCCCTGCAGGCCCTCCCGA
>VZTR01030488.1:4329-27267 GCA_013400775.1 Chaetops frenatus
AAAAAAAAAAAAAAAAAGGCAACCAGCAGGGAGTTTTTGGGCTGGTCAGTCACTCTGCAGGATTGTGACACATCCCAGAGAAATTCCAAGTGGTTCTTTGGACACATCTGCCTCAACAACAGCAAGGTACAGGAATTCCCAGAATATTTGGGGTTGGAAGGGACCTGTGGAAATTTATCTATTCCAATCCCCTTTCCAAGGCAGGCTCACCTGGAGCAGGTGGGTTTGGAATGGCCCCAGAGTGGGAGATCCACACCTTCCCTGAGCTGCCTGAAGTGAAAGCTCTGGAAAATTCTTTAAATTGTCCCTTGAGATCCAACATAAACTGAGAGGGACAGGCAGGGACAGCTCATCCACTCTTCCTGTCCAGCTGGAAAAGTCACTTGGGGCACCTGAGCTCCCAAACATCATTTATTTGCCTCAAGAAATGAAATTTTGGGCTGCTGAGGCGGTGTCAGGAATGAGTGGAACCCTTTAACAAGGAGGCAAACCCCAATTTCCCTGCCTGGGAGCCATTTCCTGAGGAAATCCCAGGAGTCTTGGCCTTTCCCAAATCAAACCCCCTCACAACCACCCTGTTCTGCTGGAGTGCTTTAAAATGACGAGTTGATTATTTGGGTGCAATTGCATTCCAAGCCCAGCACCTTCCAGAAGGAGTTTTGGCTCTGCTCTTCCTTAGGAATTATTTGCTTGATGTAATTGTAGAGCGTTGGTTGCTGTGGCAACGGGACCCCATTTTAAATTTAGAAACTCATTTGTTTTCTGTCACTTTGCTCTTTGCTGGTAAGGAGACAAGCTGTTTGCTATTAAATAAAACTTAAAGAGAAGGGGAGATTCAACGGGGATTAAAAAATAGAGTGTAGGAAATGTCGTGTAGCATTCACTCAGAGATGAAGGAGAAAGCACCAGCAAGGCCAGGAGAGAAACTCCGGAATTTTTTTGGGAATTAAGGGGTAGTTTTTGTGCTGCTGAGGGGGGATATTTTGGGTGTGAATGGGAATAAATCCAATGGAGCTGCTGCAAAGGATAGGAGGCCTGGAATCCCCAATTCCTGAGTTTATTATCCCATTTCTTTGTTCTCTACAGCAGAAAGGGTCACTTGGCCTCTTTAATTTTGGGATAAAATAGTGACAATGTGCAAACTACTGAACTTGGAATGATGGAATTAAGCACCTGAAAATCTCCAAGTGGGCGTTTGCCCTCTTCCCAACAAGGAATTTCCTTTTATTTCCTTCGTGAGGGATTTCCTGGTGTTTGTCTAACCTGTCCTAAAACCTTTCATGATGGAGATCCCTGAATAAACTGTTCCTCTGATCAGCTGTCCTCAGATATAGGAACAAAAAAATCACATTTCCTGGGTAAATCTCTTCTTTTTCTCTTTAAGTCCCTTTCTCTTGTTCCACTCCCAATGGATTTGTCCTTTCTCCTTTTTACAGGAATTTTACAGGGCTTCTCTTGGGCCCTTTGAGGGTGTGTGGGGTGCAGGAAACACCAAAATTTGTGGTTAAATGAAAAGCAGAGGAACAGAATTCCTTGGCAGTAGCAGGGCCACCAGCCAGGTGTCTGAACCACCTTGTCTTTAAAAAAAACTTAACTCTTTTTTTTGACCTGGGAGATCCTCAAATGCCTTCTTGAGCCTCAATACAAATGCAAGGATGGCACAGTTCTAATTTTATCCATTATAAATTAGATAAAAGGGAGGTGGGGTGATTTTGTTTGGTGACTTAGTTTAGACTCTTGGGTTATTGATGAAAGAAGGAAAATAAAAGACAAAAAAGTCACTTAAAAATGCTGGTCAGTGTTGCTGTGCAAAACCTCTGGTAATTCAGGCTGTATTTTTTTAAGTATCAATTTAAATTGATCAATCTGTGTTTTTATTTTTGTATTATTTAGTAGATTTTATAATCTGTATTGAATGAGATAGAATTGCAAAGTCAGGGGTGCAAAATTAGAGTGAAAAAGCTCCGTGCTCAGACCCTGCCAGTGATGTCAGCAGAGGATTCCTCAGGAAAATCCCGTGGTGGGAATCACCTCTCAGTGCCTGGGAGAGCAAAACCACTTTCCCAGCTCCATGAGAAGTCCAGGAATCCTGGATTTATCCCAGCAGCTCCCTGGGGTGGCTTTTGTCTTCCTGGCTGTCTGTGAGCTCTGCTCAAACTTCCTGGGAAATCCTGGAAATGTAAAACAAGGAACATTTTAGGTGCTCAGCGGCTTCTGTGAGGTTTTTAGGTTTTGCTGCCTAGAAAAAAATTAATTCAATAAAAAAAATTTAGGAAGCTGACATTATTCCCAAGAAATGGGTCAGTCTCCAAAGGGATAAAAAGGGATGAAAAGGAGGTGGAATAAAAAGTGCAGCCCTGCTTTGAAAGTTTTGGTTTTTTCTTCAGCCCCTTCAAATGGAGCCATGGTGACAATCCAGGACACTCCACTGTCACCCTGATGTGCCAAATATACCATGGAATTCAAACAATAATTTTCCCCCACTCCTTCTGGGAATGTTCTGTGGCAAAAAAAAAAAAACAACAAACAAAAACAAACAAACAAACAAACAAAAAAAACCAACCAAAAAACCGCTGCTTTTAAGGAACTGGGAGAGTTTTCTTTATTTTAATGCTTTGGCCACGGTGGGTTTTGTTGGAGCTTTAATTCTCAGCCTCTTTCTGGAGCTCTGGATTAAGCTGGGATGTTCCCTTGGAGACAAAGGTGATATTTCAGATTTCATAATATGGGCTCAGTACTTTAAACAACATCTAAATCAGCCTGGGATCTTTCCAGCAAAAGGGAGAATATAAAATATTGATGTTCCTGCTGGAAAAGTAGGTCTTTCAGATTAATTTTTTGTCCATGAAGTAGAAACCCAAGGATTTTTAAATGACTGGAAGAGCCAGGCTGGTGAATTCAGCCAAGGAGCTGCAGGTTTGTGTTGGAGATGATTTTAAGTTTTTGCTCACATTAGTGGCCTCAACTCAAGCTGATGAAAACTGAAATTCAATCTTAAAACTTTCCATGGAATCATGGAATGGTTTGGGTTGGAAGTGACCTTCAGGCCCACCCAGTGCCACCCCTGCCATGGCAGGGACACCTCCCACTGTCCCAGGCTGCTCCAACCTGGCCTTGAAGACTTCTATAATTATTTTTAACGTTATCTATTCCTGGAGATGAATCCTTATGGATAAAACTGAGTCTCCAGATGTTTGTGAGTGTTCCCAAAGCACTGCAGGAGGCTGAGCTGAGCTTTAGGGTTTGAAGCAGGAATGGCCATGGGATGCCAGATGTTGTTTTGTGATGATCTACAGCTCTAATTGATCCATTTAAACAATGTCCCAATTATCCTCCAGGCCTGGATTTCCATGGAAACAGCAGCACTTCGGGGTGGAGCAAAGGAATTTGGGATTTTTCAGTTCTGCAATTCAGCTCAGATTTATTTTATAATAAAAATCTGAGCTGGATAAGATGGAATTCAACACATTTATGGACTTTTTTTTGTGCAGGAAAGAATCAAATTATGGAGTTTCATCCCAACATTCTTAAGTTTTAAGTGCTGCTTTTGGCTGTGGAATTGTCCTGCCAATGTCCTCTGTGAAATCCACATATTTGGGAGGAGAGTGAGCTCAAAAATTTATATTTATAGCAAGAACATACCAAGCGAACTTAATTTCTAAAATATGGAATTTATAAGAATTTCAGTTTAATTTATGGGAGTTTTAATTTAATTTATGGAAGTTTTAATTTAATTTATAAGAATGTCAATTTAATTTATAGAAAATTTATAAAATTCATAAAAAATTCAATATAGTTTATAGAAATTTAAATCTGTTTTGTAGAATTTTAAATTCAATTTATAAAAAATTCAATTCAATCTATAGAAATTTTACTTTATTGTACAGAAAATTCAATTTATTTTACAGAAAACTTAATTTATAGGAGCCTTAATTTATAAAAAAGTCTTTATTTTCCCCAGAATGTTAATGAAGATTATAACCAGGATTACCCTCCAGGATAGCTTGATCTACTCTGGGCACTAAAATTCTGCTTAAATAGTTCTTAAACTAATTAGCAACTAACAGAAAGGCAAGTTTGTATAGCTTTTATATTGTACTCAAATTAAAAAAAATATTTAGAGAATCAAAAGGGGTGGCTATGAGCTTTGTAACCCCAGCGTGTGGCTTTGAGAGAGGAATCTGAAAAGCAGCAGCACTTTCTGCTTCTCTTTAGAATAAAACTCGTGGAATTTTCTTCAGCCAATTATAAATAACTCCTTTATTTTTAGTGGAGTGGAATAATAAGATGCACCACTCCAAGTGGCATTTGGATGTCTTCAAATAATCTTTTTTTTTTTTCTTTCTTTCTTTCTACCCAAGCAAAAACTGCAGAGAATTTATGAGTGACTGGTTTTATCTTAGCTCATGGGTTGGCTTTTTTCCTGCCATGATTCCTTGGTTCAATCAAAACCAGGGATTGAGCTGCTGTTCCTGGAGCTGGCTGAGGAGAGCTTGGGTGGAAGCGAAAATATTAAACCAAACACAAACCTAATAATGGAAATACACAACAAAATGTGTGTATTGTAATGCAAAATGTCTCCATAATGAAAACTATGGTTGGTTTGGATGAACCAGCTCAAGACCGAAAGGTTTATTCATTATTTGTTGCAATTCTGGGGTGCTGGTCACCCGACAATGATTTAAGGTGCTTAGGAAGTGTGTGTGGGGGGATTTTCGGAGGGAGCCTTTCCTGGGCTTTGGGATTGTTCCTCCTGTCCCAGTGATCCCCCCCTGGACACAGCCCATGCATTCCCAAGGGATGCTCATCCCCATCCTTGTTTTTAACACACCCAGAACTTCCCTCGCCTTTCCCTGTTGGAGTTTTCTCCACTGAGGGTTTGAACTGGGCCTTCAGCCAGAGCTCTCTTTTATAATGTTTAATTTTCCCCCTTGGGTGATGAGAAAAGTGCACAAACCCCTGGAATTCCCTGGATTTCCCTGTCCCAGTTTGCTGGGACACGGATTTCATAATCTGGATTCCGCAAGAGGGAGAGAGGCCTGGTGGCAGCGTGGATTTATTTTATGGAATTGCCACTGGAATCTGTTTTTCTTGGACAACTGTGAGTCACGGAGTGTTTGTCAGCACTTTGTTAGGAAAGCTCTGAGCAGCTCCAGATGCTTTTCTGGAAGGAATCAGCAGAAGGCACTGACAACTTTATTGGCTGCTGATGTGAACTTGGACCCATCCCTGGAGTGGGTTTGGGAGGATGATGGAATTGCAGCAACACACGGCCCTGGGGTTGGAACCAAATTCAGGGAGCCTTTGGTACATCTTGGATGGGCGTTTTTAGCCGAGTCTCCCCCACGTTCCTCCTCGCTTGGCTGTTCCAATGATGCGTTTGGCTGCGAGGAACACCCAGCCTGAACGGAAAGCACTGGAAGGACACTCAGAAACTCAGCCTGCAGGGCTGATTTAGGTCTGCACTGCACCACCTGACAGCGTTTCTGCACTGCTGGGCTTCAGCTTGCTGCCCACTCAGTTTCCTCATCAGCTGTGCCAGGGCTATCACAGAATTCTCTGGCCCTGCTCAGTCCACTCCAGCTGCCCGTGGCACCTCTCCCTTCCTTAAAACACGGGGCCTTTCCCATTTCCAGGAATGTTTACAGTCTCCCCCTAATTTGGAGCAGGTGTTGGAGCCTCTCTCCTCTGCTGTGCAGCAGAAGGTTCATATATTTTTCATGATAGATGGAGATAAATCCTGGTGCTCGGGATGACCATCTGTCAATGGGTTTGTTCTCCCGGACCATCAATAAAATGGTTTGGGGTTTGTGTTTTTGATTTATTTGACTGTGAACCTGGTGTTGGTGAGGCATCCCAGTTCCCACGTGGAGTTTCATGGTTGGCCATTACCAGCCTGTTTCATTCCTTGATGGGAATTTTCGTATTGGGATAATTCTGGGAAAAAGAAAGATATGGGGGTAGGAGCCAAAATTTCCAGAATTTCCTGCTGGCAGTAAATAAAACCTTGGCAGAGGCTGTGCATGGGAGTGATGGAATCGCTGCCCTTGGAAGAGTTAAAAGAATGTGCAGACTTTGGGACACGGTTTGGGGCTCGCTTGGCAGTGCTGGGGAATGGTTGGATTTCATCTTGGAGGACTTTTCCAACCTCAGTGATTCTGTGATAATGGGGGATCTTGGAAAGGGTTTCTGGTCCTGCTGGAATTTTCGTGCTTTTCCAGGGATAACATTTAAATATTCAGGGTGTCCCTCGCTGCTCTCTGAGCTCATTATCCCACTCTCTGCATCTCTTCCCCTTCCCTGGAGAGAATAAAATTCCCAAACTCATCTGTCCAGCTCGTGGCATTACCCCTGGTGGTCTCTCTGCTGCTTTTTGGGTATCCTTTTGTTTTTTCCAGCACCTTCGTCACCTTTTGGGACTAATTTCAGGGACCTTCATGTTGGGCTCCCTCCAAAAAGAAGAATTCCTGGTAGAAGTCAGGCAGTGGGAAAGAGCAGGGAGGTTCTCAGGGGTGATGCCATCAGCCAGCAGAAAGCTGGGGTTCTGTGAGGAGTCAGGAATCCAAATGATTTTGGAATATTTTGCTCTTTTTCTGAACTATTTTGATAATGGAGTGTCATTAACGTGGCTGTGAGCAGGCTAACACAGCTGCAGCTGTTGTGTTTTTGGGAGGGAACAGATCTTGTGTCCCTGCCCGAGGAAACCTTACAGGAAATTTTCCAAGAGCTCATTAATAGCAGAGCCTAAATATCCATTCCACTCCAAAAACGAGCACTCTGGGCTCAGCTTGATTGTTCTGGCAATTAATTTGATACAAGAGCACTTCCAAATGAGCGGGTGGGTGAAGGCTGAGGGGAGGTCAGGTTGTTTCAGCCTCCATCCACTTTCCCTCATCCCACCCAAAATTACCCACACAAACCTGCTGGAGAAGGGCATGGATCTTGCAGGACAGGTCCTGGTGGCTTGGAGTGAAACCTTTGCTGTGGCCATGCATTTTGGGGGGGTATTTGGAATGGTTTGCTGTTCTTTGGAAGCAGAGGAATGAAACCTCCATACGTTTTTTGGGGGGATATTTGGAATGGTTTTCTGTTCTTTGGAGGCAGAGGGATGAAGCCTTTCCCGTGGCCATGTGTTTTTGGGGGGGATGTTTGGAAAGGTTTTCTGTACTTTGGAGGTCGGGAAAGCTCTTCCCTAAATCCTGGATCATCATGGAGACTCTCCTACCTTTTCATAGTTTGTATATGGGTAATTTCTTGCCTTTGGGATTACAGCTGGTGCTGGTGGCTCCTATTTCCCAGAGAAAAAAATGGCCCTGAGAAAGGTGTGGTTTAATTTTCAGGGAAGATTCTCCCTCCCTGCACCAGGATTTGGCCAGTGAAGGGTCTGGCCAGGTGGAATTCTGTCCTTGCCATCCACATTCTTTCCAGGAACAGAAGAAATGGTTCCTTAAATATAATTTAAGAGATTTTTTCAGAGCTCGTCTTACACTTCAGTCCAAAGTAGGATTTGGGAAATGTGTGCTGGAATGAAGGGGTCTGGGCATGTGCAGAATTTGGGCAGGTTTGAGCACCTCAGCTGCAGAGGGAAAGAAAATTCACCTCATCCAAGTGCTTGGGTGTCACTAACTCAGGGATCCAGGAAGTGGAGTTTGGCTCTTTATCCCCCAGAATGTCTAATTCTGGTCCTGTGGAAATATAATAATTATTATTAGTTCCCATAATTCCAGTGTATTTCAGTCAGATGAAAAAGAACAAGCAGCGTTTTTGACTGATGGATACAGGGAAACAAAATATAACTTCTGCAGGGAAAGGAGAAAAAGAAATAAGAGGGTTGTTCTTCCTCGTAGATTTCTGGGGTAATTCAGAATAAATAACTTGGAGAAGTTTGGAAGATCCTTTTTATGTGGTTTTACTGCAGTTTAATAAAATAATTTGGTTATTAAGCTTTTTTTTTTTTTTTTGCATTTTCTGGTGAGATGGCCACAACTGGTCTAAAAATTTAGATGTAATGACTCCTGCAAGGGACTCTTGAGGCATTCAGAGCCAGGAGAAAGTTGTCTGAGGGATTTTTTTAGTGTGGTTTTTTGCTCAATGAGTATTTAGTTCTATTTTCTTCTTTCCAAGTGCAGGAGCTGCTTAGGGGACTAAAAACTTGAATTTTTTTCACATATTCAGCCCTTTCATTCCCTTGACATGGTGCCACCATCACCAATGAATTAGAAGGTCTTCAGATCCTTCAGTGGGAAGTGAATCTCCACTTTCTGCTGATTTTATATCCAGGGGTGACAACACCCTCACTGCTTTTGCTTCCTGGCCTGCTCAGGAATAGTGCATTTTGCAAGAAATGAGAGTTATCTCAGCCTGCAGCTGAGAGCATCTCGCTAATATTAAGCTCTAATTTGGGAGGGTGTTCCAAAAAACCAAAACTTTTCAAAAAAGAGGGATAATGGATGGAACTGAGCTCTGCAAAGAGAGAGAATTTGGTAGGAATTGAGTCCAGCACCTCAGAGGAATGGAATATTTCACCTCTTCTACCCTGATCTCTGTTTTGATTTCTGTAATTGTTTGAGTGCATTTAAGCTTCTTTCTTTAGGGTTCTATTCTCTATCTAAACACATCAGGAAATAAGAAATTAGCTACCAACTCTTCAAGAAACCCAAAGGGCAGCTGGAGATAAATTACATGTACTGTTAAAAATTTAAAAAGAATTTATGTCTCTGCTGTGCCCCTGTGAGCAGAAATGTGGATCAGTTGGCTGAAATTTTGGAATTCATGTCTCCCCTGCCTTGCCTGCCCTTGTACCTTAATTATGAAGCTCTGGAGAGGGGGAATTTCCTCCTGGTGCTGCCCAGTCCCCTGGGATGCCACTGGAATTTTTTATTCCCTTGTCCTGACTGATTTCAGGGGAGCACAAGGAGGATGCCAGGATGGAAAGGGTCTCAGGGCCTGCAGGGCAGCTCATAAATAATGTAGGATGAGGGTTGTAAATCTTGGATCTGGCACTCCTGGAGCTTTTCTTTGTGCTGTGTTAATTGGGATGTTCATTTCTGCAGAGGGAGCTCTGCAGTTGTGGGGCTGGAGCGTGGCCAGGGAAGGGAATGGGGTTGGGGAAGGGGCTGGAGCAGCTGAGGGAGCTGGGAAGGGTCTGGAGCACCAGGAGGGGCTGAGGGAGCTGGGGAAGGGGCTTAGCCTGGAGAAAAGGGGGGTCAGGGGGAATTTCTGGCTCTGCACAGCTCCCTGCCAGGAGGGGACAGCCAGGGTGGGATTTGGGATCTGATCCCAGGGAACAGGGACAGGAGGAGAGGGAACGGCCCTAGGCTGGGCCAGGGGAGGGGCAGGGTGGAAGTCAGCAGGAATTTCCCCATGGAAAAGGTGAATAAACTCTGGGAGGGGCTGCCCAGGGAGGTTTGGAGTTCCCATCCCTGGAGGTGTCCAAGGAATTCCTGGATTTGGCACTCAGAGCTCTGGGCTGGGGACAAGGTGGGGATGGGGCCCAGCTTGGACTCGATGGTCCTGGAGGGCTTTTCCAGCCTCACTGATCCTGGGACTGTTCACCCAGCTGAGCCTTCCCTGCCCTCCCTCACCCACAGGGTCCTCCCCACCCTATCCCCATGCTGTGCCAATATTTATAATTTATTATCTATATAATTATGTATAATTTATTGCAACAGCAGATGGAAAAATTCCTTTCCCGGGACAAACCCCTCCCGTTCCACAGGGAGCATCCCCAGCAGGGAGGGGGATGCAGGTCAGGACCCAGCAAGGTCTGTCCCAGGTAAATCCATGTGTTTTCCTGCTGCAGGAGCAGCCCAGCTCTGTAAAAATCACAGCTCCAGTGATTTGGAACCTCCCACTTTACCTAAGCCCCTCATATCTTGTTTTCCTTAGCATTTCCTTAACCTTCAAAAAAGGAATGGATTAACTTTTAAAGTAGGAATGTGCTGGCAACTGTCAGAGCTTGTGTTTACCAGCCAGGAAATAAAAAAAAAAACCAACCCCAACTTGTCAGGAGAATAGCTTTAGAAGAGGAGGGAATGATTCCTTGCTTAATTATACATTTAAAAATGAGAAATTTATTCCTGCAGATTATTTCAAAGGAATTCTTCAGTCACCCTAAAGGAGCACTGAAACAGGGAATGTTTGGGCTCCTCTGCTGGAACAGAATCCTCCTCACCTGGGTTATGGGTGAGAGATTGAACTGGGATTAGACCAGGGAAACTGGGAATAAATGGGGAGCAAAGGATCACACCAGCTCCTAATTATCCCAGTCCTGGTGGGAGGGATCTCACGTGTCCTCTCACCTCTCAAGGTGTGACAGGACAAAACAGCCAAGTTTTAGCTGCTTAAACATCCATCCAGAAGACAAATTTTTTGGGGCAACCAGCAAAAAAACCCCCCATCTGTTGGTTGATGTTTTTGAGTTTTAGGAAGCCAGGTGGAATCTGGGATGGGCATTTTGTGTAGGAAATGTTCTGGTGCCCCATTTTTCCAGAAAAAAAAAAAAAAAATCACACCAGCTCTTAATTATCACAGTCCTTTTAGGGGGGATCTCAAGTGTCCCCTCACCTCTCAAGGTGTGAGAGGACATAACAGCCAAATTTTAGCTGCTTAAACATCCATCCAGAAGACAAATTTTTTAGGGTAACCAGAAAAAAAAAATCTGTTATTTGATGTTGTTTCTGAGTTTTAGGAAGCCAAGTGGAATCTGGGATGGGCATTTTATGTAGGAAATGTTCTGGTGCCCCATTTTCCAGAAAAAAAGATCACAGTCCTATTAAGAGGGATTCTTAATCCTCTCAAGGTGTGAGAACACAAAACAGCCAAATTTTAGCTGCTTAAACATCCATCCAAAAGACAAATTTTTTGGGGTAACCAGCAGAAAAGTCTCTTATTTGACGTTGTTTCTGAGTTTTAGGAAGCCAGGTGGAATCTGGGATGGGCATTTTGTGTAGGAAATGTTCTGCTGCCCCACTTTCCAGAAAACATGGCATTTATAAAAATAATAAATTGATTTTTTTGTATGTAATAAAATATTTCTGCCATGTTTAAGCCCAGTTCCCAGGGGTAAAAGTATGGAAATTATTCTCCAATAATAAGGTTGCCATTTTGTTTTATTTGCAGGATGACAACTCTGAGTAATCACAGAACACTATTGATAAAATTAAACCAACAGCAGTGCCTGCAATTCAAAGAATTAATATATCCACACACTCAAAAAACCCCCCAAACAAATCAGAGGGAATTCATTTGTTTGACAGCCATACAAACTGAATAATAAAATGGAAAAAAAAAAAAAAAGAGTTTGGAGTTATTTGGCTGGGAATAATTTGAGATAGGAAGAGAGAATGTAGGGGGAGGAAGAGGAAAGGGAAGAAAAAAATCAGTGTTTTAAATCAAATTGCAAATTAAATTGGTGTATTCCTACAGGATGAACTGCATGAAGTTACAGGTGTGTGGTTTTTTAATTCTTTGCAGTGGTTCCCAGCTAATCCTTTCCACCATCTCTTAGTTATAGGCAGAATCTGTTGATGAAGGATTTTTCCTCTGCGTGAAATCTGGAATTTGTGTTTTCCATTTCTGCTGTCCCTTGGCAGAGGGAAAGAGGGAGCAGAAAGGGGTGAGCTGCACCCCTGGAACTCTGAGGAGGTTTTTGCTCCTCCTCATTTTGAGGTGAACAAGCAGAAATTGGGTAATTTGGTAAAGCTTTATGTTAGAAATTACCTTTATTTCTGTGTATTTTGGTGGGGGGGTGGGAGTTGTGAGCACTCTGAAAAGTCAGGGCACTGCACATGCTGAGGTTTTATTGAAGCATTCTCTGTGTGGATGACTCTTCACCTCATCTTCCTCCAAATAAATGGAGTTATCTGGAATTTTATTCTTATTTAGGCTTAGTAGGAGAGGTTTTAATACTTCTCTGGGTGATTAAACCATACACCTGCATTAATTCCCACCTGGATTCTTGCTCCCAGTTTTCCAGGAGTGTTTTTATCTGCTTGCATTTCATGAAGTTAAAATTCACTCAAGACTGGGGCACTTTGTGTGTGCCAACATCAGCCACATCCTCCAGAGGTTCTTGATGAGGAACTGCTTTAGAAATTTGGTTGAAAACTCGGGAATTTCTCACAATGTGTTTTTATTCCTCATTTATTTTGTTGTTGTTTTTTTTCCCCCCCCCATTTGCTGTACTTAAAACGGGCATAACTCAACATTTTCCTCAAGTTTTTTACCAACCATGAACACGAAGATTTAAAATGTCACCAGGCCTAAAGGTAGAATTATTTCACTCTTGACTATTTCGGTGTTGGCATCCAGATATTCAGTGAGTAGGACTAAAATCCTGCCAGCTCCTCTTTAGGAAAGTTCTGAGGTGAACTGGAGCAGCTTTTCTCTCTTTCCTGATTTGAACCAGTGCCTCAGGGCATTGCATTGGGTTCCATCAAGCAGCAGACAAAATGCAGTGCACTGCTGACCTGGAGAGGCTGGGCACAAAGTTCCTGCATGAAATATGCAGAACACAGAGCTGTAATGATAATCATCCTCTCCGGGTTATTCCATAAAAAATTCAGCATTTTAGGGTCTGTAAACTTCGATTTTTTGTGGGTTTTTTTGGGTGTTTTTTTTTTAAATTTTTTTTTAATATATATATATTTTTAAATTTTTTTTTTTTTGATAGGGAGTTCCATGGATTTTCCTTTTGTATTTGTTTCTTTTTAATGAACTTCCCATTAGCATATGAAAGTCACATTAACATCCACTGTGCTGAGCACTCACTTTAGGTTTGGTTTTACTGCTGGCACTTCTTTAGCTGGGGGGAAAAAAAAAATAAAAATTGTAATAAAGGCCTGCAGATGGCATTCTTGCTCAGCCTTGAAACTCAGTCCTGGCTGCACAAGCAGCCTCCCTTTTTNTCCCTTTTTTGTGCTGATGTGGGAGATAAATTGGAATTTGGGATGCTGCCTTTCCCCGTGCATGTGCTGCCTATGCTGGGGATAATCCATTTGGGGCCCTGGCGTTCCTGCAGAGCCTGAGGATGATAAGAAGTGCAGGGAGCTCTCCTGATAACTCCTGGAATGATTTCTGCTGCTGCCTGTGGCTGACACCAACATAATCTGAGTTAAATACATGTTCCCTGCTAAAGCCTGGAGTGTGCAGGCAGAGATGCTGCTCCCAGTCCCTTTTTTTTCCTTTTTTAAAATTTTTTTTTTCTGGAAAATGTTTTTGTTTTTCAGGTAGCAGAAGGGTTATTTATAGGGATATTTGGCTGTTTGCTGCTTGCATTCCCGAATTTCCCAGCACAGATGGAGGGTGGGAAAACCCTTCCAGAGTGAGGTGCAGGATTGAGCTCGGGAGCTGGGAATGCAGCAGCCGTGGGATCATGGAGTTGTCTTGGTTGGAAAAGTCCTCCAGGACAATCGAATCCAACCTTTGACCAAATACCACAATTCCCACCAAACCACATCCCAAAGTAGCCCTGTGAGAGCCAGCTCCACAAGATTTTCCCCAAAATGCTCAATCTGTGGACAGTGCTCTGTGGGGCTGTTACTTAGGGAGGCTTTAAGGGAACGGACTGGGGAGGGAATGATTTTGTCAAACATTTGAAACTTCTTTCAGGCAAAAAAATGAGATTTTAGCCTGACACTTGCCATAGTTCAGCAGCTTCCAGGGACCATCCCTGTCGTGTTTATTTCCCAGAGATGACAACATGGCCCCTGTTTCTCTTCCTAAACCCTCAGCCAAGGGGATTCGGCTTTATAACTAAAATCAAATTCCCAGTTGTCCATCAATTAATTTCTGTGTGGCAGGAGCTATTTGTGTGTGTGTTTTGGGGGCTGGCTCCTAATTCCCTGGAGTATTCCATTTGCAGGGCTCTGTCCTGCTCTTTGATCTGCTCCTCCTGGGCAGTTTTTGTTTCTCAAACCCAAGTTGGTCAAACCTGGGCCTTTCCTGCTTTTTACATGAAAGAACTGGGATGGTCAAGCAGGATCTTACCTGTGGATAAAGAGTTAAAGTCACCTCAATCAGCACATCCTTGGCCTGGACACAGCAAATGGGGCCAGGGATTGAACCATGGAATTATGGAATGGTTTGGGTTGCAAGGACCTTAAATCCCATCCCATTCCACCATGGGCAGGGACAGCTCCCACTGTCCCAGGCTGCTCCAAGCCCCAGTGTCCAACCTGGCCTTGGGCACTGCCAGGGATCCAGGGGCAGCCACAGCAAATCTGGGAATTCCATCCCAGCCCCTTCCCACCCTCCCAGGGAGGAATTCCCCCCCAATATCCCATCTAAACCTCCTCTCTGTTACTTTTGGGCAATTCCCCCTTGTCCTGTCCCTCCATCCCTTGTAAAACAGTCTCTCTCCATCTGTCCTGCAGCTCCTTCAGGAAGGCCACAATTGGGTCACCCCAAATTCTCTCATCTCCAGGCTGATTTATGGTGCCCCAGTAGGAGATGCAGTGCAGGGGTTCTGCTCCCCACATCCCAAATTTACTTTTTTCCTTGGAGGTTTCCTTTGCAAGGAGCCTCTGAAAATGTAATGATGATATAAAACACTCAGAAGTCTGGCTGGGCCAGCTGGTGCCAGGCCAACAGCAAACCCCATGTGTGAAATAAGAACCCCTTGACTCGACTGCAGAGGGAACCCTGAGTAGGAGAGAAAAGAAATATTCCTTTATTAGCTGAAGTCATGGGCAGAGTGACACGTCCTTAATGGACAGACACAGCAGGATAAGATTGGGGTAGCATGAGCTGCAGTTTGAGTGATTTTATTGGCTCTGATTGACTTTCTTTGAGGATTTATTTCATGGCTTCTCTTCAGGAGAGCTTGTTTTAATTGTCAGATGAGCTGACAGCAGGGCTGAGGTGGCTGTGCAAGGTCACCGTGGGCTGTGCTGACAGACAAAGGAGGAAAAGCCACGAAACAGAGCCAGTTTTAGTCTTGGGCTGTGCCTGGCATTGAGCTCTGGAACAAAACCTCCAGGAGGAGAAAAGATGGGTCTGGAACATCCCTTTGCAGGCAGACCTTGCACTGTCCCAGGCTGCTCCAAGCCCCAGTGTCCAACCTGGCCTCGGGCACTGCCAGGGATCCAGGGGCAGCCACAGAAAATCTGGGAATTCCAGCCCAGGGCCTCCCCACCCTCCCAGTAAATTCATGGAAATGCAGAGACATTAATTTCCTACTCTTAGGTTATTCTGTGGGTATTTCATCAGGTTTATAGGAGAACGTGTGGCTCCTGTGCTCTTGGGGTTGGCTGTCCTGAGAAGATGATGGAGCTGGGGTGGAGGTGGAGTTTTCTGTTCAAAAGTGGTGATTTTGGGAACCCAAGGGAAAGAGATTTCTCTGGATGTAGAAGGCACTGAAGGGCAGGCCAAGCCCTGGGATGGCAGAGCAGCTCTGCCTGGCACCACCCCCTCCTCAGGGATGAGCTGCTGCCCTCCCTTAAGAGGCAAGGAGAGGATAGGAAAGGAGAAAAAAAAAAAAAAAAAATCTCTGTTCCCAAATTTATTTAAATTATGTCCATTTTCCTAAAGGAGTTTATTTTTTACCCAGCCCCAGAAGATGAAGCTGACATTGTTCTCCCAAAAATTTGCACTCTTTTCTGCCTTGTGATCCAAATTCTGGGAATATCAGAGCCACGCAGCCGAGATCACAAGATGGAATGTTTGGGATATCAGGGCAGGAATGATAATTCAGTGCCTTTTTACTCTTTATTTCCAGCTCTGTGTCACATTAAAGAGGGACTCCTGTGCCCTGGTAGCTGTGCTGGGACGTTGCTGTCCTTGCCAAGGTTACAGAGCAGTGCTGGAAGACAAAGAGAAGCAGAATTGTTTAACCAAAGGAAAGAAGTTTCACTTTCCTTGCACTTGTTTTCCACACAGCCCTGTCACTGGTTTATCAGGAATTAAATATATTCTGAACACATGCTGGAATAAACAGCACACAGGGCTCGGCTCTGATGGATGCTCAATACGGAGCTGTCGGAGCTGGATGAGTTTACACTTTATTTATTTAATTTTTTGGCTGTTCAAATGCAAAGACCAAGAGTCAGGGACATCATGGGGACTTGTGACATTCAGGCAGACACTGAGTTAAAAAAAAAAAACACCCACTCAAAAGTTGTCTTGCTTTCATTCATAGAGTGACTCCTGCAGCCGTTCTTTAGCTCTGGCAGATTTGATATTCTGGGCAGATAAACTGTTCTGATGGTTAATAAATATTCTGATAGTTAATAATCATTTTGGGGCAAAAGCCATGTTCAGCTCATGTTGAATCTTATCAAATGATTCTCGTTGACTCAGTGGCAGCGCTGGGACCTCAGGAACTGCTCAGACTAATCCAATCAGGTTATTAATTCTTTGGAGAATGATGATTTAATTTTTTATCAGCCCTGATTGAGTAAAAGCTCCTTGTGCAGTGAGGAGAAAGGGGCTGGGAGTCTCTGGTAAAATTGTGTGATGTGGAACTGGGTGGGTTTTAAGGTCCCCTCCATCCCAAAGCAGTCTGGGGTTCAGAGCTGCCTTTGCCCTGGAGTGTTTGGAGTTTTCATCCTGCTCCAAAGCATCTTATAAGAAATACAAAATAATTTACTAAACAAGCCTGGCATGCCATGTATTAACAGAACACTTGGCAAGGAATGAAGGGCTGCATTAAATCAAGTTTGAATCAAACATGAGCTACAAACTGTGGAAATTCTGGAAAAAATACCTGTGGGATGCTGACCAGCCAACACATTTCAGAGTAGCTGTGCCAGGAGTTTTATGCCCCAGACAGTGCTGGAGATATAAAACCCCATCAAGGAAGAAAAAACGATGATGAATTTTAAAAAGTCTGGGTACTAAGTCTTGTATTATTATCATCTTAATTGTGTACTAAAAGGAAGGGGCAAATTCGGGTCAAAACTTACAGCCATCATTTAGGTTGATAGGTGTATAAAAACTTTAAAGAGCAGTGGGATCAGAAGAACAAAGCTGATGAAAGGGATTTCTGGGTTATTTCTCAGCTTTGAAACCCTCCTGAGGTCAGCAAGGGTTTTGTCAAAGCTTTCAGCAGCAGAGGAAGGGGCTCCAAACTGTGGGACAGAGACACCCACGATGCCCAAATTCATCTGAGAAAAGATCATTTTAGGTTTGCTGCTTGTTCCCAGTCCTTTGGATGGTGTTGGGAACGCACAAGACCAAACTTCTCATGGACAGGGCTTCAAATAATGAGAATTTATTTTCTAAAATCTCTGGAAGTGCCTCTTTCTGCTGAGAGAGATGTTTGCAACTGAGAACTGAAGTCACTCCAGAGCCTTGGAGTCCCCAGGGAGGACACAAACCTGGGGGGGATTCAGGAACTCTGTAAAATCATAAAAACCTTGGATTAAAAGGGACTTTAAAACCCATCCAGTGGCACCCCCTGCCATGGGAAGGGACAATTTCCACTATCCCAGGTTGCTCTGAGCTCCATCCAGCCTGGCCTGGAACACTTCCAGGGATGGAGCATCCTCAGCTTTCTCAGCAATCTGTGTCAGAGCCTCTCTCCTCTCTGAGTAAAGAAAGTGGGAACTTGCTTTAATTACAGAGAACAGGGGAATTGTACAGTGTTCTCCTCCCCCTTTACAAAAATTTAAGGTGTAAGATCTTTGCTGGAACTCCTTTCTCTGTGATTGTGTGGTTATTCCCAAGGAACATTTCTGAGGTGACAGGTTGGTATTTTAGTACAAGCCTTCAGAATAATTAAGGAAGTACAATTTGATAACAGAAGTGTTACTGAAGACTGCCAAAGCTCCCCCTAAAAGAGCACCACTTTTGAGTTATCTGTTCCTGAGGACATGGTGAAAGATTGCTGGATGTAAGATCTGCTGAACAAGAAAAACTTGATTTCTTCAAATTTTTCTGGATATCATCCCGACACATTTGAAATTTGTGGATTTCATGCTGGATAATTTGTTCCAGACACTTTCAGGCCTTTCCTGCTCTTTCCCTTGAATTTGGCACCTCATGTTAGTAATCAGTGATATTGGATAATACCACAGGAAATCACTTTGTAGGATATGATCCCACAGCACTCTTGCATTTACATGGATTCTGAATTCTCTCCCCACATGAGAGTGTCATTGATTTTCAATTTTTAATGCTTGACAGAGCTGGTAAGAAAGGTGACTCTGTGTTGTCTTGATGTGCACGTGCTGCTTCTCTCAGACTTTGTGTCCTGTCTGTGACATTCCACAGTTTTCTCTGCAAAATCCCATTTTTCTGGTGCTGCCACCCCCCCTGTTTTTGTCACCTTGCAGCCCCAAGCTGCTCCTTTTAACGGCACTGGAGGTTTCTGGCAACCTGAGGGTACCTGAGCCCACGAGAGCCGTTTAGAGCATTGCTACAAGCAGAGTCAAAATACAATTATTTTACAATTCCCACCCAAGACAGGGTGGGTAAAACCCTCTCCGATTTTTTTTTTTTCCCTTGGTGATCCAAGGCAAAACCAGAAGCATCTGGGATTTCCAAACCAGGCCGTAACACCAACTCTCACTGAGGCCCTTCTGCTGCTTTTCCCCCTCCTGCTAAAAATTCCAGCAGACTCCAAATTCTGTAGGAAACCCAGTGATGTGTAAAACAAGCTGTGGAGATTTATCATTCTGCTGGAGCTTGTTGACCTTAGCTCCCTTTTCCTTCTCTTTAATAGCAGAGTGATTTTGTATTCCCAGGGCTGTTCCCACCGCTGTTGACTCTGGGCCGTGGCAAACAAAACAAGCTGTGCACAGGAGTATTTGCAATATTTTCCTCTCTTTCAGGTGGCATTTGAGGTGGATAATGGCAGCCTGTGACAGGGTGACAAGCAGGATGAGGAATGGGTTTGGGATGGAGAGGAAATAAATGCGGGGATCGATGGCTCCTGCAGTGAACTGTGCAGGCCCCTGCGCCTGACAATTCCATGTTTTATGCAAAAGTGCCGACTCTCCTGGAATGTGTGAAGGAGTCTGAGCTCAGAAACATTTACAGGAAGAGTAGAAGGAGATATGGAGAGGTCAGAGCAGTGAGCAAAGCCTGGCTGGCTGCTGTGAGTAGCTGCTCACAGCTTCCGTGAGCTGTTTGCTTCTTAGAGGCTCCAGCTCGGTATTTTAGTGATAAAACCACCATTTAATGGAGCTGTGGAGTGATTGGGTTGTCCCTATTTAAGGGCATTTGAGAGGTTGTGATGTTGTTTCGTTAACAGCGAGAAAAAAAGGGATTTTTTTCCCTTTATTTTGTTTTTAGTAACGTTCAGAAAATGTGGTAAAAATGGCTTTCCTTAGTTGGCCTCATCCTGCAGTGTAATTTATGTGATTGCATCTCTTGCAGACCATTCTGAGAGTTCAGACCCTGCTTCTCTCCCTTGCTTTAAAAAGCCATTTTTGTCAGCCTGCGTTTCAATTCTTGCTGAGAAAAAGGGATTTGTGATACTCTTTTCAAAGTCTCCAAGAATGAAAAGGGAGCCCCAGTTTTACAGTTGCAAATGACTGGGTGCAATTTTGCTGAAATGCTTTTATTGCTTCGAAATATTTGAGATCTGAAAATCAGGGAGTTAAATGCCTGTAATGTTCTGGAGCATTTATTGAGAATTAGAGGCTGAATAGAGTTAATTTTTGTTTATTTATTTTTTTTTTAAAGTGAGGCTGGACCAGGGTTAGCTTGATTACCTGAACCGTCTCTTCGTCTACAAACAAAACTTACAAAAATTATGAATAATCCCCAAAGTCATGAGCTAGAAGGGTGAGATGATTAAAATTCATGTGGAGTCCACCCTTCCTGCCCTTTCGTATTTTGGCCCTCTGAGTTCTTCTCTATTACTGTCAAAGATAAAAATAAAACTTTCTTAGGTCAAAGTGAAATTAATTTTGAAATTTCTCCAGTTGGATGAATTAAAACCCCGTAAATCTGCAGGAGTTGCTGACACCATGTAAAGAAAAATACCTGCATGATACAAAGGACTTATGAGAAGTGGTACTGAATCTTGGATTGAAAAAAAAAAAAGGCCTTTTATTGATTAAATGTGCAGTTTATATAAAGAAAAATAATTACCTCAGCTCTGACTTGGTACTCAATGTGAAGATGCCAAAATATCTCCCCACTAAAGTAAATTATTTTCTATATTTTTGCCAATGCATTTCAGAGTGTGAAACTGCAAAGGAATTTTGGCTTTTTCCCTTGAGATATTCGTATTCAGGTAAGCATCCATTAAGGTGGATTTAATTCTAAACCATGCAAAGTAGGAGTGCAAAGAATTTGGGTTTTATGCATGAACATTTTTGTTCTGAAAGTTTCGAGGCGTTTGCTCAAGAATTAGCTCTGCCTGGCATGAAAATGAGTCTCACTCCTGTTAGAAAAGGAGAAAAATCTGTCTGTGCTTGGAGGATTTCATAATGAAAATGGAAGAAGAAGGTCAGAACCTGATGTTGGATGGGGTTTTTTGTTTCACCACCAATATTTCACAGATTTCTAAGTAATGGCCAGCATCATTACCTGACCAATAATTAACTTCAGGTGAAGGTGAATTAAGCAGCTGAAAGATTTGTTTCAAAACCTGCCAGTGGCAGAAATGGCTTTTTTCTTTTCTTTTCTTTTATTTTCTTTTTTTCCCCCTCTGTTTTTGCTGGTGGTATAATATCTTATTTAGATTTTTTTTTACTTTTAAATGAAGCAATAAAACCTTTAAATGTTTTCTCCTGCATCCCTGTTTCTCCTGAGTGATGGAGCCAAGCCTGAGCCTCACACTTTGAATAATGCATTAATTTCTCTGCAAGATGTGCAAGGCTGGAGACTCATTTTTGTCAGGATTGTGCTTCTGGTTACTTTGAACAGAAACTTTTTGTTCCAGCTGAAGGTCGGGGGTGGGGGGGAATTCTTGGATGTTCTTGTGCAATGCACAATTTTTCCAGCAGAAAGGGTGCACCACTGGAGCTTCTCACCTGGAATTTATGGTTTGGGGTTCTTATTGCTGGGATTTCTCACTTTTTTGGAGTTCTTCTCCATCCTTCAGAGTGGCAAAATGCTCTGTGAACAGTGAAATGGAGGAAGGTGATAACAAAACCTCTCCTTTGCTGTTTGCTCCTTTTAAATTCAATGAAATTGTTCCTTAAACGGGGCTAAATGGCAAAAGCAAAGGGCCAGCCTTTCAAAATGTATTTTTAAAGGATTTCTCCAGCTTGTAGAGGAAGTTTTTCTGCAGTTTGAAAGCTGAAGTGGCACCATCTCCCTGAAATGAGATATTGGCCTTGCTTTATGGAGAGGAAAATTGAAGTCCCCAAAGGTCTTGGGACACTCGAGTCCCCTGGAAAGGCTCTCACAGAAATGTCTCAGGCAGAGAATAAATCCCAGCTTAAAACTTTATCAGAAAAGTGGGGGCTTGGGCAAGGGTTAAATATCGTGTCTCTGGGGTGGAATATGCATTTGATAAATCCTCCAACCTGGACAGGGACAGGTCCAAATTAACCAGTGCCACTGCTGGCTCTCATTTGAGCACTGTCACTGCTTTGACAAATTCATTTTCTTTCCCCTACTGGGATTGAGAAGTGTCCCTGCCTGGGGCTGGGGGAGCTGCAGGAAGGGCAGAGCTGAAGGGCAGCTCTCTCTGAGGAGAGGTTTTCTTTTGCTGCCACTTTTTCCTGCTAGGGTCAAAGCTCTTTTCCTTGCTCCTAGAAAATGTAGGAAGCAATTCAGATAGATTGGTGCCATGAGCTTGTTTTGGCTTTGATTGCCTGGGCTCTTTCTAGGAGGAGGAAAAAACCCCAAACCAATATTCCCAGCAGGAAGGAAAAACCCCAAACCAATACTCTCAGCAAGAGGAAAAAACCCCAAACCAGTATTCTCAGCAAAAGGAAAAAACCCCAAACCAGTATTCTCAGCAGGAGGAAAAAACTCCAAACCAATATTCCCCTGTCCAACCCCATCACCTGGTCTGGAAAAACTTCCAACACACTGGACAAGACTTTAGAAGAGCTGATGGTTTTTATTTCTCAATCTTTGACTCAAAAATATATTAGAGGTGTGTAATGCTATTAAGGCAAATTATTGAATAAAGAATTTGCCACTCAGACAGTGGATATGTGAGAAATCTGTTTAAATATTCCTGAAAAAATGGCAAAATACTTAAACATCACCAGCTTTTTGGGGCTGTGGGAACCCATCCATTATTTCCTGACACAGCAAAAGCCCAGGAAAATGCAGCCATTCCCTGGCTGGCACAACAGCCACTTGTTTGCACATATAAATGGGTGCAAAATAAGTGATTAAAAGCAAAAAAACTCAGAGAGGATCAACTAACACTGTGCTCCTCCTCCTCTGTGGGGTGTGGGATGTGATTTCGTGAGGACACCTTGATATTCCAGTGGGATTTTTGGAGCCAGTGGTTCTGCCTGGAGCTGCCTGGTGTGGCATGGTCCCTGGCCACTGCTATGGAATTCCAAAAGGGAGAGTGCTGAGAGGTGGCCAGGGATTTTCTCATGAGAGGTCACTGAGAAGATCCAAATCTCCTTTCCTTGGTTAAGAGAGAAATGGGGATTTTGTTTTCAGGAAGTTCTGACTTGGAGTTGGGGAGAACTAGGAGCATCTGGCTTTTTATCTTCTTCTTCTTGCTCCTCTTCCCCTTATTTCCCCCACTTTTTCTTTCTCCATTCCCCTTTTTTCCCCTTCCTCCTTTTCCCATTTCCCCCCCTCCCTATTTATTATTGCTCTTCACCCTTTCTTAAAAAAAATAAAAATCACCCAATTCCTTCCATCCAACCCTTCATTTCTCCTTCCCAACCCTTCATTTCTCCTTCCATCCAACCCTTCATTTCTCCTTCCCCATCCTTCATTTCTCCTTCCCCAGTTCTTCATTTCTCCTTCCATCCAATCCTTCATTTCTCCTTCCAAATCCTTCATTTTTACTTCCCCAATCCTTCATTTCTCCTGGCCCAATTCTTCCTTTCTCCTTCCATC
>VZTR01030489.1:21763-35307 GCA_013400775.1 Chaetops frenatus
TACATTATTGTTTCTATGGCTGCTGTAGACCCTTCGTCACACTGGATGCCTCACAGTATTCATCTCCACAACTCCAAATTTTCAATCGTTGCATTAATGAAGAATGAACTTCAGCAAAACTCAATGAGCATAGTGGTGATGGGATCAGAATTGTCTGCAACATGCAACAATCGCACATTATCCACTATCTTTCCTGTCTGATTGTTATGACAGTCCAGGGTCATGGACTTAAATGAATTCAACAGACTCTTATAGGGAAGCTCCATGGATTTAAGGAATGACAGTGGTGGGTATAACAATCAAAAGCTAGGAAAGGTGATGGGGTGCTGGGGAGCACGGGACTGGGCATGACAAAAATGGCATGGGATACGATGTGGATCCTCACCTGGTTTTTGCTGGGATAGAGTTAATTTTTGTCTTAGTAGCTGGTACAATGCTGTGTTTAGGATTCAGTATGAGAATAAAGTTGGTAACACACTGAAATTTTAGCTGTTGCTAAGTAATTCTCACTCTAAATCAAAGCCTTTTCAGTTTCCCGTGCTCTGGCACATGAGCAGGTGCACAAGAAACTGAGAGAGGACACAGCTGGGATCAGAGGACACAGATCCTGATGTGAACAGGACAAGGGGATTCTCCATCACGTAGTGTCGTGATTAGTGTTTAAACCGGGGGGAGCTGGCCAGGTGTCACCAGTCACTGCTCAGGAACATGCTGAGCACCGACCAGCAGGTGGTGTGCAATTGTATCGTGCATCACTTGTTTTTTTCCAGTTGTATTCTTTTTTCTCTCTCCTATTTATTGCTGTTGTTGCTTTTGTTGTTTTTGTTGTTGTTGTCACTACAATAGTTATTATTGTTGTTACATTTACTTCGTTTCAATTATTAAACTGTTCTTATCTCGATCCACACATTTTGCCTCTTTCTTCCAATTCTTATCCCACTATGGGCAGGGGTGTGAATGAACATCTGCGTGGTACTGAGTTGCCAGCTGGGATTAACCCATTTCACCTGGTTGACACGGGTTGCACCTGCTTAACTGAAATTATCTCATCATCAGAGAAATCAAGTGTGTGCTGCAGATGTGGTGTTGGTTCATCAGTGAACCTAGTGTAGGCAGACAAAGCCAGAATCTTGCAGAAATGCACTTGGAAAATAGGTTCATTTGATTGTAACAGTGGCAAAATAAAACAGAACATTCAGAGTATTCTGAAAAATTTTAAGTAGGTTTAGATGAATTATATGCATATTCACCCCTCCAGAATTAGCAGGAAAATTTCCAGTGTAAACTCTGACTTCTAGAACTATTCAGGGGGAAAAAAACACAACAAACCAGACCAACAAACCAACCAACCAACCAACCAAAAACAAACAAACAAACAAACAAACAAACAAACAAACAGAAAACCAACAACAAACAAAAAAAAGCCCCACAAGCACCAGGAAATAAGAATATCTGGGGGAAAGAAAACAAATAATCCAGGAATGTATTAATTAGTACTAGTATTCCATAAAAATGTATATAAAAGCAAACAGTCATTATTGGAGTATAAACATTTATCTCTAGAACATGCCATACTATTTCAAATACTCAGTCAAAAGCACCCAGAGAACTTTGAATGCCAAATGAGGTTCCTTTCAGCCAGTGTAGAGTGCAAATTCCTCACCCTTGCTATCTAGGTGACAGGATATGTGGCATGAGCAGTTGCATGGAATTCCTCAAAAACTTTTTCAACCATAACACAAAAAAGAAGTCAACCAAATAAGTTACTCTTCTTTGGATCTCATCTCCATAACCCAGTCCTGCAAAATGCATAATCTTAATTTAAATCCTCCCCACATACTAAGACTCAGCTTTAATCTATGCAAAAGCCGCCCTAGGAAAGACAGACCAAAGAGCTGTGCTGAAGCTGTTCTGAGCAGAAGAAGGTCCTGAGTCAGTGGTGGTGATTCTATTTGCACCCTTTGTTTCTCCTGCCTCTTACTGCCCTAATGATGCTGTGTGTGGTACATAGCCTCTGAAGTTCAGAGGATAGCTCTTTTTGAAAGCACGCTGTGACCAAGGGTTTCAGATGCCATTGCTAGAGGACATGTGAAAATGCTATTCGTGCAAATAATAAACCTTGTGCTTCTGGAAGCCTTCGCTCACAGCTGGCCTCTGGGGGGAGCAGAGTGGCATGAATATGAAATAGTTGCTAGAAGTATTGACTCAACTATAATAACGCCACTAATTTCACGTGGAAGGTGATTTCTTTCCCAGCTTCCACGCATTTCAGAGAATGTGGCCTCCAGTGGCTTTAGGAATATTTTATTCTCAGTTTCCTAATATTATGCTGGATCTCATCCAGATGAAGAAATGTCTTTCCTTAGTAAAGACCTAGGCATATGCATTTGCACCTATACTGCTTGTTTTACAGCCAATTAGACTGGCTGCATGATATGACATAGGAAAAACAATGAAAATTAGATAGCCTTAGTAAGATAACCTATTCAGAATCCAGCATCAAAATTGCTTTTCATTGGAGAGACATAGCAGACCAGAGTCAGTTACTGTCAAGAAATGAAAAATACCTTTTTATCTGAGCTTTTCCAGGCCTATCCAAGGTGTTGCACTGCATTTTGTGTCACTAAAACAACAACAAAGACAACAACAAACAAGCATGGTTGTCAGGCAGTTGTTAATGCATCTTGAAATGTCTGCTGTATGCCTCATTCCATGTTAGAAAAGTATGGATAGCTCACTGAAAAAACCTTCCAACAGTAGCACTGAACTGGGAGGAAGAATGTGGTAAATTGCAAACCTGAAATTCTGGATTATGACTGAGTACAATCACAGATGTGGCAAATACCTGGATTAGTTCACTATCATCTGGCTAGGTAATTTCTATGTTTTCTCAAGATATTATGTTTCTAATTGCAGGGAATACAAATGCTGTACAAGGGTAACAAATTTTATCATTCTTTGCAGAGCTCTGATGAGTGACAGTTGTGTATCGCTTTTTAAAGTAGTTGCCTAAAGACCCACTGCATCTGGATACATTATTCCTCATTCTTTGGTCTTTTGAGTTAAAAACCCCAAAGATGCACAAATGTCTGGTTAAATTTAGTGCTGAAGTGTTTCCCCATTTTTTCTCATTAAAAGTTCCCTGATTATTTTCTGACCCACTCTTACTGAGAACACGAGTTCAGGAAATGTTGGTGTACCCAGACTGATCACTAATGAGCTGGACCTGACCTCTGCACTTCATGTAGATGAATTTTATCTTGCATTTACTCAATTATGACCCCGATGCTCAAAAATAAAATAGGGTCTTGTACACAGATAACTGAGAGCAATAGAACTTTTAAACATATTTCAGAAGTCCTTGGATGAAGTTTTTATTTATGTCGCGTGCATCTTGGTCCTCACTGAAATCTGAAATTCAAGCCATGGAAATACAAGGTCAGTATTCTAATAAGAAAAAAGGGATATAATTATTATGTTCAACTGTAGAAAAAGAGTCTTGAATGGGTAAAGGTGATATCTGGCCTTAGATACAGTTTTCACTGCTTATCTGGACCTGCCAATGTAATCTGAAACAGTGTAATCTCCTGTTAGATCATCAGATGGAAGATTTATACCTAGTTGGGATTCACATTTTCTGACTGAAGAAAACCAAGGTTTATGAGAACTTCTATAGGAGATCTGGTTATTACTGGTATCAGCATCCTGGTTTCCTTGTGATGAAAGGGGCCCTAATTGCAAACCTTACTAATTAGGTAACTCTCAATTGCCACCATCACCATTGTTACCTGGGATGCTTGGTTACATGGGCAGCGCTGGTCTAGCTCAGTCCAGAAGATGGTATCTGTCCTGAACAGCTTTGACTAAAACCAACAGCTTGGCAAACAGGCAAGAAGCCCATGTGACAAGAACTTGGCATGAAAACACACCCCAAAAAGGCAGACACAGCATTGCACTGTGAGGAGCAGAGATGCAGCTAACAAAGGCTGCCCCCTCTTGATGGCAGCATGAATGTACTTTGTTGTCAATGGTGGTTTTATTACAAAATGTTGAAAAATTGGGCGCAGTATCCCCTGCACTGACAGTGTGATTTCCTTCTGGAAGGGATAATTATGCATGGGCTGTTTAGTCCTGATAAAACAGTTAAGTGATATCCATGCCACTTGCAGAAAAGAGTACATGAAGCGGGCTTTCCCTGTAAAAGCATGCAGTAATTAGGCAGATCCACATACCCTTTCTCCCTCACAATAGACCATGAAAGGATTAGATGGCTAGAAACCATATTTACCTTCTTCAGCAGCCTGTGCAGTTCCAGCAGTGCAATGGGTTTGGATGAAATTACAATGATGTAAATTTGACAAGGTATTCCCATGTCTGTTGGGATGCCAGCGATTTTACAAGTTTTCCAGACTTGCAAGGCATTTAACTGGGCAGGCATTGCTCCCCGGAGAAGGTATTTCTAGTTCTGTAGAATAATGCACTACCTCCACTGGTCTGATATACACCATACTCAAGCTATCTGAACTGTCATGCTTTTCTCTTGCATTATTGTTAACTGCATGACAGATCATATTGCATTTGTCCAAAGTGTAGCTGCACATGTGCATCGCCTTGGCATCCATCTCTGTTGTGTTATTTTACATCTGTTGGTTGTCATTCAGAGCTCTTTCACACTTAAATGCATGTACTCGTCAGGAGCTAATCACCAAAACATGCCCAGAGTGCCATTCTAGACATGGAAATGGTTGGATGGGATACCCTTCCAAGCAGATTATTGGCCACATTGCCATGAGGAAAGTCTCACGAGATAAAACGCTTCTTTGATTTTTCTGCATGACTTTCCCTTTAATGCAATTTTTGGCTCTCATTTTCAAACTTTTTTGCACCTTTTCCTGTAACCTCCCATCTTTGACATTTTCCCTCAAGCACCACATCTTGTGAAACTTTCACAATATCTGAATTTCTCTGTTACATCATTGAAGGACCTGCTTTAAAGAAGTCATTCTTAATTAAATGTTACTCTCCACATCTTCTGTATATACAACTGTGGCGATTCTTTTACATACTGTAGTTTTCAAGGTGGATTCTAGAATTTGGGTTTTTAAACTAATATTATGCTGGATCTTTCCTAAATTCACAAAGGTCTCTGCCAAACAGAGAGACCTTGTAACAATCTTTCCTTAAACCACTCCTTGTACCTAGCACTTTCAGATGTGTATTTTTTATTCAGACTACCTTCCCAATTTTAAAAACTCAAAATTAGAGTTTTTAAAGAGTGATTCATCTATTTTGATAGAAAATCTTAAGCTGAATATTTTTTTTTATTATTGCAAATAAAATTCTCACAGATTTTCTTTCCCCATGATGCTTACAATACTTTAAACTGGAAAAAATATTCTAACAGAAAATGAACTGCAAGAAACAGATTTGGGATGAAAAAGAAAAGGATCTATTGTTCCATGAAAATTTCTTCTTGAAAATAGAACATAAAAATGAAGACAGTTGCTTTTCCATAAAGAAAGGAAACTTTCAACCTCTGAGATAAATCATAGTCTTCAGTTCGGAACATATTCTTCATTCTATGTTTTTTAAATCAATTCGCAGCACCATAAAGCTTCCCTAATGTAATGACACTCCCTCCAATATTTTAGTCAGTCACATGACCAAATTCCACTTAAATTAATTGCAGCTCAAAGCCAATCAAATACAGTATTTTTATCTTTCTACATTACAATATGGGACTCAGGAGATAATTGACTGCCAGAAAATACCAAATTTTAAAAGAATTTTCCAACAACATTGTTGAACTTGAAACAACTGTTCTAAATATTTCTGCTATGCTTGAAGTTATCTGTAATGCTACTGTAGAGTTTCTGAAAGATTTTCTGTCTGGAATTGACTCACTTTATGTAATAACAAAGATCTAATTGTAATTACAACATTGTGACCCATTCTAATTTTGCAAAGGATCCTTAAAAGAACCTGTCCCCATTGCATTGGGTAGTATTGGGTAACAAGGATGACAAGATGAAATGCCCAGCAAAGCAACTCCAGGACTGGGAAACATTTCTTCCTGGTGCAGGAGATGCTGTCACTGTTTCCTTCTCAGCAGAACTGGAAGTGTAAGGTCAGTGATGGAGTCAGCACTGGCACCAGGGCTCAGGGGTTCCTCTTGGGATCCAGGCCCTACAGGAACCTACAGCACATCCAGGGCTTGATTCCAGGTGAATCACAGCTTTGGAAGGCCCAGCTAGCCCTGTAGTATCCCAAAACAGCCAGGCAGTGGCCCAGCCAAAGAGAGATGCTTGCTGGGCTTTCAGTGTGTTCCTGTGGAAATGCTGCCTTCACAGGCCTAGTGGCCAGAAGAGAATGGAGAGTGGAGACAGAAGCCCACAGAGGCAGGTCCAAGGTCTGAGCTTCAGGGCACTGTCTGGCTGACCATACTCACCTGTGCCTGCCTGTGCTTCCCTCCTCAGAGGAAGCCCAAGCTTGAGGAGTATTCCCTGGCACTGGGAGGAGGCAGGTGCAGGTTGCCTGAGCGGAAATGTCTTCATCAAAGAAGACATGTCAGGAGCTGACTGAGGAGGGTAAGCCAGCTCACAGAAGGCTCACAAACAGCTGCTTACTGTACCTCAGCAAAGGGCAACAGAGCCTGGGCAACTTGGAGGCTGCTCCAAGGCACACCTCTGCTGAAAGCCAGGCTAGCTGCACAGTGCGGTTCCCTGGAGCAGATACAAAACCTGCAGGCCAGTTGGACAGCCAGATCCCATCCCTGCTGCAGTCTTTGCATCTTTCAAAAAATGGCCTAGGTACAGAAGGCTCTTGGGCAAGCAGACCTCTGATGAAGGCAACTCTAGGCCCATTAGGAAGCTAAGGAACAAACCTTCATGACTGGGACAGGAAGGTCCTAGTGGGTTTTTGCCCTGGACCTGAGGAGGAAAGCACAGTGGAGAGTGGCCAGCAGTGCCAATTGTCAGCTGTGTGGAGCCAAGGAAGGAGATTTCAATGTGGTCTCCTCTGCTACGGCGAAAGGAAAGGTTTTGTGTGAGGGTCAGCCTGGAGTGGCAGACAGGGCTTTCCCTAACATTGCAGGGGTGAAGTGGAGGGATATGGGATTCTGATTGGATCTGGGTGACACTAGACTCACAGGCGAGCATGGTGAGCATACTGGTTGGGTCTGGTTGGGTTGGAGTCAACTTTCCTGGTAGCAACCATTATAGAGCTGTTTTTTGTATTTGTAGCTACAATGCTGTTGGTAGCACACCAATGTTTTGGTCATGCTGAATAGGGCTCACACAGCATCAAGGTTGTTTATTCATACTCCATCTGATGCCCAGTAGGCTGGAGGTGCACACATCGCCAGGACAGCTGACTCAAACTAATCAAAGGGGATAGTTCATACTCTATGATGTCGTACTTGGCAAAAAAAAATAGAAGTTAAGGACCATAGGAGGGATTTGTTATTAAGGCATTTGTCTTCCAAAGTAATCACTACACATAGTGAGGGGCCTACTTCCCAGGACACCACCTGACAATGAGAAAGAGAGAAGAAATATTTTTGCTTTGCTTCCGCACACAGCCTTTGGTTTTCCTCACTGAACTGCCTTTATCTTGATCCACGAGCTTGTTGATCTTATTTTATTTCATCTTATTCACCCTGTCCTATTGAGGGACAGAGCTGTTTGTGGCCACTTGGCATCCAGCCAAGGTCAACACACCACAATCCTTTTTGGCACCCAGCATATGGATTGAGAAAAGGGGAGTTCTGAATTGAGCATGCTATAGCTCTAGAAGTTATTAATTGGCAGGTTTCTGTGTCTTTGAAGCTGGCTGGCTGCACTGAATATCTCTTTATTTTGTTAAGCTTTGGAGCATGTTAATACAAATGTTGTGCATTAACTATGCTGGGGAAGTTATCTTGCAGAGAGAATGAGAGAATACAGCTTCCTCTTCACTGAGATCGATATTGGTGGTTTTACTACACAGACTTCCAAGGTTCTGGTTCACCTTTATGTGAGGTGTTTAATATTAGTAACTGATATTGTTGGGTTTGTGGCAAAAACACCCTATTCTGGACAGTCCTGGAGGCCCCATGTATCCTTGGTATAAACTACCTGAGGACAGTGTACTTCAAGAGCCCAAAAGGGTACCAATGAGCTTTCAATGTAGCCATCATGAAAAGAGAGAAGATTAAACCGCTGACTAGCTTGTCTGGCCTCTCAGAACATCCCTCTGTCGTGGCCTTACTGTGGGTGGATGAATGGCAGACTCTGACTGCCACCATGACAGGGCACCAGCAGCAATACTGCAGCAATTGACATTCCCTGGCTCTCACCTGAGGCCTGATTCACCCATTGGAGACCCAAAGAATGATCTTCTATAATAAATGCCTCATGTGGCCTGTGCAAAAGTCTGGTGAAGGGTGAAAATTAACAGGGACTATTGTATCCTGAATGAAGATGTCATGGGGCAGCAGAGTGCTGCTGTACTTGCTGTGCTGGAGTCCCATGCCAGAAGGAGTCAAGGATGACTCCACAACAGATATCATCAATGTTTTTTTTCTCAATTCCTTTGGTAGCAGAAGCAATAGTTTGTTTTTGTGTGAAAGGGTGTCAGTATAGCTGGGTTGAACCACCCCAGGCTGGAAGCACAGCACTCCCATTTGTCATAGGCTAATCAGAGCTGCAGTTACCAGGATGATGCCCCTGGACATTTACCACACATCAACAACACAAACAGGTAGGATAAAAAAGTGTGCTAGGTGGGCAGCAGGGTTTATAGGGGTGGGAGTCTGTGACTGGATTTCTGAGGAATTAAGTAGCAGTCTCTAGAGTATAGTGAAGAAGTCAAGTCTGGGTTATTTTGGTGCTGAGAGAACAGCTGGGACTAGCAGTTAGAGCAAAACAGGGCTAGTGAGCAGCAGGGCACCTGGGCTTCCTGGAAAACAGCAGGATCTAGTGCTCCTTTCCCCAGCCTCACCTCTTACAAGGCACATCTTCTGCCAGTTGTACCTGTGCTGAGGGTCGATGGTGCTTCCTTGGTGTTGCAGGTAGTTTTGCAGCTATATCCCATTGCTTAGCTGAACCTGGGGCTTCAAATGGCCCTGCTGAATTCTGCCTCATGAGGGAGCTGTGCTCCCAGGAAAACAGGGTGAGTTGATTTTCCCGTGCAGATCAGTCCTAGAGACCCAGGATGCTGTTGAAGGAAATGTCCCTTCACTCCTGCACTCCCTGTCAAAGGAGTGTCTCTACACAGCCCCCGTTGTGTCCCACAGAGACTCAGGAGCAGGGAACACGAGGATTTAAGGCTATGGGGGACGGGATAGGGGATGTGAGACTATGGAAACCAGGATCACTGCCTGTCTGTGGGAGGCATCCACTTCTGGATGAGTTTCCTTACGCTCTGTCTCTACCACAGGCAAAGCTGTGGTGTGTTCAGCCTTCACAAGGCTGGAGGACCTTCCCTGTAACCCAGTAGTGCCTTGGCCCATCGAGACTTGGAGAGTGTTGGCAGTTCTTGGCAGAGAGGACACACAGCCCTATCCGCTTCTACCCCTTCAGAGTCCTGGGGATTGCACTGTCTGACTGGATGCATCAAGACTAAATATGCTGAGTGGCCACAAAATTTCATTTTGCATCAAAAGGTTCGTAATTTTTAAAAATTTTCCAAGACTCAAACCAAAATATTTGACAGTTGGATTTCAGCTTTTCAAGTAGGTAGGTAAAAGAAGGAGGAATGGGAGATTAAGATGAAGGAAGGAAAGAAGAAATTTTTCTGGAGAGACAAATATAAAAGGCAAAATGAACATAAGCAGGCCAAACACATCTTCCATTTTCACTGTTGCTGTTGTTGAAATAGCCAAAATTATAGGATTCAGTAACAAGAAAATTCGATATGGAGAAAAATCAAGATATCATGAACATTAAGTTAAGATTTAGCATAGATGAAAAACAAATATTAAGAAATCTCAGTAGTCCCCACCATAATTGCTCAGGGTTTGGTTAACGTGTCATTTCTTTAAAAGAAGGAAAATTTTGTTTTGCCCATGAACCAGCCTTATTCTCGGGCCACTGGGTGGCCATAGCTATAAATGGAAGACACAAAAACTGAAGGAAGGACATACATGCAAGCACTCAGCAGCTCAATGAGTAAAAGCCAGGGCAGTTCAGCAGCTTTGGCCATCCCAGAATAATATCTTCTGCTATCAAGCTCCATTTTCACATGAGCCCTATAGAAAAAAACTATGGCTGGAAAAGGATGCAGAGTTATTTTTTGTTTGTTTGTCTCTGTTTATTTTTTCAGGTATGATTCTGAGCCAGCAAGTCAGTCTCAGTCCAGCAGTAAAAGAGCAGGTGCATAGGGACATGGAAAGCCTGAGGCTAACCCTAAAAACCAGGGTGATGTGTAGGGATTAGGGTCAGAATCAACAAGATACAATGAATTACATTAAGTGAAGATACTACAGAGTAGCACAGGTAGGGATCAGCAGTAAAGTCTGAGCTTAAATGCAGCTTCCAAGTGCAAAGGGGTGTGCTCTCACTTTCAGTTTTCTTCACAAGAGCTCCTGTTAGTGACAGAGCAGACCCTGGACTCTGCAACTCAAACTCTTTCACTTGGCCAATACTCAGCACCTTGAAATCAGAATTATTCAGGCAGTCACATGGTGACAGCACAAAAGACAAGTAAGGGAAGGAACTGTTTAATTTGTTTATCAGAGGTGAAGAACAGCCTTAATAGCAGTAAAACTGGTGCAGCTAATGGCTGGAGGATATCTGGGCCATAGTAATCATGAAATGATAGAATTAAGGAATGGAGTTAGGAGAACTACCAGCTTGGACTTCTGTAGGGAAGGCTTTGGCCTAGTTGACAGAATCTCTTGGGAGGCACTTCAAAGAAGGTATTGAGGTGCTGGGGTGAGTCCAGCGAAGGGCAGTGAAGTTGGTGAAAAGTCTAGAGGATAAGTCCTATTTGGAGATGCTGAGGGACCACAGGTTTTTTGGTCTGGAGAAAAGGAGGCGCAAGGGTGACCATACTGCTCTAAAACGCTCTGGAGAGAAAGTTGTAGCTAGCTGGGGCTTGGCCTCTTCTCCTAGACAGTTAGTGACAGGATGAGAGGACACAGCCTCAAGCTGTGCCAGAGGGGAGGTTCAGGCTGGATATCAGGAGGAATTTCTTGATGGGAAAGGGTTGTTAAACATTGGCATGGGCTGGCCAAGGAGGTGGTGAAGTTACCATCCTTGCAGATGTTCAAGAAAGGACTGGACATAGCACACGGCGCAATGGTCTAGTTAACAAGATGGTGATCAATCAAGATCACAAGATTGGACTCGATGGTTAAAAGGTCTTTCCCAGCCTAAATGATTCTGTGCATTCTGTGCATTCTTGAAGGACAAAAAAAATGCAGGCTGGCAATTCTGGAAGAAAAAGCTCTGAAAGGTGCAGAAGTACCATCCCTGAATGTCAAAAGACATGTGGTAGAGATGGAGGGGAAGAAAACCAGTCTGAACAAAAGAGTTTTGGCTCTAATTCAGTAAAGAAAAGAGGTGGAAGAAGTGGATCTCCACTCAGGAAGACTACCAAGGTCCAAATTTGCACGAAGAGAAAATTAAAAGGGTCAAAGACCAACTTGAAATTAATTTGGCTACTGCAGTAAAAGAAAAGATGTTTCTATCAATACATCTGGTGAGCTGGAAGACCTACATGGGGAATAGAATGATGGCCTATTAATCCAAGGGGAAAAAATTAACAATCTGCTATACCACTTAGACACACACAAGTCTATGGGGCCAAATAAGATCCTCCCAAGGGTACTGAGGGAGCTGGTGGAAAAGCTCACTGAGTCATTTTTAATCATTCAGCAGCAGTCCTGGCTAACCCAGAGAGGTCCCAGGAGTTTGGAAGGTGGTCAGTATGGTGTACTTCCAGAAGGGCTGGAAGGAGGATCTATATAGTGCTGGGGCACTATAGGCCTGTCAGCCTGTGCAAGGTCATGGAACAGATCATGCAGAGTGTCATCACACGTACAAGAAAACCAGGAATCAGGCCCAGCCAGCAAGGATCTAGGGAAGGTAGGTGCTATTTGGCCAACCTGACCTATGACAGAGTGACCCACTCAATGGATGGGGGAAAGGCTGTGGATGTTGTCTGTCTTGATTCCAGCAAAGCCTTTGACACCACCTTCCACAGCACTGTTCCAAAGAAACTGGCTGTTCATGGCTTGGATGGGTGCCCCATTCATTGGGTAACAAAGTGGCTGGACAGGTCCTGAGAGTGGTTGTGAATGCAGCTACATCCAGCCAGCAGTCAGTCACAAGTGCTTTCCCCACGGGTCAGTACTGGAGCCAGTTTTGTTTAACCTCTAGTTCGCCGATTTGGATGAGGGAACTCAGCATACCCTCAGCCATTTTGCAGACAACACCAAGTTGGGTGGGAGTGTTGACCTGCTGGAGGGCAAGAAGGCTCTGCAGAGGGATCTGGACAGGCTGGATCAATGGGCCAAGGCCAATGGTGTGGGGTTCAACAAGGCTAAGTGTCAGGTCCTGCCCTTGGGTCACAATAACTCCACTCAGCACTACAGGTTGGGGACACAGTGTCTGGAAAGCTGCCCAGCAGCAAAGGACCTGAGGGTGATGTGATCAACATCTGGCTGAAAAGAAAGCAGCAGTGTGCCCAGGTGGCCAAGAAGGCCAATGGCATCCTGGCCTGTATCAGCAATAGTGTGGCCAGCAGGACCAGGGCAGTGATTGTCCCCATGTACTTGGCACTGGTGAGGCCACACCTCAAGTTCTGTGTCCCCCACTTTGAAAAAATCATTGAGGTGCTGGGGCGTGTCCTGAAAAGGGCAGTGGAGCTGCTGGTGAAGGGTCTGGAGCACAAGTCCTATAAAGAGCAGCTGAGGGGAATGGGTGTGTTTAGCTTGGGAAAAAAGAGACTCAGGGAAACTTTGACTTTGCAACTGCTGGGAAGGTGGCTGTAGTGAGGTGAGGGTCAGGCTTTTCTCCCAACGAACGAGGAGATGAGAAGAAACAGTCTCAAGTTGCACCAGTGGTGGTTTAGACTGCCTTAATATGAAAATAATTTGTTGCTGAGAGGGCTATCAATCACAGACCAGGCTGCTCAGGGAAGTGGTTCAGTCACTGTCCTTGGAGATATTTAAAAGATGTGCCATTTAAGGACATGGTTTAGGGGTGGATTTGGAAGGGTTAGGTTAAATGTTGGACCTGATGACCTAAATTATTCTGTATTAATGCATTTATAGGTAAGTAAAAATAGTCTTATTGTGCAGACACAACAGGCAAATAGCAAGATTTTACACAGTCCTCTCTGTTAATGCATCTAATTACTGGAGGTAAATAAGATGACTTCAGAGGAAAGTTTACTACATTTGTGCTGAAAGGAGATTAGGAATGAACAGCAAAAATCAAAGACATTGTTTATATGGCCCTTATTTTCACAGAACTGGTAATACTCGGGTGGAAATCAAGGTCCATCCTGGCCACAAAAAGTTACTAAATGGAATCCTTTTATTATAATAATTTAATACA
>VZTR01030489.1:37179-48190 GCA_013400775.1 Chaetops frenatus
ATATAACTATATTTGAAAATAATTTAAAATAATTAATTAATAAGAAATATAGAGTGCAGGGCTGGTTTTTGCAGTTAAAGACCAAAATGAAAGTGCAGGGTCTAAATGAAGTCAGATCCAAAACCAATTTAGACATGGATATGTGTGATATTAACCATGAGAAATGTGACATTCCTGTTCCACAGAACAGTCCAGAAGAGAAGTTGGTTTGATCGCTGTAGTGGTTCCTAATGTTACTTCCTTGTCCTGTGTGGGAGACCACACAGGCTGAGAGAAAAGTCAGGAGGGTCAGTGTAGCAGTTCCAGCCTCACCGTGTGTCTGTCATCTCTAAGGATATAGGGTCCCTTGTATTTCTCCCAAGGTATTCCTGATTTCTCCCCTTTTCCTCCCCAGTTTTGTTTGAGGTCTCTTCTGAGTCTCCCTGAATTCTCATCAGGTTTCTTTAGTCTGTCCTAATAACCTCTTCATCTGAGTTACCTCTTGTAGGTATTTTCTGTGTCTCTCTTGAGAGATCCTGGACAATATCTGTTACAGACTGGTAGAGAATGCCTGGTTCCTGTATTCAAGTTCTCTCAGTGTCTCATACTTGGCTCTTGCCTCACTGGCATCCAAAGACTGCCTTTTCTGAAAGTATCTCCACACTTTCTCCATGATACTTCTACAACTTTCATTGCAGTTAACAAGCCGTTTACTTGTAAATGGTTCCCTTATTCTTCTCTATTCTTTCATAGCTGAATTTCAGTCAGGCCCAGCCCGTACTACCTGACACAATCTAGCTCTTACTCTATGTCCTGTAACTCTTCCTATATATTAATTTCATATAATCACCACGTTTCACAGTCATCTTCATGGCTCATGCAACTCAGTAGATTTCCAACCATCCTGTTGATATTTCTACTGTGGTTAGAACAATTGTTTATCAGAGGCAGACTTGAGGAATGGGTTAATATAATCAACTTGCCAACAAGCCTCATCAAGCTTGTGTCTTGGAATTGTCAGCAGCAACAAGTGCAATTCAGGGACCTTGAAAACAAAGGCAATGTTTGGTCTAATCTTGTCACTGAACTAAATATAAGGTGCAGAGCACTGAAGTCACAACACTATCTCTAGATTGTGCATACCTGGTTCTCAGAGGAAGCTCCAGTCTCGAGATAGGAAACCACACACTGCAGAAAACTGGATTGTATGTGGTCATCCTTTGGAACATATGAACTTTTTTTTTCAGTAAGACTTCTATTTGCTTCATTTCAGATCAACAACTTTGTTCAGCTGCTGCGATTTCCTTCCTTACTTTCTTCTTACCTTCTTACTGGGGCCTCCAGAAATAAGTAATAAAATAAAGCAATATAGAGGATTTTATGTGGGATCATTGCAGACCATTAAAACAGAAAAAATGTATGAAAACCAGTTGAATCCCCTTTTTACTTCCTTCACCCTTTGCTCAGACCAGGGGTACAGACAGTTCCGTTTCATCTCTGTTTTGTTTTACCCCCTCTACAGGGAGATAGAGTAGTGTGTAGGGTGAGGTCTTTAATTTGTTTATTTAAACATCTGTTAAGACCTTGCTTGTTTTGCTCAGGCACCACTTGAGGTAAGACCCAAGGAGAGCATGAACAACTTCCAGCAGCAGAGGACTGAGTCCACTGGAATACAGTTTATCAGTGTAGCAGTGTCAAAATGGAACCAGAGCCTGGATAAAAGATGTCATTTGTAAACTCCACCACTTGTAAACTGCCATACGGTGTTTGTGTTGCCAGCTTGAGCCGTGATGTCAAGATCAGGGGCAAAACCCGATGGGATGCTGAGGAGAAGCACACAGATGTGCCATCCTCCAAGCAGTAACCAGTTTTCCTCAGAGTATATATTCAGGCCAGGTTCTATGAGAAGCTGTAAATACCTCTGCACTTAAGATAGCCCTGCGCTTTGCATCTTGTCTTGGAAGACTCCATTTCAAAGTAAGAGAATAATCTGTTACCAAGTACAGAAACCATGGTGATGACTGTACCTGCACAAACCTGAATGATTTTTCCAGTTATGGAAGGAGCTGTGAAATGTATTCTTGGCCACTAAAGCTCTCCTACGTGTCATACAGATGTTCACAGCTTTCATCATACTGTGAAATACGCATCAAAATAGAAGCCTAATTAACACCTCTTACAAAGTCTGCAAGAAGTGACTCACCAATGTTATGCTGTGAGCAGCAATAACCTTGGACAACACCAGCAATATCATTCACACATGCACCCGTGTCAGCCCTTGTAAAGGTGCACATTATCAAGAGAATTAGTCAGGGTAGAACTGAGACATATGATTTTCCAGATTCCAAATTACAACCTAATGATTACTTTCACAACACAGTTAAGATACATAAACACAAGTTGTTCTAAAAGGCCGCTTCAATTATTAGTTGTTCATGACAATCTGACTACACGAGGACAATCAGAGGAAGAAAAGGGAGAGGTTTATATATTTTTTTAAAATAAACTTTTAATGTGCTATATAGGCATGATCACTACAAGATCTCCACCTGTATGCAATTCTACACACTGTTAACACACTGCATTTTCACTGTACATTAAAAAATCTGGGAAGAATATTCCTTCACTGGAAAGATATCATACAATCACTTAAATAAACAAAGACAACATTACAGTGCAAACAAAATCCTCATTTTATTTATTCTGCAATTACTGAGTACTTTCTAAAAGTCTTTTAGAAAAATAATAAAAAACCTTCCCATGGACAACCAATACATTCTGAGATGATTTCATCTTGCTGAACCAAGAACCTTGATCTGATTCTTGAAGCTGTAATAAACTGTATACTCATTTGTATGATGCATATTCACATGATTTGTATGAAGCAATGGATCCCAACCCAAAATTTGCGGACAGCAATAAAATGGCACTTGCTGGCTTCATCTGAGTTTTGATCAGACCCATGAAAAGAAAGGTCTGGTACAATAGCTATCCCCATGAATTAAAGACAAAGTGCTTAAGGAAGCCAGACAAGGCCTTGGTTAATGATGCTATTGGTTTCTACTGGTAATTGCTGTTAGACAGAGTAGGGGCATACTTTTTTTTCCCTTTAAAGAAGAAAAACAGACCATGGAACAGCAATCATGCCAGATTCAACATGCAAAAGAAGAAATATGACATATTTCTGTCCCAAAGGGCACGACAGTGTTGCTCGAGCTCACGAAGGCCAAGACTCAGACAGAGCAGGTGTTGCCTCATTCCTAATAGGTGTAAACTCTGCCACCTTCATAAACTCCTACTCTGGTGAGAGAATATACTAACTTAAAAGTGCCTGTATGCTCTTGTGAGTTGGGTGATGTTAAGAGAGTAAAGATTTTAGGGAATTAAAAAAATCAAGTAGGTGAGTACATGAAAAAGGGGATATTTGTTTTCACTTGGAGAGGGATGTTGTCTCTTTGTCCTCCTATGTGCGACCCTCCTCAGAAAACTGGAAAACCTATTTCAACGCAGCTTCCAATTCTGGGTGAGACAGAGAGTTTGACCTACTACCATTGCTGCACAGAATGACACTGGGCTCTTCACATATATATGATCCACTTCTGTTCAATCTGCATTGGATGCCATATAAAGAATAAGGCAGGCTTAAAAGGAAACAGAATATTTAGCACCAGTGATAGTATATGGGTCATCCTTGAGGTTCTTACCAGATTAGACAATACCATGAAGCACTACTTTTACGGGCAGTAAGTGGTTATTCCATTACAATTTTCAGATTTGCACTTCTTTCTAAGCATACATAAAAAAATAGTAGTAGCTAAGAAAGCTGAATTAAATAGCACACAACTTCACAGTCCTATTGCTGTCTGTAAAATACATAACCTGCATATAACCAGTTTGCTACTATACCAGCTGATGGGTTAATGCACAACATTCTAGATGTATGTGGGAGATGGCACAACATGAGGACTACAAGGTTATAGATTCCCCAGTTCCAGCTTGTGTACAGTTATAATTTTTCACTTATCTCACTGAATGAGCACACAGAGCATGTAGAAAATATGTCCCAAGTGGACGGGCACCGAGTTGGCAGGACTAAGATACAGAGCAGCTCCTACAGTGCTTCTGAAATACAGCAGGAGGCAGGCTTCTGCTCGTGGTGAAAAAGAACACTGGCCAGAAGGCATGTGCCAATGGGGCTATGCCTTAAGAATGCCTTGGTAGACCAGAAAAACAAATTCTGCTCTGCTACATACTGCAGTTCTCACAGCTGCAAAAGCCATCTTGTGGAAAGGCAGTGTGACACATGTGTTAGCCTGCTACATCAGTAGGACAGCTGTTTGATCCGGATGAATGAGCAAGTGAAGATTTTGCCTACTAAAGCTTTATAAAAGCCTTTGACCACCCTCATGCATAAATACTAACCCACATATCAAAATGACTTATCCTAACTACTAAAAACATTATGGTGTAACTGCCCCAAACAGAATTAGCTGCCTGTACCTACAAATGAAACTTGCAAATGAAGACAGTAAACATTAAGAGAATATTGTACCAGAAAGGATAAAGTATATAACAAATTACTGTTTAATTACATCCCCTATTCATAAGTAATTGACCGTGATTCACTCTCGCAAAATTATTTTAAGGTTGTGTGTCTAAAAACTACTCCAAGAAACTGCATTTAAAAAATCCCAAACCCATCAAGCTATGTGACCAGAGCCAGAGACTCGCCTGCTAAGCAGCTCCTTCTCAGGTCCATCCAGAACACCCTAGGGTCCCTCAGAGTAAGGTTACTCTTTCTCATGGAGAAGTTTCTCAGGGTAGCAAGAGAACAAAAGTTGTTGTTTATTTACTGCTGAAAAGAACTTGTTGGTTCTTCTCAAAGTATGAAGAAAGAACTTTTGTTAGGAAGCACTTTTGTTCACATAGAAGGTCTGCAAAGGTTATCTGCTCTCCTTCCACTAAAGTAAGTGTTCTTTCTCTTACGTAGCAATACAGCTCTAGAGGCATGCTGCAGCACAAGTGTATCACACACACAGCCCCACAGACAACTCTGCAGAGAGCCCACATTCACAAGACTAAAGGCTGCCTCTCTCCATCATAGACTCAAGCTCTGAACTCTGGCAATGAATTCTGGGCAACCCAGCCTATCTCTCACCTCCCATCCACAGGAAGGGGTGAGACCAGGTTACTAGAGAGTCCGGACAGCCACAGGGTAGAGCAAGGACAAGTGTTCTGCTCCTTTGATAGGTAGCTTTTTTGTTGTGTAGTAGTGGATGACTTCAGGAACACTGTCGAAGGGAGGGCTGTTCTGACCCAGGATGTATTTCTCTTTGGTTTTTGTCAGCTTCATATGCATAAAACCTTGACTGCTCCTGCAAGGAAAGCAAAGTGTAAGTTCATGCTTGTGCATTAGGGAAGAGGGACGCAGCACCGCAGCACCCAGTCCTCTCTTTATGGAGGAGGAAGTAGGAGAACAAAATGCCAGTAGTTGCTGGCTGGCAGGCCAAGACAGTGGCCAGACTGACAGTTTCCAACTGCTAGTTGCAAAACCCCATGGACTGTTCACCACAAAGACAGTATTTTGTTTTCAGAACTTGGTGCTGCCTTGATCCACATGCAAGGCTGTTTCACATAGAGGGTGATTCAGCAGTGTGCCAGAAGACAATCCAGTTCCTCCCCATGGCCCCTCTCTCCCACCCTTTGATATTTTCCTACGAACACTTACTTTTCACTATAGCTAGTCATTACTTCTGGACTCAAAGATATCTGTGGTGTTGGCCTGTCAGAGACCTGAGGGTCCCTTCATAGGCACAAGCAGGCCATGAACCTTGCTCAGCTAAGGCAAGTCCCATCCTGTTCTACCCCGTGGATGCCTCAGGGCAGACCTTACCGATTCCACACTGGCAGTAACTGTCCAGAACACCTCTCTGTGCATAATCTGGAGACTTCAGGTGGGAAAACTACTCCAGGTGAGCATGTTTCCAAGGTTCATGGCATAATACTGCACTAGATTGAGCGCTATAATGAGCAAGGGCTGCTGTCTTGTGGTCTTTCTGCAGGCAGAAACCATGGTGTGACTTCCACAGCAGAAGCACTCAATTCCTAGGTGACTGATCTGCCTGCACAATGCACTGCCTCTTTGAGGGAAGGCTCATGATTACACAGGCAGGAAAAGAGTGTCATGGAACTGCCCTGCCTGCTCTTGGCAAAACAACCTGTCCAACATAACACCACCCTGATGGGTAGCACCTCCACCGCCATACAGCACCAGAGGTAAAGCTGGCCTCAGCTCTTCCCAGAAGTCACCCTTCAGTGTCTGCTGTCTTAACATAACATATAAGCTACTTTAAGAGTGTAGAGTTCAGCCAGGGCAACGCAAGTGCAAAGAACAGCTCCTGCATGTCAAGATGTTAAATGAGGCTTAGAAGGTTTTTACTGCTTGTTTGATGTCCCAATCCCTAACCTTCTGGCTCCAAGCCATTGTTTCTTCTAGGTGTGTCCAGGGGCAGAGACAGGAGTATATAAACTGGAGTTGGTCTGTGTCAGCAAAGAAACCAAATTCAAGATGACACAGAAAGCTGCAGCAAGAAAACAAATTATGTTAAAACCAGCTTCTCTAAAATCTGCCATACCCTAGTTAGCAGGTGCAGCGTTCTCTTTGTAAGTGCCTGTATCATAAACAAGCTCATATCTTTCAGACGTATTCAATAATTCTCTGATGAAGAGAACCTTTCTGGTGGGCAGAAACCACTGCAAGCACTGTAATTATAGCTCTACATGCTTAAAATCTTACTTTAAATATCAATTTCTTAGTGGGGAAAATATATCTTTCAAGTCATAATTGATCTCTAAATTATTTCCCTTAAATAAGAGCAACATCCTTAAATACTTATTATGAGGACAGATGTATTGCTGTCTTTCTTCGGTTCACTATGAATCTGCTTTGCTACAAAGTGACTTAGAAGTGTGCAGATAAATTAATGGAATCACAGGCACATGTTAATTTCATAAGTATAGTAAAGACTGGAGAACAATCTTTTAAGTGCACTTTAGTGCAGAAAAGGAAATGACACAAGCCTTTTTTAGAACAGGAAGACAATGCACATAGCATGAACAAATTCCTACAAGCCCTGTATCCATGACAGACAGCTGTTGCTTCCCCAAGAAGGACCTATGTATATATTCAGTTTTGGGTAGCACATAGTCACTGAGCTTACTCAAAAAGAATCTCTGCTATATATCCTGACAAGTGAGCCTTCTGGAAGGCCACTCTGTTTGTGAGGGTGAGTGAAAAAGATTGTGAGATAAAAGTTATGAATAGCAGGCTAATGGAATGTAGACAAGGCAAACCTGTACCTTCTGCCCTTGGGATGGAACAAACCGAAGCAGCAGTGCAAGCTGGGGCACAACAGGCCAGAAAAGGTAGGGAGGACACATGGTGGGAAGGAGGACAATTCAATGGTCTGCCCATGAAGGCCTGGTGCAGCCCTGAGTTTCTACAGCAAAGTGCAGCCAGCTGCTGGAAGGCACTGACTGCTCCTTTTACAGAGCGTTCATAAGGCTGCACCCATAACTGGTGAGAGTGGTCTCCCATAATAAAAGAGATGTCAATACTGGAGCATATCCAGAGCAGGACTACCAAATGTGGTCAGGGGATGGGAATACATGACCTATGAGGGTAGGCTTGAGGGAACAGTTTAGTCTCCAGGTGAAGAAAAGGTTAGGTGGAAAGTGTCAGGTTGCAATCACCCATTGCCTAAAAGGGAGAGTTACAGAGAAAACAGAAGTTTCTCAGTCAACAAGCACAAGCTGCAAGGAGTTCCCTCTGGACACAGGGACTTCTTCCTCATAATAGTGCTAGAACCCAGGAACCAGGATCAGGCAGGTTGGAAGAGTTTCATCCTCACAAGTTTTCCAAAGCACTCAGCAACCTGATAAGCATGTACTGCTTGGAGCAGGGGATTGGACTAGACACCTCCAGAGGTCCATTCACAACTTGATCTCTCTAGGCAACTGGAAGGTATGTGCAACTGACTTCAAAGCTTTGCAGTATCTCACACACAAATTTTCTGTTCATAAAGGAGTAGAACTGAGAGGCAAAAACATTCAGTCAACGAACTGGTTTTGGTTACTGCTAGTGTTTGCAGCCAAAACCACATTATTATAGACCTTATTTCTATCCTGGCTTCTTTTCTGGATGTCCACAGCTCTTTAAACTGAGCATTATTTCAGGCTTACTCTTGGATGAAAGAAAGATTATGTTTTCAAATATTTTGCTCCTTCACTTCCTTTCTGGCCTCTTTTAGTTTCCAAAAACTACACTGTGAATGTGTTATCTGCCCTCCCTGTTTCAAATAAACTGTCACTGGTTGCAAGTAGACATATCAAAACAGACAACTCTCATCTTCTATAATGTAGAATAAATTAAGCTGGAAGAAAGTTAACTTAGCACCTTGAAATCATGCCCTTGAATTAAACACTTTTAATGGTAAACTATTCTGTGAAACTATTCATATAGCACTAGAAGGTGCTGGGACCTGAACTAAGGCATGTGATATTTTTGCTATGTGACTTCTGAATGCCACTGTGGTTTTTCAAATGTTGCAATAACTCTTCACCACATTTTCATTCAATTGAGGGAAAACAGTGACAAAACAGTGCTACTAGAGATAATATTCTATCCTTTCTTTCCTTTCTGCAACCATTCCCATGAGTTTCAAATACAGAAGAAAATTGGTAGTTGCTGATCTCTGCACCAAGTTTCTTTGGACCTCTCAAGCACAGATGTTTACACACACACAATACCTGATCCGTGACTAACAGTCAGTCACACCTTGTTTAAAATGTTTGGCAACACAACCATAACATCATGAGATTTTGAATTGCAACTTGCCCACATATTTTCTTTCAGTTTTCAAAACCCAGAGAGGATGGGAAAGGAATTGGGCAGACAGTTAATCAGAATGTGCTTTTTTGATCTTATGCATGAATTGTGATAAAAGCAGGCTTAATAAATCGTAATTAGCTATTAAACATAGTGTTTTTTTCCAGGAAATATTAATGGCTTTGAAACATGATTCAGTGTTCACAATCAAAGTTTGGCCAAGTCTTCTTAACACTATTTTTGCTGAAGAAAGCACTGTTTTGTCAGAACAGATTTTGTGCGTTTATTTTGAGGAAACGTCACTTGCACACAGCAAAAAGCAACATCTTTGCAGTAGCATCAGAAAAAAAATTCTAGCAATGTAGGAAATATATTTTGTGTTATTTTTCATTCTGAAATTATTTTTCATTTCATAATTTTAACTTGTATTACATGCTGTTACTTTGAACAATACCTTTCGTGTCAATGTATAACAACAATAAAATAAAATAAAACCTCTCTGAAAAATAAACACTACTTAACCCCAGACAAAAAAAAAAACCCCTGAAAAATCATTCACTAGAGACATTCAGAGGCTGGCCTATGAACTGGTTTTCCTGTTTTGGCTTTGCTTTTTCAAGTATATTATACACAACACTCATTCTATACCTGACAGACACTGCCTCCATGATAAAATAAACAATGTCTCTTCCTCTACAAAAACGGTGTAGAAATGTTCATTTGCACCGAATGTGTGAAGATCAGTACTTAGCCCAGGCTCCATTCTCTATAACCAGTTCCCATCTGCTGCTTTTAAGGTAGTCAGAACGTTTAGCTTGTTGGATTTTCCATAGAAATGACAGAATACATGCTTTCTGCTAACAGCCAGGACCCTATCATTATGGTTTAGGCTAACAGCAGACAAGTAATACACTTTTAAATATTTTTACACAATTGCTAATTTAAAGACACCTCAAAAATCCCATGACTTCTTTGTAAATTATACTGACAGGAAGAAATTTGTAATTTCTACAATATTACAAGAGTTACTCCCAAGAACAAAAATCAATAGAAAGGTGCAAGTCCAGCTTTTATCCAGAACCCAGAATTAACCAAAGTTTATGTACTCAGCTTTGGAAATCAGGACCACTTCAACATGCTGTAATGACAAAAAAACACAGCTCGCAGTTTCCTTTGCTATTCAGGGAAACCACATGCCTGTTTATGAGTCCACAGGATCAGGATGTCAACAGGCACCACCCTCTCAGAGTTCAACTCAGTACTTCCAGTGGCTATGACTGTGCAGGAACTATCTGACAGAACAGAAAGCAGTGCCTGTTACTGTTTTTACTCACAGACTGCACACTTAGTTAACTTGTGAGATAATCCTTATCTAAAATTAAGAACAGTCACACTTCCCAAAATTGAAATGTGAGTCAGGAAACGAAGTGGTGTGGGCACAGTGCACACTGCTGCAAGAGCCTTGGGAGGGGGAAACCCTGACTCAAGGGATTAGCCAGTAGAGCCCAGTTGGTGCCTGGTCTCCACTGAGCAAGACATGATAACCCCATCCTGAGATCCTGTTCTATTGTTACATCAGGAAGGCACCTCTGTGAGCTTGATGTGCACTGAAGTAATTGCTGAACACCTAAAACACTTACAAGTAAGAAATGGCTCTCCCTCTTTCATTTGCACACCTACTTCTACCTTTTTCACCAGTCTGCTTGTTAGTAAAGAACAGGTCTCAGACAAGGAATTTGAAACTAGGCATTTCAACAGCAGCCAGGAATTTCTGGTCACAACAGAATTACCAGGAGTATGGGTCTCCAGTTTTTACCCAGCCTTCTGCAATAATAATTGGGTTTAAGGAAAGAGTGGGTGGGTATGAGTGAGCCAAATATACAGAACCCTGAAGGAATACAGAGAATAGGAAACACAGGGAACAACCCAGGGCTGACAGAGAAGATTCAAGAGAATATACAGCTGCCCCTCATTCCTTTGTTCAGGGAAGGTAGATCATATTCTTTCCCTCATCTGCTGTGGAGAATTTAAACAATGCTGACAAAGAGGCTTAGCTCTTTAGATCACAATCCATAGAAAGATGCTTTTAGCTTCAAACACTTGTCACCAACAATAGCAATTCCTTATTTCTAAGTGTTTTAGGTG
>VZTR01030490.1:0-16841 GCA_013400775.1 Chaetops frenatus
CAGAATCAGTTGTATTACACAACAAAGTAATTTTGTGGTGTTTATTTCATCTTGATTGCATGTCTGAAAAATGCAGTGAGATCTCTCTCGTACCTTATCCTAGAGGATAGTTCTGCAGATTTCTAGAAGCTACTTAGGTGCATAGGGAGCAACATAAAGTGTGTTTATGTACAATTCTTGAGAACATCTGACATATGGAAAAAAGGGAAATGAAGCTTCTTAGCGTGCATATTTAGGCTTAAGTTAGTATAAAAAAATCATATATTACCATCAAAGATTATTTTTATGGGCTTTAGACAACATTGAGAGGATGACCAACCCACTCAGCCATAATAACGTTTCCTAGGCTTTTAAAAATTTTTCTTTATAACAGTTTATTTCATTGCCATGTTCAATTAAACTGTGGCATCTCAGGAAAAAGCTGTGTTTCATGGTGGCTGGAATGGTTACATGAAAAACTGCTTAAGAATTTTCAGGGCGAAAGAAGAGTATCAGTAGGAACTTTCTATATTTATGAATATAAAGTTAAATGCAAATACATTTTTTATATTGTATGATCCAACATCAGAGGTATGATTTTAACACCATTGCAACCTTTTTTAATGCTACTTACATGTCAGGAGAACATTATAAACCAAAAAATATAAATCTGCTGTGCCTTTTTGAAACTGCATTGAGCAGGGGTCTCACAGCTAAGTGAGTTATATGTGTGAGAACAATTTGCTCCTCTGCTGTCCTCATCTGCATGTTAAGATCCAGCTATATGTCATTGCCAACTTCCATAACAAACAGGATTAGTTACTGACATGGTGCTTTTCTTTTTCATTCATTAATGATGGACACAGGCTGCAGTAGAGGAGAAACAGTTCCATACCCTACTATAACTGGATCAAACACCCTCAGAGTGTTTGTTAAGTGCCAGGTTAAATGCTGCCATTGCCTAAGAAGTAACATTCACAAAAGCTAACTCAATCCTAGTGTGGATCCTGCTTGGCAGCCTCTTGTCAATGGAGAGAGACGGGTTCTTTGTCCAGCCAACAGCTAAATGAGTCTTCTGCTGTGAATCAGTTCAGAGGGGAATTCTTCTCTTCTCCATTGTCTGGACCATGTTCTTGAAGAATGAACTTCCAAGTCTGATGCAATGCTTTGTGAGTCCAGTCCTATGATGAGAGGGTTAAGCTAAATATCCCTGTGGAATAACTTTACCAAAATGTATAGCGTTCTCTGACAGTGAATATGGCTCAAAGATAATGCCAAGACAGGTTGTGGCAGCCCCATCACTGGAAGTGTTCAAGGCAAGGCTGAATGGGGTTTTGAGTAGCCTGGTCCTGTGGAAGATGTCCCTACCCATGGCAGGGGGGCCGGGGTTAGATGACCTTTAAGATCCCTTCCAGCCCAAACCAATCTGTGATTCTATGATTCTGTATTAATAAATACCATTTGAATAAAATTGTGTTGGAGCCCCACTGCTCTCACTTCAATCAGTTCCGCTGACTGAAGTCCACTGACTCCACAGAGGATTGTTTTTTGTCTGAAGGGTCTTGGGGTTTACGTGTCATACAATGAAAATCATGCCAATTTTGCAAATATGCAATAAAAAATTCTAGACTAGTAACAAAAAGGTACAAAACATTGAGTAAGAGTGGGACACCATGCTCAGCTGGCCAAATAAATTAGAGATCTTTTACAACCTACAGACAATTGCGTCAGATAAAAACACATTTAACAGAGGAAAAGAGAACAAATTCCTGTAAATTGACATTTGCTTTTCGTATTGTTTGGGACAGCCTCATTTTGTAGCCTGTAATGCAGCTGGTCAGTCCAAACTGGAGTTGTGAAGTCTTCTAGACTTTTTTTCACCAAACCAGTGGCAGTGGATGGAGTGCACAGTTAGTTTCTCAGTGATCTATCCAATGTAAATGAAAAATGTTAAAACATTTTCATTTGTTTCTCTTTTTTAATTTATAAAAGAAAAATATACTGGATTGTTGGTGTGTATATATATATATACATATATATATATAATTTTGGCAAAAGTCACCCTAGCTTTTGGGTCTCTGTGAAGAGAACTGAAAGAACTATTCAGTTTATCTGATAGTAGTAACTGATGCATGAATCCAAAAATAATCCTTATGGCTGATTTGTAGCAATACTTGCTTTTGTTTTCCCAAGTATTTGTGATGCTGAGACCTAGGAGAAATGAACTCATGTATGCCACAGGAAACTTGGTTTCATATTGGAAAGTTCTACTGGGCTTAGGGATACCCAATTCAAAAAATTTCTGCTTATGAGAAACCTAGCATGCTGCTTTGCCTTTTTTTCACCCCATGGGAACATTTTTACATAGCAATCTGTTTGGTCTGGGGAATTCTGCAATAAGTCTTTGATAGTAGGAGATTAAATTTTTTGTATGTATCCCTTCGTGGGTAGGGTTGAGAGGCCACATATTTACCGAAATCAAGGGAGTCAGTGAGCATTTTTCTTGTTACACATGTCTGTAAGTACACAAAAATAGTCTACATGGAAGTGCTTTAAGCTATCCTCTGAGACTGAAGTTAGATCATTTTAAAATAGTCTTCAAAAGCGATATTAAAGAATTTTCGGGGCATACTCACTTTACATGCTGTCTTGAGTAGCAGCATTTATTCTGTCAACTCTGGTTAAGTTGGTAGAATTAATTGTCTCTAGGTCACAGAAGTTTATACCTCTACACCAAAGAACTAACTTTTGATTTGCTCACATGTGAAAAATAACTGGTCAAGTAAGGAGTCATTTGTTAAGCCAGAAAGGTTAGGGGGAGTTGCCTGTCTATTACTGTTTAATATTCTATTTATTGTTATCAATATGATATGATTTGTTTTCAGTTTTATTATAAAGAGAACAGTGGCACCATGCTCTTCCAGGGAGCTGTTCTTGATCTGAATTGTAGCTTACATTCAGGCCAGAGCAGGCTGGGTGTTCCTGAGAGATTGTCAAGTCAAGACAGCAATCCTCCTATTACGGGTCTCATTCTGGGAAGCTTTGTAAAGGTGTATCAGAACTCTGTAAAATCTATCCTCTTTGTTCTACCTGTCAAAACATGAAAATGTGGTCTTCCTCTTTGAATAGGGTGTCTTCATAATTGCCATTGTTCTTTGGGAAATTAATGGTGCTTTAGCTTTCATAAGTTTTTCTCTCTTTCTTTCATGTATTGCTAGAAAAAAAAAATTGGTCATATAAGAACATAATTTATCTGCTGGGTCAGGACCTTTATCTCAAAATGATGATGATGATAAAATACAAATGTTTAGAAGGAGTGTTAAAATAGACAAGTATATGGTGTAATTTCCTTTGACAAACCCTTCCATCCTCCAGCAGAATATAACTTAAACATTTCCTGAGAGAAAAGTTGCATCACTGTGTATTTAATAATCCTTGATATACTTTTTCTCCTATTACTTTGTCTGATTTCTTTCTTGATCCACAGTATTTGTTTATTCCATAATACTATCTGATGACGAGTTGCATTTAATTACACATTGTGTAAAAAACCCAAAGTTAAAGTTTCAAATGTAGAATTAAATTTTCATACCAATAAGTAGTTAACAGATTCTGTCCTGGTCAGTCACTTTTATTCAAGAATGTTAGCTAAGAGGGATGCAGTTGACTAAATCCTTGTATGTTTCATGATTTTTTCCCTACCATATCAAATGAGTTGACTTTGTTATTAATTATTTTAAATACTGCCTTAAGCTACATCTAACTTTTTTCTATTTAGAAGAATGTTTAGCTGGGATGAACCTTAAATTTCATCTAAATTTGCATGGAACATCCTCAGCTGCTGGTTTTTTTAGTGAATATCAGGTCTTTNCTACCATATCAAATGAGTTGGCTTTGTTATTAATTATTTTAAATATTGCCTTAAGCTACATCTAACTTTTTTCTATTTAGAAGAATGTTTAGCTGGGATGAACCTTAAATTTCATCTAAATTTGCATGGAACATCCTCAGCTGCTGGTTTTTTTAGTGAATATCAGGTCTTTTAGCTTTACAGAGTTCACGTCACAGTTGCATAGGATATTGTTTTCAGAGAGGTCATTAAACCAAAATATGTATTTCTTGCTGACATTTCTAACTCAGGCTCATTCTAAAACTTTCAGGTAAATAGTTTTGCCATAGGGTTTGTGAGGATGTGTGCAGCCTGGGCTGGCTAATAGATGTGGAGGGCTTAATGGTCATGTAAAGATACAGTAAAATAGAATTTATATAATTTGAAATGTTTATTTTCCAGAACTCCTTTTGTAGGTTAAATGTACAGCAGTGACTTTTCTCTCTGTTATACAGAGGAGCCAATATACTGTTACACACCACACAACTTCACCCGCGATCAAGCCTTGTATGCCAGAGGATATTGTTGGACAGAATTAAAAGATGCCTTGCCAGGAGTTGATGCCAGCCACTGGCCCTCCTTGTTTGAGCATAAGTTCCTACCTTATGCACTGCTGGCTTTTGCTGGGATAATGTACATTCCAGCTCTGGGCTGGGAATTTCTGGCCTCCACTCGCCTGACTTCAGAGCTTAATTTTTTGCTTCAGGAGATCGATAACTGCTACCACCGCGCAGCTGAAGGGCGGGCACCAAAAATAGAGAAACAGATTCAGTCCAAAGGCCCGGGGATAACCGAGAGAGAGAAAAGAGAAATCATTGAGAATGCAGAGAAGGAAAAAAGCCCTGAGCAGAACTTGTTTGAGAAATACCTGGAAAGAAGAGGACGAAGTAACTTTTTAGCTAAGCTTTATCTTGCCAGACATCTGTTCATCATCTTTTTAAGCATCATACCAATTACATACTTATCCACCTACTATGCTACACAGAAGCAAAATGAATTTACATGTGCACTAGGTGAGCCTCCAGACAAAACGAGCAGCTCCAAATTGCACATCAGAGTGAACTGTAAACTGCCATCTGTCCAGCTCCAGCGGATTATTGCTGGTGTGGATATCGTTCTCCTCTGCTTCATGAACTTGATAATCCTCATCAACTTGATTCACCTCTTCATATTTCGCAAGTCTAACTTCATATTTGATAAACTGAATAAAGTTGGAATAAAGACCAAGAAACAGTGGCAGAAGTCCCAGTTTTGTGATATCAATATTTTGGCCATGTTTTGTAATGAAAATAGGGACCACATAAAATCATTGAACCGTCTGGATTTTATTACAAATGAAAGCGATCTGATGTACGACAATGTGGTGCGGCAGCTGCTCGCAGCATTGGCCCAGTCTAATCACGATGCCACTCCAACCATGCGTGATTCTGGGATTCAAACCATAGACCCCAGTGTTGATCCAGCAGACATTGATGCTAATGAACAGCTCATCATTAAGAGACCAAGGAAGAAGATGAAGTGGATCCCAACTACTAATCCCCTTCCCCAGCCATTCAAGGAGCAGTTAGCCATTATGAAGGTTGAGAACCATAAGCCTGATAAACCGAAGCCTGTGCGGAGAAAAACAGCGACAGACAGCCTTATAGCTCCTTTGCTGGAGTCTGCTGCAAAAACCTCACAGCAATCCTCTGCTCATAAGAGCGAGCCAAACCCCATCCCAAGCACAAGCAGTGAAAAAAAGCACACACGGCACTTTTCCTTGGATGTTCATCCATATATACTTAGTAGCAAAAAACCCAAGCCAGAGGTTCAAGCCATCCCCTCGATGCCTACATCAAAAAGCCAAGAGGGTGGATTTTTAAACCAGGAAGAGAATGTTGTAGTGCATGTTACCTCCTCTCTCAAAGGTACAGTATGCCATAATGCCCATACCACCTCCACAGACTGTAATTTACATAGCAATCTTAAGGAACTTAGAGTTTATTGGAACTGTTTGACCTACCTTGCTAGATTTGGGGACAGCTAGTAATCTCAAGGCTTGCAGGTCTCAGAAATAGAGGTTCTCTCTCTTTAACAGCTGTATGGAAGGTAAGGATTATTACAGGTAAAGTGTACAAAACAGGCTGCAGGCTGTTGGTGTGGGTAACGTTTCAAATGTAAGCAGGTTTTTACAACTACAAATGTGGTCATGCCTTGCCAAGGAAATGAGCAGCGTTTGGCTTCCATGATACCCTTCCTGCTCCACCAGCACCTGGCACGTTTCAAACCTGCCTTACTTTCGAGTCATATGGAAACTGCCATCATAGATGACCAGTACTCTGAGCAGTAATAGCCCCTTAGGAGTCTATGGGAGACTACTAATGGCAGTTAAAGCTGCTTGTGGAAAAAAAAAATCTTTTAAATTACCAACTCTTAGGGGTTGGCATATGTTTGTCACCTAGAAAATCAAAACTCAGCTCNGCTCCACCAGCACCTGGCACGTTTCAAACCTGCCTTACTTTCTAAACTGCCATGGTAGATGACCAGTACTCTGAGCAGTAATAGCCCCTTAGGAGTCTATGGGAGACTACTAATGGCAGTTAAAGCTGCTTGTGGAAAAAAAAAATCTTTTAAATTACCTACTCTTAGGGGTTGGCATATGTTTGTCACCTAGAAAATCAAAACTCAGCTCGTTGACATTGTTCTTCATGCACACTTTAAATTGCCCTGTGACTTATGTGGACCAGAGGATGGATGTTCTGAAGTGTGGGTGCTGGTCAGGGATTCAGGATTTCTGCCATTCCCTTTCCAAGTGGCCTCACAGGAGATGCACTTTCTGTGCCTCAGTTCCCTCTGTGTGTCTTGTAAAGCCTGTCCCTTTCTTAACTCAAAGGAGTGTTTCAAATAATCAATAATTTCTAGGTGCTAGGGTGATGAGGAAAGCCATTTGAACATTAAGAAAAGTGATAGATCAGTAGATAAATTGATAGACAGATATCTTCTTGTTTATTTTTGTAAGCTACTGACATAAGAAAGAAGCACTATGCAGTTGAAATTACAGAAAAATCTGTATGTACTTAAAGCAATGGCTCTCATCTCATTACAAGCTAAGACCTCCCTCTGGGCTTCGACAGACTGACCTCTACCGTCACCCCACTGCCCAGCAAAGAAGTGATTTGAGGTATAAAAGTTTCTGTCACTTCCAAATCCCTATGCTCCTTAGAGCCCTCCAATTCCCCAATGTGCATGTGAGCTCTTCAACAGCATTCCTTATCCAGTCACCTGCTCTGATTTCAACTCCTCAAAACTACCGGGGTTTTCTGGTTCAATTACCTTCATCCAAATTAGTGCTTGAATATTTTAAGGGCAAAAAATAATTACTGGAGTTTTGGGGCTCTGTAACTCCCCATTCACATTAAAAATTTTCAACTTTGTTTTTGAGTTAGACCTACATTGCAGTCCATCAGGTAAGGCAGACTTACAATTTCTGGAAAGAGGCTTCAGTTTGTGACAAATCGCTGAGTTCTTTCTAGAGACAAGTGGCTTACAATGTGTAATCACTAGTTTTTCCCATTGAAAATATGAGTGCCTTTTGTATTCCATCCTCTGGATTTCAATAGTCATTACATTTGTCAAAACATTAAATCATAATGTTTAAAAAACACTGGCCAGACTGTAGAGTGGAGTGAATATATTTTTCAGTTGGGTTTTTTTGTCATTTTACAAAAATACCATTCACATAAGGAAGCATGAGCATGCATAAAAAAGAGCGAGATTTACAAACCCCACTTCTTGTCTGTCCCGATTCCCTGAGCTTACAACCCTCTTGTTTTGAAACAGTCCTGTTCAGATTCCTCAAAGGATCCCGAAAAATTCAGTTTGGGATCCCACTGAAATCAGTGGCAAGTCTGCCAGTGACTTTTATTGGTCCAGGACACTCCTCACTGGTGGACTGGAATGGTGAAAGACTACCTGTCCTTGATCTGCCTGTTTTGTTCTCTTTTAGACACGCCTCATCCTGCAAAAGAGATGCTATACTCATCTGAGACATGCAGAACTGTGCCTGCTGCTGCGGCTTTTGTCACCTGTAACCACAACCATGTAGCCACAACTGCTGCTGCCACCAGTATGGCTTTGAACCAGGTCAAGCCAGAGCCGACTGCTGCACTGAGCTGCAATCCAGCCCACCCTCTGCTGCACATCAACACGCTCTACGAGGACCATGAGGAGGAGGTTTCAAACATAATGGACAATGGGATTCACTCACCGACTGATGGCGGGGAGATGCTCTCCATCCCCACCCCGAAGCAGATGCGTCTGGCCACATCTGGCGAGCCCATGGCCATCGTGAGCTCGGGGGAGTACTGAAGGCCTGGGGCCAGGCCAACGACCATGACAGTGCTGGCCATGGTCCCCCAGCAATGCAACTCACTGCATGAGCATGGAGGGTTTTCTCACAGACTATAGCTTCTGGTAACAACACCAAATGGTTTTTCAGGATCACATCATAAGCACTGTCACTCATTTGCAAAATAGAATAAAGAAATAGACTTTTAACACTAAGACAACCATTAGCTCTAACTCAAAACTATAGCGTCCTGATTTAAATGGGAATTAGCACAATTTGTGAACATTAGGAGTCTAATGGCATGCCACAGCAATTTTAGTGAGTGTTTAAATCCTTTGCATTCAGAATCACTGATTAAAGTTAACGTGGAGGTGAGGTATACTTTTATAATGGCAGCAATTAAATAAGAGTTCTTTTCTAAGCAGGGAGGATTTTTTTTTTAATTCAGGATTATGAAATGCTATATGCAAGCAAAATTTGTGTTTGTTGTTTCTTTAGCTCACTGATGTTGGGCTTGATGGAGACTTAGCTGAAAGGGCCTTACTACCACCAGCATTTAAATGCAAAAGATTGACACACTCGATCTCTTGCATTTATAAATGAAAATACCTGAAGTATGCCCTGCCCTTTAACATGCTTATATGTTTGATGGAAGATGATTAAATTAAGAGTTTATTTTTTTAAATATATTTTACCATGGAAAAATTACTTTAATAACTTTTCAAACCAGGTGTTACTTTTAACAAAATGTGTAGAAGAGAGTCATTGTAGCTGCTTATTTTTTCATATTGTATTTATGAACCAGATTAGAAACTTTCATGGGTGCTTCACTGATACGAACAATCTTACAGAGGTCATTACAAAATATCTTACAAAATATGAAACCAGCAAACCTGTTTTCAAATAACACACAGTTAGAGAAGTCTGTTAATTTAGTTCTACAGATTTGGCTAGTCCTTGATTCAGCAAAAATTAAGGCCATGGATGACACTGAAATGACTCATGTCTAAAACTAAGCACACACTGAAATGGCTTTATTGGATCTGGCTCTAGTGAGGGCAGACAATAATTCTGCAGTATGTGCTATTACTGATTCAATATTTGCCATCCCTGGCTCAAAGCACATCTTCATGCCCATCTTCCTATAATTACAATATGTGTGATTTAATAGAAAACTCTAGTATAACTAAAACGTCTATTAAAAGTGTATCATGCAATAACCATTCTCAGCAAAATTATAGTGAAACAAAACGTGATTGTGTTAAAATAATATTCCTAGCTGCATTCAGAATTACAGACTGTGTGTTTGCTTCAAAATTATGTATAATGGTAGAAAAAAATATGCAGCACAAATATGGGACTGAAATCTTGAGTTTATTTTTAATTTATTACCTCAGACATGGATATATTATGCCAATATTTAATGAAAATAGCACTGAAAATAAATGCCTATTATTCTGAATATTTTAATGTGTACTACTTCCAAGCTTAGTGTTACAACCCACCTCTAAAGCAGGGTAACTGAGGTTCTTATCAATAGATCCCTTGAGGTGAATTAGAATAAAATGACACTGAATAGCCAGTGTACATATATGAGGCAAGTTTATTTTGAAACAATTTGGCTGCACTGGAAAAGAGGAATGTAGCCTTTTTGGTTCTTCTCTATATGATTATAAAAATATTATGAAGAAACTATATAAGGAGACGAAAGAGAAGGAAAGGACAAGAGTAGATAGTGGGGAAGAAAGATGTCACTGCCCAGGTGTCCAGCAAAAAGACTTGATTGTTGCAATTTTGGTGTCCATGATTGGAGCCATCATGGCCAATCTGTTGGGGCCAGGATCCAGACAGCAAGGAGTTTGACTGCTTATATACATTCAGGCTTATGTGGGAATACCTCAGTACTTCCCCCAGGGAGGGGTTTTCTGTGGGGGTCTTTTGATGGTGTGTGGCCCCTTCTAATGACATGACTGCTTCTTTGGCCCTGCTTCTAACTGTGCCAGTTGTGCCTGCTTAGGGAGGAATAACTTCAGGCCTCTGTGTGAGCACCCAGTACCTCCCCTGGGAGGGGGTTTTATGCTGTCAGCCTTATTGGGGGAGAGGAAATTAGTATGATGAAAAGCATTACCCCACCTCTGCAGGATATGCTTCTTAGCAGCCTTTTACCTTATCTGGCACAAAAATGCTTTGTTTCAGACATCAAATCAGACCCATGTTATGAGGGAAACAATAGCAGAGCTCAACCAGCCCATCCAAGCAAAGTTCAGTCCATCACACACAGTTACATACAACGGGGATTTTATGATAAGCAGTGTGCGGGACCTGTAATTTACGTAACATAAAGCCACCATTCCCCCTTACATTACTTCAGTTGTGCCCAGCTGCACGACCTCTTTGGCCTGAACAGCCCAATACCATAATGGCTACTGCTGACAGGGCAGAGGGCTGGGGACAGCTGGAGGACATGGCTGTAACACCTCGAGGTCTCAGAGCAGGGCAGCACGGAGCTCATGGGGGACGTGGAGCTCAGTCCTGGGCTGCTGGGAGGTAGGACTGCAATGGTTCCTGCTGGCTTCTCTCCTTCCAGCCCTGGGAAAAGGCACTTTAAATAACAAGTCTATGCCTGCGTAGCCTGGGTCTCATTCCACCCAAGGTACAGGAGTGGAGCATCACCTGTGACAGGATTGCAGGCAAGGTCTGTGCCTGGCCTGATGGGTTACTGCATGTCGCTCAGAGTCACCTGAAAGCAATGGCACATAGATTCTGGAGATTACTCAAATGCCCCACTGCAATTTTTTTAGATAAATTAAAACCATTATATTTCAGAACTTGTTAGACACCAATAAATAATTAGGGAAAAAGATGGAAAATTGCCATAAGACAATCATTAAATTATTACGGAAAGCAGTGAAAGAGTAGTACTCTGAGGCCAGTTTTGAAGTGATGTAACTCCCTTATGCCATTGTATTTTCAATTGTCAGTAGGCAGTGTGGTGAATTTCTTGTTGGCTGCAGCAGCTCAGCCGACAGTGTTACAGAAGTGTGGGGGAATCCTTGAGGTTGCCCATTCACTCTCCATTTGGTATGATTACGAAGGTCATCTGTACGGGTCTGAAGTGATACACCAACATATGTAAGTACCAGTGTCAGTCAAAGCAGATTGTCTCAAAAATAAGGATCTAAACTTTGTGTAGTGTTTTGAAAGCAGCAAAATTCAATAATTGGAGGGAATTTCATTATGCAGAAAATGCAGAGCTGGGTTCTCAGGCATGTACCCTTACTCATCTGATGAGGTGGTGTTTCCTAGGAGGAGTTGCCCACAAAGGTTCACAAGATGCCTTTTCATTCAAGAGCAGGACTCAAGTCTGTGTGGACAAACTGTCATTTTCTGTGATACTGCTGATTCCTACTGATTTAGCATCTGTTGCTGCCCTTGTAGAAATCAATATCAGACTTGACTGGACTACTTAAAGAAAGAAAGGAAACCATGTACCTTTCCTCATACCTGGGATAAGCTAAACTCAGAGCACACCCTCATCTTTATGTGTTGTGTTCCAGCAGGTTTGCTCCAATGTCTTTCACAAGCTGGAGGCTGCTGATGTCAGGCACCCAGCCCTGAGTGTTAACACAGTAACTGCTTGCTGAGGGCAAGACATGGTGTTTCACTGACCAAACAAGCAGAGAGCCCGTACACCTTAGTCTTGGCTGATGTAGGGGTAGATAACTGATGCAGGCACATAGCAAACACTGGTTTGCTGAACTGAAAGGAAATTTTAGTGTCCTGCCCACCAAAGGGGACTTATTTAAACTGGATGACCAAAGATGAGAAAGGTGAGACAATGCTGCATTTTTAAAATGTCTGTTCAGCCTGGATTGCATTTACATCTCCATCTGCCTTGCCTCTGCCTAGTGGTTTCAGCTTGACAGATCTGATGACTCACATTCTTCAAGGCTGCTTTCCCATTTACTTCACAAGAAATAGGACTGGGTGTTGAGAGCACAGAAACCCCTTTCTCCAGGGTACTCTTACTCAGAGTACATTTGACAACCAAAAAGAGAGACAAGTGTGTCAGAAACATCTTTTGAGCTATATTTAGGCTGTGTAAACCCAGCAGGAGATCAACCATTTCTGTCTCAAAGCAGCTAGAGAAGTGCTTCTGTGGGGACTTTCCTAATGCAATAATGATTTTAGTATTGATGTTACTAATATTTAGCTATACTGAGTAAATGTACACATACATAAACATACATGTATATAGCAACTGTACAACTGCAAACTCTACATATACATATAAATATGCATCTTGCATCGAAATGTTCATCTTCTGTACTTCACTTTGTCAATAAGCTGTATTTAGTAATTTCTTTTCCCTTCATTTCCCATTATCATGCATTAAGCCCAACCCATCCAGTTACATGTCTTACTGACTCCACTGGCATTTCCCAATGCTCAGCCTGCTGGTGAGGATGCTCTGGCCCTGCTGGGTTGATACTGTCAGTGAGTCAGGCCCTCATTGTGGGAGCTGCTCTCTGCATTCTACTTCCTATGACTCCTTGGCACTGAAACCCAGGGCAAAATTTATCTGTGCTGGGGACACAGCTAGTATAGCTGGCAGTCACTTTGCACATCCTTTGTACCTCCAGAGCTGGCTCCCAAAGCCAGCATTGGACCAGAGGAAAGCAAAGCAGAGATGAAGCTCCTGCCACTTGTCCCAACCACGAGGTTGTCTGCCAGGTAAAAGTACAGCAGGGTTAGAGCTCACAGGCTGTAAGAGATGCTGCACTGAGGGAATTGCATCTCCAGCTTGAAGCAAGCTTGTCACTGCCCTCTCAGGCTTACATCAGCAGGAGCACTAATGAAAAGCTAAGTCTGAGAGTGTGAGCCCAGGCTCCTAAAGCCACTGACTGAACCAGAACAGAAGACAGCCTCAAACACACTTGACCTAGCACTGCATAGGGGAAAATTCTCGCCTTTATATCACAATCAAAGAAGAGCATTAATAGGAATAGTGAAAACCCATTAACCTTTCCACCAGAGGGTTCAAGAAGCTCCAGAAGAGCTCATCCTTATTGTCCCTGGCTTATAGTTACAGACACTGAAGCACAAGAAAGTAAAACAATTTGTCCCAAAGCTACTCCAGATATGCCTAAACTATCTAATCTGTAGCTGAAAATATGCTATAGGTAGGGCACGGCCTACCAGCCAAACCAGGTCAGGATGGTTTTGGGTTCTGCAGGGAAGCTCTCTGAATTCTCCTCCTAGAATAGAGGAGAAAAACTAGAATTTTTATTTTTTTTTAAATTCTGACAGAATTATTGTGGAATATTGATCAAGGAATGTTTCACTTTAAAGATGCAACATCTTTTCTCATTAAAATCATTCTGCTAGAATACATACCAAAGAGTGCTCTTTGGGAGTTTTTAACAGAACAATAATTTTTGAGACACCTTCCAATATTTTCTGGCCTTTAATGATGAATATTTCATTCTGTCTGTAAACAAACTGTAACCAATGGCAAAACATTCTGTGTGCTTTATTTACAAGAAACAAATCTTCAGCTTTTGCTATTCCCTGAGATATTAGCATTTTTAAGGGTTTTACAGCATTGTACAAAAATAACTATGAATGCCACAATTGAGGATCTTAGGGTTCTGCAGGTCAGATATAAGGAAATGCTGGCCTCCCAATCCTGTTATCCTCAGTGGTTTTGGATGCTTCTGTATTTTAATGCTTTACTGATTTGCTGTTTGTTCACAGGATGGATTTGCTTGTTGTCAGTGCCAGCTTCAACTGAAAGAAGTTGTTGGGCCTCCTGCTGCTCTTGAGAGCAAAGAAGTTTACTGACTCCTGCTTAACTAATTTTGCTTTATAATCACAGGGCTCATAGCTGTCACCAGTCTAGCTTTCCACAAACACATCCAGGGACAGCAAAGACGACAATAAATCCCCGAAAGAGGGGTGCATGATTCCCAAGCAAAAATTGACATCTGGCATGAAATGAGACAGAAAACCACCCCATAACCCTCTCTACTGCAGATGGCTGCCTGTAAAGAAATATTACACGTTTAGAAGATTATACCAGTTTTTGCTCTTAGAGTTTTTATACCGTGGCAATAACCCCATGGCAGTTTACCAGTTCCTGCTCTGGAATAACAAGTTTGTGCCCAGACCCTGAGGCGCACAGCAGAGCAGACAGATGGGTACATTTTGTTGCCGAGGAAAAGAGTTTCTGAGAGCAGTTCAGGAACTTCTTTTGCAAAGTGATGGATGTGTTCATCCATGCAAACTTGGAAAAAGGATGTGCCACAATGGGGGCTAAGAAAACTGTGTACTATTTGTCCTCTATGTACAGTCCTGCGGACTTCACATTGACAAATTTATCCTGTTATTGGAAAGGCTTGAGCAATATAAAGGAGTGACTAGATGTCTAGAATAAATTAATAGTCATGAGAAGGGAAGGCTCCAGGGAGATCTTATTGTGGCCTTTCAATACTTAAAGGGGTTTATAAGAAAGATGGAGACAGACTTTTTAATAGGGTCTGTAGCAATATGACAAGGAGTAATGGTTTTAAAACTACAAGAGGGTTTAAAAGAGAGTTCAAACTAGAAGAGGATATATCTAGATTCAGACTAGCTATAAAGAATAAATGGTCAAAAATAACAAAGCTGAGTGCCTGAGAAACCTGGTATCCCAAGTTTCTTCATAGGATGCTTCACATGACAACAAAAGTGGCAGAAATGTCAAAGGAGCTTTTGGGAGAATCTTAAGCATCATAAGAATTACTCCAAGGCAATGACAGAGAATATTTTAGTACTTGGGAAGATATGAAGGGCCACAAAGGTGATGGAGGTACTGGAGCATCTTTCCTATTAGGAAAAGCTGAGAGAGCTGGGACAATGAATATAACCTTTCAGCTAGACAGGTGGTGGCTGTAAAAGGAATGGCACAGAACACACCTAATTCCTCTGTCCCCATGCAGCCGCCTGGCACCAGGCTCCCTCAAAATCTCTCCATGTGACCATGTGAAATCAAGGAATTCCCTGTTATGGAAAGAGAACATCAGCCAGCAACGCAGTATATATACAGACACATACCTCTCCCTCTATATATAAGATCTTTTCAAAATTGTATTTAACTCTTTTTACCACAGGTTCATCAGGCTGTCCCACAGCAGCAGTCGAAGTTTCTCTGCAAGCCTGTCTTTACTTAAAAGAGTCACTGGCTTGGCCTAATCTGCACTAAATCCTCAGTTCAACTGCTGAGGAGGCCTGGTCTCCTGCCATAATTCTTTGTTCAAACAGAGTTTCATATAAAATAACCACAAGATGGGAACCAAGGGCAGATCCAAGAGTAAGTTTTGGAAAGAGACACTCAGACCTAAAGCCAGAGCTATTTCTTTTCATATTTTCCTTTTACCATCTAGGTGCAGATTTATGTTACAATGAATTTCTGGGTAACACCAGAGGAAATGTGGGCTGACAAATGAAATCTCCTCTGCAGGCATGCTCCTCTTTTTCCTACCAGACCAAGCGTCTCCTTTGGAGGTTCTGGCTCTGGACTTCAAACAGTTATAATTAAACCTTTATGGTCCTCTGTTTTACTGCTTCCTTGGAAAATACACATTAAAATAAGGATGTCATTTTCACTACAAATGGGAATTGGATTTTTTACTTTTACCCTAAGCATTGAAACAACAACATAAAGTTCTATCTAATTTCTTCAAGTTTAAATAGTATAATTAAGTTTTGTGAGTTATGTAGGGAATTAAAATCTGTAAATCTCTAGGGGTTTTATAAATGCTTTACGTTTGGGCTAATAGTAAATTGTTAGATACTTGATGACAGATTTCATGTGCAAAATCAAGGCAGAAGCCTTCTGATGAGCTAACTTGCTAATTCAGCACATTACTTTGTAGTGCTTGGACAGCAGCAGTGCTTGGGAGCTGCTGTCATGGAGCAGCAAGCGAGCCCACGGCCTTTGCACTGCTCCTGCCTGTTGGGTGACAGGTTTGTATCCTGCAACACCTGCCCAGCTGGCCTTGCCTGCCTGCCTGGGCTTACCCTGCCCCTCCTTGGAGGGCTCCTGGGCGAGCATTGAGCAGCCTCATCTTTTTGTCATTAAAACACACTCTATTCAGAAGCGTTGCCCACTTGCCTGTTTCCGCAGGCCAAAACCTGCACCCAGTGAGAAATGAGAGCCCTTGGACCTGCAGCCTTGTCTGTACAAGTCACGGGGACATGGGTGGGATCACCGGCCTTACTGACTTTCTCAAGAGTGTTGGTGAGGAGCAGAAAGCAGGTGAATCAGGGCCCAGAGCTACCAAGGGCAACAGGGATCCTCTGGGAAGTCCAGCACAGCCAAGGGCCATGTAGACACCGCTTATCCTTGTTGGGCCAGCCACTGACTTGTCTCCGCTCCCCTCCCCTTCACCCGAAGTCCACAGTCTGTGACATCCCTGCCTGCTGAGCCCTCCTCTTGATGCCATTTTGATTTTTTTTTCATAGATCCCTCTCATATTCCTTTTGCCGTACACTTCTATGCAGCTTTTATGTATCCATAATGCTTTTAACCCATATACTTGTAATTCCCCAAACCTGGTAACTAGCTTAGACCCAAAGTTCTGTTAAGCCAAAAGACTGAACAGC
>VZTR01030490.1:17475-32985 GCA_013400775.1 Chaetops frenatus
TTTCTCTGCAAGCCTGTCTTTACTTAAAAGAGTCACTGGCTTGGCCTAATTTGCACTAAGTCCTCAGTTCAACTGCTGAGGAGGCCTGGTCTCCTGCCATAATTTTTTGTTTAAACAGTTTCATATAAAATAACCACAAGATGGGAACCAAGGGCAGATCCAAGAGTAAGTCTTGGAAAGAAATACTCAGACCTAAAGCCAGAGCTATTTCTTTTCATATTTTCCTTTTACCATCTAGATGCAGATTTATGTTACAATGAATTTCTGGGTAACACCAGAGGAAATGTGGGCTGACAAATGAAATTTCCTCTGCAGGCATGCTCCTCTTTTTCCTACCAGACCAAGCGTCTCCTTTGGAGGTTCTGGCTCTGGACTTCAAACAGTTATAATTAAACCTTTATGGTCTTCTGGTTTACTGCTTCCTTGGAAAATACACATTAAAATAGGGATGTCATTTTCACTACAAATGGGAATTGGATTTTTTATTTTTACCCTAAGCATTGAAACAACAACATAAAATTCTATCTAATTTCTTCAAGTTTAAATAGTATAATTAAGTTTTGTGAGTTATGTAGGGAATTAAAATCTGTAAATCTCTAGGGGTTTTATAAATGCTTTACGTTTGGGCTAATAGTAAATTGTTAGATACTTGATGACAGATTTCATGTGCAAAATCAAGGCAGAAGCCTTCTGATGAGCTAACTTGCTAATTCAGCACATTACTTTGTAGTGCTTGGACAGCAGCAGTGCTTGGGAGCTGCTGTCATGGAGCAGCACCACTGTGGCTGCTCCAGCCAAGCAGCCAGAGAGCCCACAGCCTTTGCACTGCTCCTGCCTGTTGGGTGACAGGTTTGTATACTGCAACACCTGCCCAGCTGGCCTTGCCTGCCTGCCTGGGCTTACCCTGCCCCTCCTTGGAGGGCTCCTGGGCGAGCACTGAGCAGCCTCATCTTTTTGTCATTAAAACACACTCTATTCAGAAGCGTTGCCCACTTGCCTGTTTCTGCAGGCCAAAACCTGCACCCAGTGAGAAATGAGAGCCCTTGGACCTGCAGCCTTGTCTGTACAAGTCACGGGGACATGGGTGGGATCACCGGCCTTACTGACTTTCTCAAGAGTGTTGGTGAGGAGCAGAAAGCAGGTGAATCAGGGCCCAGAGCTACCAAGGGCAACAGGGATCCTCTGGGAAGTCCAACACAGCCAAGGGCCATGTAGACAACGCTTATCCTTTGTTGGGCCAGTCACTGACTTGTCTCTGCTCCCCTCCCCTTCACCCAAAGTCCACAGTCTGTGACATCCCTGCCTTCTGAGCCCTCCTCTTGATGCCATTTTTATTTTTTTTTTCATAGATCCCTCTCATATTCCTTTTGCTATACACTTCTACGCAGCTTTTATGTATCCATAATGCTTTTAACCCATATACTTGTAATTCCCCAAACCTGGTAACTAGCTTAGACCCAAAGTTCTGTTAAGCCAAAAGACTGAACAGCGGAGTTGGAGGTCAAAAAGCCCCAGACACCAAGGTCCTCTCCAGAACACATTTTGTAAACTAAGATAAATTCATGCAGGGGGGGACATTCCTCAATAGGGGGCTTATCTTGAGCCTTCCGTTGGGGAATCTGTGATAGATATGCTAATGTACAAAGTTCTATAATTGTATACACTGGGCCTTTGTTCGGGGCATTTTGCCGGTGCACTCTCCTGGGATGCATCCAATGATCCTTAATAAATACCAAGGTAAACCCCTTGTTCCTCTCTAAACGTGTTTGGCTTTTATTCTAAGAGCACAGGTTAAGGCATCTCTGACATTCCACTCTGTTTCTCTACTACATGTCTCTTTGCACATAAAAACTATTCTTCTCAAGGTAATTCTTACAGATACTGAGCCTAGGTTTCACTGCCTGCTTCTTCATTAACCAGTAACACAGTACCATAGGAGCAATCAGTAAATTGAAGCAGTTGGTGCTGATTTCCTCACTGCTCCAGCATCTGGAAGTTTAAATTCAGATGACATTTAGCATGCTGTCCTGGACCAAACATTCCTGCCAGGCATGTATGTAAGACTTCATCATGTGTCTGTAGCCTTATTTCCCTACCAGGGGCTGGTTTGTACCTCTGGTAGAATCTCCAGGGCTGTTCTATCCTGGAGAAGCTGCCATCACAACAGACTCACTCTGCAAAATGAACCAATGTGCAGCTGGCAGGTTCGTCAGGCAATTTTCTCCAGAATCACACTACTCTTCAAAGCCAAATTGCCAGAGATGATGTTGTTATACTCTCTTCTCACCCTCAGCCATCCTTACAACACCTTACTCTCAGAGCTACAGATCCTGTATTGGTGGGAAGCACCTTGCTCCACCTCACCAAAGCACCTGCCTGGCTGCAGATCCTCACCACAGCTGCCACAGAAGAGGCTGCAGAACCCTCTCAGCAATGAGGAAAACAGGGAGAGCCAGCAGGTGCCAATACTGTTCACCAGCTCTGGAGAGCCAAACTCAGTGGAATTTACCAGCTCACATGCAAGGTGCGTTCTCCCCAGAGGGTAAAATTGTGCATATGAGTCATTGTCATCTTCAACTTTCTCCATTGAATGTGCTAGCATTCAGCTACTGTGATGTAAAATCAGACTATAATTTATAGTCTCTCTGCTACCTCTGTGTGGTAGTTGTGTGTGTGTGTTTACTCTTGCTCCATGCTAAATGCTAAATAAATCCCTCATTTTCACTGAAGACCAAGCTTTGCTTTATCATAGGATGGACACATACACGAGACTGCCTGCCCCAGAGTACCTAACACCTCCTAAATCCACTTTCTAGCCTCCCCCACCAGTTTCTTGTATTCTCTGGAGTTGACTCCATTAGGAAACTCCTTAGATACAGGAATACTAATGTCTTTATTGTAATGTTGAAATTTTAAACGTTCATTTGTTGTTTCTGCTTAGGAAGCCAGAGACCATAAGTGATAGCAGATGTGTCCAAATAAGGTATGACTGTGCTGAGCAATCTATCAGGTTAGAGTAATAAATGTCTACAAAAACAGCTAGCTTTAATGATGTTTCCTCTGCAGATTTATAGCAGAAATAAAACCCCAAAGCTTTTGGGTCCCAGGCAGCACAGACAAGGCCTGTTTAGCATGGATGTCTGATACACACAGATTTTATGGCATAGGGGTTGGTACACCTGAATGCAAACTGAGGATTTTATGGTATCATTTCCGTTTTCTTCCCACTGAATGTTAATAAATCAGCAAATGTCTGAATAAGATAACATTGCTTCTGTTATCAGGTTGGCAATCAAGTAATCTACTTTCTTGTGCACTAGGTAATATGTATGTGCTGGTCCAATTATGTCTGACTCCTGGAGAATAATACCTAGTATTTGGCAGAACTGTTATTGCCATGACACATTACCTCCAAATGTTTCTGTTAAAATATCTTCCTCTTGATAGCATTCTTAATCACCTTCTGAAATGTTAATATGTATCTGCCCTTATGTCAGTATAGTAAATACTTTTAATTAGAGAGTTCAAAGGCAAAAGCTTTACAAATGAAATGGAGTCAAATCTCCTCTGCATTAGCATGGACAATTTATTTTGCCATCAGTTGGGCTGGATGAGGAGCTGTTCCTGCCGGCAGGAATCCTGCTGGGCTGTCAGGATGGGCTCACTTGTCTTCAGCAAGGCAGAGGCAGCAAATTGGCCCTTGTCCTCAGAGAGGCTGTGACTGAAAGGCCACCTTCTTGCTGAGTGTCCTGCATCGCAGCAAACTTGGTCAGCTGAAGCCTCTCTTTCAGGGGCATAACCAAACCACCAATGCAGGCCACAGAAATTCAGGGGGAATTTAATATAGACTGCTTTATTCATGCACAGGACCTTTTTTATAATCTGAATTATTTTCATAATTTAGTTATTAAAGTTAGCCAGAGAGTTCTGAGAGCTCATTACTTTAGTACATGTGAAGGAAAAAATTAAAAACAGCATTGTAAAATATTTTCTGAAGTACTGCTTATTCTGTCTCCTGCAAAAATGTTGGGGTGAAAATACCTGACTCATATACAGGAAAAGGGGTATACAAAATGGAAAGAGAGAGGACAGCAAGTACATGTCTTAAATTAGTAAATGAAAACTCAGAGATAACATAACAAAAACAACTTTGCAATTTTGTACAGGCAGGCAGCCTGCACAAAGTTGTATGTTTACCCAAGATCCTACAAGTGAGTAAAGAAATTCTATGTGCTATACCTAAACTAAATGTCAAGGTAAAATGCCACGGTGCAACACTCTTCTGTGAAAAAAGTTTTCATGGATCTTCCTGCATCACCTCTCTACCATCCTGCTTTCAACACAGTGATAAACACTGTGGATAGCAGATACTGCTTTGGGAAACAGGATTTGGGGGTAGAAGCCCCAGTGGCTTTTGTTGGGATATTAAGATTGTAACTTGTCTGTTTTTATTATGAATGTGTCTGTTGCAAGCTGAGTTGCCATACAGAAAGAAATTCATTTGCGCAAGCATAACCTCTCCTTCTTTGAGGAGTTTCACATTTTTTAATTCAAAGGTAGCAATACAGGCTGAACATACCTACACTCTGTATCCAGATCCTTGAGGTTTCTCCTTCAGCTCAGGGCTTATACAAGCCTGCCAGCTTGCAAGACATCAGGCTCCCAAATCAGGATTACATACCTGTCTCACTTGCAGGAACCATTCCAGCACTATCTGAGGCTGCATTAAAAAACCCCACAGTTCTCCACCTCTGACACTTTCAAGGTAGACAATATGAGTACAGGTGGGTACACTGATTTATTCACCAGCTGCAGTAACCCCACTGCCTTTCTATGGTGGTATGAAGTGAGGAATTCAGCTCACTTCTTACATTTCCTAGAAAAACATACAATTCAAATGTACTTTGCAGTTTTGGATCAGGGGGTAAGAACTTTGAAGTAGACATATTTTCTCCCCGTTTCTTAGGGTGCCCATGTCCTGAAGTGGGATGAACCAGCATTCCTTTTCTGTTAAAACTGTCCTGCTCCTCAAGAGCCTTGCAGTAAGAAAGATTCTTTCTAGCCAGTAGGTCTGACACATTGCTACAGCAGAGACCAAGCAGAGGATCTGCTTGTGTCTGAACTGTGTTCATCTGAAGGTGCTGCTCAGTATTCATCTGTTGCCTGCTGGCAGCCGACAGCTCTGCCCGGCAGCGCTGACTGACCAGCACTCTGTGCAGGTGATGAGTACAGCAAACAGCATTGCTACACACAGTGCACAACCAGCATTTCTAAATAGCTTATGCCAGCTGCTCCTGCTCCTCTCCCCCTCTTGCCAGGAGACAGACATTAATAGTGTTGACAGGAGCTGCCTTTGGTAAACACATGGAAATGTTCCCATTAACTTCAACATAGACACTGATCACAATCATGAGCTCATTTGGAAATAAAAGGTTTAGAAAGGAAACTGCTTCTATTCCTTCCGATAAATTAATCCAAAAGGTGACCTTTTGTATGCGATTAAACCATTTCTGAATGGACTCATTGAATATCCAGTTTTTCTAGTTAATATTCACACATATCCATTATTAACATCATTGAAAGAGATAAAATGCTACAATTTCTTGCCATTATGTGTCATTCTATAATTTGGTATGATTTAGTATGATAAGTATTTGTAACAATCTCAGCCCTTATCCTCGTAACTAGGTTTAATAACAGGCTTCCTAAATGAACTATAAGAGAGATTAATCAAAAATACTTAACCTGCATATTACATTAATTATGCATTCACCCAGTGGCAACAATTAAAGTTCAAGCCTTGCCTGAAGTTAGACTTAAGAATCAGCAAATACATTTTTAACAGCTTAAAGTTAAAATCACCTTTTACGTCATTTCTTATTGAGAAATAATCATAGCATTGGTCTTGCATGTAACTTGCAGACACAAGCATTTACCTGATTTTTTTTTTCATACTTTTTGTTGCTACCATTTGTTATCAACCAAGGTAACTACACATATTTGCATGTGTTGTACAGTCTTTTCTATCAAGGGTTTTATAATCAGTTTCTGGAAGAAACTAAAATTTTTATATTGCAACATGAAATCCAAAACTATTGCAAGTATAGGTGATGGAAATAGAGAAAATATATTTCCAAAAAGCTTATTCAATAGGATCTGAATTAATCTCAGTGATGGACAGGGGGTAGAAATTCTTCTTTTACTAAGTTGTCTGGAAAGAACACCCTCCTAAATAGTAAGCAGCAATGTTTGTTCTTTAACTATCACAAGTCATATGTAGCTAAAAACACTCATCCCTCATTCATGACCCTTTACTCATAGCTTTAATAAATAACATGAATATTGCACAGAAAGAACTTGGAACATTTTCCCATACACCTGTCATGTGTGCTTTGTGTTTATGCTAATTAATTTTATGGAATTAGAGTGCTCCCAGTGGTACTGCAATGAAATCAGTGCAGTTATTGTAATTGGATTTACTTTGCCAGAGGAAAGGTCAGCTTTCAAAGAAGAAGGAATTATTTCACCTTTCCCTTCATGAGCCAGACCCCTCTCTGATGTGTACATGTAAAGACTAAATTTCTATCTCCTTTGTTGACTGACAAATTTACTGCATTCTTTCTGGAAAAAAATAAAGAAAGAACCCAGAGTAACCCTTAGCTGAAAGCATTTTCAGGCTGCATTTAGAAATCACTTTACTAATTTCTGACGTGCAGTCACTGAAAGCAAAGTAAAATGCCTTTTCTAATAGGAAGCAGTGTCAGACAGTTTCAAAGCAAAATTTCAGGGAGAATGGAGAGGAGTCAGGCTGTAATTACATCTAGTGGAAATTATCCAGGACTGAAGGCTAATAGACCATTTCTTTTTAAGTCTCACGGGATTGCTTCAGGGACAGAAGGCAGCAGAGAATTCCCATCACGGGATAGGAGCAGAAGAAGCAGAACAGAGATAAGAGGCAATCTGTTAAAGGGCCAGAGATGATGTAAAGGATTTGGGCAGTCACCACACAGGCAGTGGGGCTGGCCCTGGGTGAGCTACCTCCAAAATGCTGAGCAGAGTAACCACTCACTGAGGCACGATACTGCAGTTTTGGGTTGGGCTGTTTGGAGGCCCAAGCCCATCTCTATGAAGCCCCACAGGTCCTTGCTTGCCTGCATTAGCCCAAGCAAGCACTTACTCAGGAGTTTACATATTTCTGTACACAATCTGTCACACTCTCATGCTCTAAATTATCTGAACAAGTACATTCATAAATATCCAGGGACCTCAAAAGTCCCGAGGGAAATTAAGCAGTTGTTTCTAGGCAGGCATTGTGGAATCTGAAGTTAAAGTCCTTTTTGGAAAATAATGGTTTTGCATAAGCAGAATTTATACCAATGTGCTGGGGGGACAGTTTCATAACTGGCATTCTGTGGCTCCAGGTAGGAAAACTTGAGTGCAGCTGGCAGCTCAGCCCATGTGCAGAATGCAGCCACGCTGCTGCTGGAGTTCCTGAGGGCTCTGTGTCTCTGTCTGCAACAAGGATTAAACACATTTTATTTGTACATTTTCTGATGGGCAAGGTCAGTCTCTGAAATTATGGGTATTGGACCATGTCACACCTGAATACAAGTGTAAGTGACCCATGAATTTTAAGGACATGTTCCAGTATTCACTCAGGACAGCCCAAGTTTCCCAAAGGTAGACCAGCTTGGAAAATCCTAGCTAGACTGAAGAAATTGTTGGTAGGTGGAATAAACACCTGAACTAAAAATACAAAAAAATTACAAGTGTAGCTTGAGCCCAGTGAAACAGAAAAGTGGAAGTGGTTTCAGCCTGGTTTTTGTTTTTTGGTTTTTTTTTTTTACATCAGAGAACAAGATACAAAACAAGGAAACAAAAATAATCCTACACATGTGATATATCTTAAAATCTTTAAGGAACTAAAACTATAATATCAGTGATTAGGGCAGCTTATAGAGCACATCAAACAACAGCACTGTGGTATCTGCAAGGATCTGTCTGCTGCCAGGTTTTGGCAAGGATTTGAGTCATCCCAGATGCTGTGAGGGGGAAACAACCTGTGAGGAATTGTCTCTTTCCATAGCTGTGCTCACAGAGGTTATCCTCTGATCCTCCCCCTCAGTATATAGTCTGAGACTGTGGGGTTTTAGGGACATACAAGTCTGCTGCCACCCAAATCTGAAACCACCTAGATTTGGTGATGTGGTGAGATCGAGTGAGTTGTAGTCTGCCTCTGTTATACCTGACTTTGGAGGGGCTTCCCAGAAATCCTAAATAATGTGACATGGTATCCAGTTGCCTGGTGTGACATGGTATCCTGTCCCTTGCTAGCTTGATAGCCACTAGCTTTTGGATATATCCATTGCATTGTTAAATATTACCTGGAGTGTCTCCAGCTGCATAGGCATTTCTGTCTTTTTAATAACACTAATACATTCTCAGAAAAATCAATATAACAGCATCAGAATTTACCAGCCCAAACTTGCTCATCTGATGAATGGGAACAGTTGTGCAGCCACTAAGTGACTAAAAATTGCTCAGCCTAATAGTTTCTAAAAAGGGAGACAAGAACTACTTTTTGAACACAAAAACTGCAGATGACTGATGTTTGCATCAAGAAAAAAATTCATGTCAGCTTTCCAATGTCTAATACAATTATGTCAAGCCCTGACTTTTTATTATGTGTAAAGGGCCCTCTAAGAAAATGTGTCCATGCACCATTTTAATCTGAATGACAAGCAGCATTTCAAGCAGGGATTTCTCCAACCTACCACACCTGCTTGGTATTTGGGGCCATAGTCTTGGTATCAGCCCAGTGTACAAAGCAGAGATTTATAGGAGAAGGAAAAAGCAACTTAGCAGGAAACTGCATAGTACAGTTCTTTTTGCCAGAAATGGTGTTAATAGCAGTGACATACCTGCCCTATTGAAGTGCAAACATTCTCTTACATCAAACTTTGTAACACACATAAGATAATCCACCCAGAAAAGAGATGTCTGGCAGCAAGGTGAACAACTGGCTTCTTGTCTGTTCTTTACATAAGGTGCTTTATGTGCTCTACTTACTTAAGAAGTAAAATTTAGGGATTTTTAAATTAGCAATTGCATGCTTTAATTGCAGGTGTTTGTTTAAAATACAAGCAATAAAACAGAAAATCCTTACACAAGAGCATTATGAAAAGGCTTCTGGCATTGATAAGATAAACTTAAATTACATTATATTAATAATGATGTTTTCTTGGGTGTTCTACAGTAGTGTTTCCAGAGAGGTGTTTCATTAACCTATTAAATTACTCTATTTGATCAAAATTTTAAACAGTGAGCTTAAGTATTTATCTTCTGCTTCTTATTTTCCACCAAAAAAAAGTGCTACATGGATTTCACAATTCAGATTTATTCATGCCAAGTGAATGCAGGGCACTCTCAGATAGTAAATAAATTAAGAATATGGTGTCTTGTACTTTCAGCAGGTTCCAATTTGGATCATTCCCAATTTTCAAGCCCTGTGTCAGGTGACATGTCATCAACAAGAACAAGTCTCAGAACAACTGTGAATTCCAGTAATCTCTTCATCTCTCCCAGGGAGATCTGTAGCCCAGAACAGCCAAACCATTCCTTCTTGCATTCTCAGCACCTTCTCTATAGTCCAGAACAGCTGAAGTCTGCATGTTCAACACTGTTATTCCCTGAATTTGCTTGCATCCTCCATGGGCACAAAGGATTTCACTGAAATGAAAACTTCCCGCTGTGCCTGTAAAATTCCTATTTCCCAAAAAGCATTGTCCCAGCAGGCAGTGTGCTACAGTAGAGGGTACCTCCTGAGATTATACCTTTGGTCTTCTGCTTTCTAAAATGTGTCCACATGAATAAAAGAACCAGCTATAAGCTCAAGGCATACTGTTCAGTAAGTACAGGACCATTAACGCAACATCCAATCATTCTACTGAATCCTATTGTGAACAAAATGTAGCTGAAATGTTACAAAATGCATTGTTGCACATTTTCAAGATCAAGATGTTCTTAGCAGGTTAAAATTTATAACACATTTGCAACCAGCATTTATCCTGGCCTCTTCAGAGTGTGTAACACATTCCCATGATGCAGAAAATAAAAATGCATGATTGTGTTTAACCATATTTTAGTACAAAAGCTGCTGCATGCCAAGGCAAGACCTCAAGAACACTTTACTGGCCTGTCACATCTGTTAGTACTCAGTGGCTATTGTTTAACATTTGGTCATATTTTTCAAGAGTTTTCATTCAATCCTTCTATGAACCAGCAGCTTGAGTGGTGTTCACAATGGGTACAGACTCACCCAAGCTGGTAACTGCAGTGAGTAAACCCCAGAAGTGGCATGCAGAGATGCTTCAGCCAGCTCTGTGGGAGCCATCACTGCAACAAGGAGCAGGGTTAGCTATGCCAGCATGTGCTCTGCCCCAGCTGGGCACATTCATGTGGGACTCACCAACTGAGATGCCTGTCCTCTGTCTGGGTTTCTGCTCCTGGCTATGCCATGGTTCTTCAACTCTTCTAAGCAGAAAACATCCTCAAGAATGGGTGAGGGAAGGATAACTGCACAATAGGAACGCATACCACTTCAACCCAAGTGCCTCCACTCAGCACAGCATCAAATCAATCACCCCAGCTTGAGAATAGGAATAGAAGATGAATGATGAACAAAATGTCTGGGCACAAATATTAACTGATTTGTCCTGAAATTGCTGGACAAGATAGTGGAAAAAAATCACTGCTTCTTGTCTCTGGTATAGTGGGACTGAAATTAAGCATTTGCCTTCCTTGCAAGTAAAGACATATGACAATGCAGTGGCTACCCAGTGGCAATATCCTACAGACTGTTTGCTCACGTAATGGTTGTTCTTTCTCCCTCAGTTTTGACTTAAACCTAAAGTGTAACTGAAGTGTGACTGTCATGTGTCTCAGTTCCTGTAAGTGACCAGTCTGTGATTAAACACAAGAATGCAGCATCTGCAAATGTAGACAACTCTGATACCCAGAGAACTGCATCTAAATCAGGCCATGAGAAATGTGAAGACAGTGATTTGATGACCACCCCAAGCCTTTTTTTCTCCAGGCTGAACAAACCCAGCTCCCACAGTCTCTCCTCATATATCGTGCTGCCCAGCTTCCCAACAGGCTTAGTGGCCCTGGGCCAGATAAGTCACAGTTTATCAACTCTTTCTTGTCTAAAATGGGACACATGGCTCCCAACAAAACCTCATGAGTGCCAGAGACAAAGAATTAATATTTTCTTTGATCCTGCTGGCTACAGCTCTGTTAATACAGCCCAGAATGTGGCTGGCCACTTTTGTCGCAAGAGCACCCTTGCTAACTCTTTTTTGACTCAGCCTCCATAGCTGCCAGGTTTTTTCTGCAAACCTGAGAATGAAATAAACTTCCAGAGTCTCCAAAAGTAATCTCAAGTAGAATGACTTAATGTTTCCTTCTTATCTCTAGAATCTATGCTTTGATGAACTGATACCCTCAGGTAACATTCCCATTTCACATTAGCTCCTTACTCCTGAGTATATGGTCACCCATGTGAGCAAACAGCCCCTACAGCACAATGCCAGCACAGCACAGCACGTTGCACTGATCCATTCCATAGGAAACCATATGGACTATAGAAACACAGCACCAAAAGCTGACCGCACCACTTCCACAATCCCTGCATAAATCAGCATGGATTTGGGAGCTGTGATGAGATGGACCGTGAGGTCTGCCTGTTCCCATTGCTATTCAGCAGATGAGATGGCCTTCCTTAACATCATCAAGTCCAACCATTAACCCAGCACTGCCAAGTCCAACATTAAACCAGGTCCCTAAGTGCTACATCTACACGTCTTTTAAGTATCTCCAGGGACAGTGACTCAACCACTTCCCTGCTAAGCCTGTTCCAATGTTTGACTGCCCTTTTGGTGAATAAATTTTTCTTAATATCCAATCTAACATTCCCCTACTACAACTTGAGGCCATTTCCCCTCATCCTCTTGCTCTTACATGGGAGAAGAGGGTGTCAAATCCTTTTTTAATTTAATTTGAAGCAGAATAGCATACCTTGAAAACATGTAAATTTAGGATAGGAATAACTATGACAAAAGCCAAGAGGGAAGAACAAAAAAAATTAAGTTCCCAAAAATGTACCATCTAAGGAGCTGACCATTGTACTGTAACAACATAATTAAAAGCTGGAGAGAAAGCAGCAGCAAGGGAATTACATTAATGAAGCTTAGATGGTACAATTGAGCAAACTCTGAAAAACAAATGGCTTAAAGGGAAGCAATTCTTTTATTATAGCTGTCTCTGTGGACAAGCTGATTAATCTGTGTTTCATATTATAAATTAGAAGCAAACAAGACACTGAGCAGTGCAAGCTCGGAAAAAAATAGTGATGTCCTTTTTTTTAAGGGTGAAATATGTAGGAAGCACAGGAGAAATGTTACTGGATCCACCAGCAGGGACAGAATGGTTCTTCAACATCTCTACTAAGCCCCCTGCAAAAAGAAAAGAGCATGATGAGTGTCTTAAGGCAAAAATTGAGTAAGAAATGAATGTGAATATCATAAGCACATAAGGAACATCATACAGAATGGAAATAAAGGATGACATCCCTGACACACTGGAAGCATGACATATACAACATATGCTAGGAAGCTGGCTTTGAAACAGCACTCACACCTTCATTCCTACTTGTTAGCTGTATTAACCAGGTGTATGTCTCAAGAGGCTTCTTTTCAAAAACCTCTCCAACAAGTAGCTCAGACTTCAAAGGACTGCCTCCAATCCCAACCCTCCAGTCAGTCCTAGAAGTGACCAGAGATACTCTCAGCGCCCCATCTTCATGACCTGGAAGAAGTGAAGCTATCAGAAATTACTAGCACGAAGCAAGAAAAATTCCTTTTCTTAGCTTTTGAGACCACACCACTGCTCTATAAGTGCTGATACCTTAAGATGATGCATCTCATGAAGACAGAAAGAAGCTGTAGAACCAGTATTTCAGGAAAACTAGAAACATGAATTACCAATCAGAACTTGATCTATTTGTTGTAGTGTTAGGATGGAATAGGATAGTCTTTCAAGAATCGTCCATTCCAAGTTGTCTGTCTTGGCCAATATGAGCATTGCACCTCCTTTTATTTTGTTGTGGCCTTGCCTAAGACTCAAGATACTGTTCTAAAACAACACATATAGATATTATATTCAAAATGTATCAGTCTGAGTTACCTAATACGACAAACCAGGGATAACATCTAGAGAATGGGAATAGTCTAAAATTGAAGCTTCAAACACTACTTAACTCAAAACTCAGCCAACTTTAGAGTGACTCTATACATAAGGAGAATGAGTGTACAGGAGAAGCAAAGCTGCACAGAAACCACTTCAAGCAGATTAGAGAGATCTTTATAGAATTAAAGCATTTGAAATAATGTTTAATTCGATAATTTTAATTCTGTAGCCCAGATAAGATGCTCTAATAAATTCTATTTTGTAGATTTAAAATCATTACCAAAAGATTTCCTCCTTACAGCAGAGTACTCTGTGTTAATTGCAAATCAAAACTAACGTGAAGGACAGAATACATTCCTTAGTTTGCTTCTTTTTTTCTGTCTCATCCACAAGCAAATTCACTTTATGGCCAATATGCTTCTGAAAAATGCATATATGTGATGGTGTTCTCTTTGATAACATGGGACATTATATCCTTTGATATTTGCATTTTACTGGCCCAGAAAATAGATGGGGACAGTAGAGGGCACAACAAAACAGGATTAAATAGTGACATTTTAATCGATTTCTCAGCAAACTAAAATGGCATATTGAACAGAGTGAAATTCGTAGGTTTGAATCACATATAATTGAGTAGAAATATGTATTTTTATCATTTTGAAACACAATGAGTGCACAACCAATGAAATATTCACAACTACTGTCAAAAGACTTACCCTACAAAGATGGTCAGCTTCTGAAACAGAGGCAGAGAAGAACCACAGGAGACTAGGTTGTTTTGCACTCTAGTTTGCTTTGAATGTCTTTCCAGAGCATCATCCTGAAAAGCTTAAAAGTCAAGGAGACAATGTGACTGCCATTACCTTTTCAAGTTGTACAAAATAAACAGTGGCATTTAAAAGTAAACTGCACACTTTGGAAGGTCAATTGTTTAAGTTTTCTAACCCCAGGATAGCCATCTCTTATTTAAAAATTCACCTGTTCTTAATTAAAAATCCATCTGTTATAGAGGCCATTTTTAGTTCTGGTTTTCTGTAACACAAAGTTTAGCTACAGCAAATAATTCATATTGGATGAAATATCAAAACACTTTTGAAGTTGGAAAGATTTATATTCTTGGCATTCTAGATCAACACTATAAAATAGTCCTTGTTTCATAACAAGGGTCCAATCTTAGCACCCTGTTAATCCTAAATCTCACTTTGTCCAAACAACAGAGCTGTTGTTTCTACAACCACAACACAGCCTGCTCCTTGATTTGAATAGCCAGTAATGTTAAAATTCATATTAGCCTTTTGTAAAAAAATGCTATGATCGTCTATTAAAATACACCATTTTAATGAGTGACTTTAAAGTGGAAGCACATGACAGAAAACAAACACGTATTCCAGAAAGGGATAGATGGTGATGTCCAGAGTAATATTTTCCAGTTACAGCCACTCTGACCATCCAGAACAAAATGAACCTTGAATCCAGACAAATTCTAAAACTTAAAGTAAGATTTGGTCACTGAGCACAAAGAATTCAAGAAAACTGAAAGAGCTACTGGGGATGGGGATCTCTTAATCTGGAAATTAATGACCAGAGAAGAATAACGTTTCTTTCTTACACTTACAAAAGTTAAAATTGTTAATTCTAAGAACTGGCAACAAACACTAAAATAACACTCACAGCCCATTCATTAAATCTTTGGTGATATAAGGATACTTAGCATGTACGAGGTCATTGCCAAGGTTTATCCTATTTTAGTGAGGCCAAGAGTGCAGAGTGATGGTTTAAACCATTAATTATTCATTACAGTCAGTTGATGTTATCGTATTTAGACCCAACCACTATACAAACATACACTGGTATGTTTCAAACTTGCTCTTATTCCTATTTTGATATTCTTAGCAACTTAAAACCAGAACAAATTCACTGAAGTGCATATTTACACTATGTTGAATGTGTTTTAACAGAGTACTTCATTCTGACCAACGGCTATGTGTCACATAAAGCAACAAGGGTCAAAATCAGAAATAATTTTAGTCATCAGTGGAGTAAAGATAGAGCAATGCCACATTCTTGTAAATTTTCAGAGCCTATTAACTGCAGGAAAGAAGACCTTTTTATAAACCCAGTGCAATTCCATGTCTCTTTCCCACACTCTCCACAATACCTGCTTCATTGCACCGATAATGGATCTTTTGAATAATGACTTTAAAAACCCACAACATGCTTCTGTGTCTACATTTCAGTGTACACTTCATTTGCATTTAGTTG
>VZTR01030491.1:14030-49317 GCA_013400775.1 Chaetops frenatus
ATTGCTAGTGTATTTTTTCTCATGCAAATATATTGTTTCCTAAAATAAAGGCACACAATATCTCATTACTGTGTGATCTAACATTCATGCAGCTCTTCTAGTTAGTTTTGCACAAAGCTTCCAGATGTTGCACTTGATGATTTGAGAGGTCTTTTCCACCTTCAGTGATCAAATTCCACTTCTCAAGGTGTGAGATTATGAAGGATGTTATAGAAATCAGTTGGTCTGTAATCTTACATGAAGAAAGGAGGCAGTGATTTTAATCTGTCACTACCAAAGCTAAATTGTGAGACAGTTTTATAAGAGCTACTAAATGTCAAACAGATAGAATAACAACAAACTTAGTTTAAAGCCTTATAAGATACCACTTTCCCATCAGTGCAGCTAGCTCATTTTCTTCATAAAATAAAATAAACATGGAATCACATAATGGTTTGGATTGGAAGGGACCTTTAAAAGATCAGCTAGTTCCAACTAGCCATGGGCAGGGAAATCTTTCACCAGACCAGGTTGTTCAAAATCCTGTCCAACGTGGTCTTGAACATTTTCAGAGATGGGGCACCCACAGCTTCTCTGGGCTGCCTGTTTCAACGTCTCACCACCCTCACAGTATAGAATTTCTTCCTTATGTTCAATGCAAGCACCCCTCCTCCTGCTTAACCTTAGCTCTTGTCCTATAAGGACAGCCTTGGTAAAAAGTCTCTCTCCAGGTGTTTTATAAGCCCCCTTAAGTATTGAAAGGCAGCAATAAAATTTCACCAGAGCCTTCTCTTCTCCAGGCTGAACACCCACAACCCTCTCAGCCTGTCTCCATAGGAGAGATGTTCCAGCCCTCTGATCATCTTCATGTCTCTCCTCTGGACTTGCTCCAGTAGGTCCACAACTTTTTTATGCTGGAAGCCCCAGAACTGGGTGGAGTACTCCAGGTGGGCTCACAAAAGAGCAGAGTAGAGGGGGAAGATCATCTCTCTCAACCTGCTGGCCACACTGCTTTCTAAGCAGCCCAGAGTATGATGCCAAAAAATATTTTCTAGGCGGTAGAAACACCTGAAAACAATGGGCTCTTCTGCACTTTCTTTGCAGGGAGATTTCTCTTTCAACAGAAAAAGCCATTTACTGTTTTTATTATTAACTCTAGGTATCAGCAGGGCCCTCTAACTTGAGGTGTGCGTGTATTTGGTGCATAAAAATCACAAAAGCACAGCCGAGTAGTGTACAAAGGATCACAGTTGCAAAAGCTTCATGCTTCATGCCAGCCACAGGCCTGGGCCTTTCCAGGCCATCCTCTCCCCCTTAATGGGTCCTGCAAGGACAGTGCTCTGCCAGCCTGGACATCCAGAAACAGGCTGGCCATGGTCCTCAGCTCTGAGAGGTTACTCAACTACACCAGGCACTAGGAGTAAAGAAAGAGGAGCTGCAGACTCCTGGAGCTGATAGAAGCCCTGCCCGAGCTGAAATGCTCTAGCAGAGCAAAGGATCAGTGGAGAAAGAATAAACAGTACTTCACTGTACATGTCCTCAGCACCTGCCAGCTCAGGAGAAGATATGCAGAAGATGGTCTTATTTCAACACGTTTTGATTCTGCAGCATTAAGCATATAGAAAAAAAAATTCAGTTTAGTCACATAGAGGAGGCTTGCATAAAGTTTTGGTAATGAAATGTGAAACATCTGTATCTGTAGAGCAACACTAAGATCCCTCAGCTACTTTTTAACAGGCTTTGCTATTGGCAGCAACCTGGCCATAGCAGCCCCAAGCTCAGCACAGGCTGATTTATCCTTGTCAGGGGGAGTATTTGGAAGTGGTTATAGTGTAGTCAGCTTCTATAACAGAAAAAAAAGTCACGAACTCTGAAAACCACAGGAAAAACAAAACAAGACTATTGTACTCAGACAATACTGAAGTTGAAGAGACAGCATTGCAGCTTCTTCATAGTGAAAAGGGTTAAAATTAGATAAATATCCCTTATAAATGACCAAATCAAAATTAATTTAATGAACTGTGTTGCATAGTATTTATGAGATGGGTATGGATCCCCAGCATTAGTAATATATGCAGAACAACTCCTGAGGTAGCTATGAGTGACTGCCTCCAGCCAGGCCCAGCAATTGCCCTCACCTGGCAAACTGCACAGGACGCACTCGTAAACCTGTTCATGCAGTGCCTTCCCTCTCAAGTACCAGCCCCAGCTCTTTCACTAGCCCTGCAAAAATTAATTTTATGAGTGGAGACAGTATGAAGATGTCTTTCCTACCTGTTTCTGTCTGTCGGTTAACTTTTGATGAAATTTCCTGTTACTTTGGCACATCCCAAGTGTGCTTCTAAAGAGAATGTTGGCAATGATATATATGTATTTTGTGTCACATATTTCTCTACAGAAATCAGCTGGTGAATGCTCAGACCCCATCTCTCTTGTCAAACCTGTATCCTGCTTTGGGGTTTGTTTGACAGTAGACAAAAGAGGCAAAATGCACTGTATATTGCATGGATATGCAGACATTGATGTGGCAAGTTTTACCTTCACTGGAAATATGTCTAAGGAAGTCAAAGAAGCATGCTGAAGATCAAGAATTAATCTTTGAACAATGTGCCTGAGGAGCCAAAGGACTCACTCAAGCTTATGAAGTGAGATGGTGGTTTGGCTTTATGGGCCAAGGAATACAAGCTATCCCATGAAAATAGACACACACTGAAGGGCACTTGAGTGTCACATCTGACTTTACTGCTAGAAACTGGAGAGTCACTGGAGGCTTCCACCCGTCAAGGCCAAACAAAAAGCTCATTGTGAGCTGGGGTCCCAGAGGCTGCTACCACTTCATGAAAATTTTCCTGGGAAACAATTGTTAGCAGAACTAGGCTGGAAGGGTTGTCTCAGAGATAGACACATTATTACAGACAAATATGCAACATGTTCTCCAAAACCCCTGAAAGAAGAAATCCAGTTCACAACTGTCCTCAAGTAATTTGTCAAACAGACAATAGCTTCAGCAAGCTGCAAGGGGCAGAGATCCTGGCCCATGCTGTGTACATGTTGCTGTGGGGACGTGGAGTGCCTGGTGGTCTCCAGGGGGGTGGCGGCAGCTATGGCAATGTGTGGGACTGCAGGGCAATTGGGACGTGAAGCATGATGGATGTCATATGCACTAGAAGTGCTGCACTGGAATGCTGGTCATTGTCTGATAGTTGTGGTCTTTTTCTCCTCTTGGGAGAGGAGTTGTTGAGGAAACAGCCTTCATGAGGCCCCTGTGAGAGCCAGCCAGGAGTGTCAGTGGTGCTCAGAAGCTCCAGTGGCAGTGTCTGCTGAGGAGAGGTGACATAGGCACATTGGTGAACTCATCGCTACCACACTCCTCATCGTTCCACAGAGAAGCACTGGAGAAACCCCTTCCCATATGTGCTCCAAAAAGATCAGTTATATGTTTGACCTAGGACACGATACCCAGAAGCTCCTCAGGGGAAGGAAAGGGCATCGAAACCTCCTTTGCCTCCTCCCACGAGGGCCATAACCCCTCTAAGGTTCATGCTTGCTCACGTTCTCCGCAGCCGTAGTGAAGCTGTGGTTTGCTCCTGTAGGGTGGAAGAGCTTCAAAGGGCAGGGTGGAGAGCACTTTCACCCAGAACAGCCCCGGCCTTGTGGCAAGGGCGTGGGTTTTGATTTCCTCGGGCACAGGAGGGTGTAAACCCCAGCTTTCCCACATCTAGGGTAAAAGCCCTGACCACAGAGCTCTTGAATGCAGCAGAGGAGAGCAGCAACAGCTGCCGCTGCGCTTCGCAGAGCAGCAGCTCGCTGTGTTTTGGGAATGTTCATTGGCCCTTCCCCTTGGGCAAGAGGGGTGCAGGTGCAGGAAAGCTGAGTTCATTGGATCTGACGGTGCCAGAGTGTGAGTTAACTGGGTGCCATGACATGAGAGGCATTTCTGGACATGCCCACAGCAGAATTTCAGGAGTCTGGAGAATTTTAATGTGAAAAGCTGTCGCCTCCAGAGTTTAGACGCTTCCAGGGTGTGGCAAAAAATGAGCAGGACTTAGAAGACTGCAGTTTTGGATATAGGTGCTTCATCCCGTTGGAAATAAAGACCTCCATTCCTTCTGTCAGGCTGGACACAGTTCCTGAATTTGCAGTGTAACCCCTTGCTGAGTAGGAACAGTTTTTCTCCAATTCAAGGAGCAAAAGAGCCTGGCAAAGAGTAAAAACTATCAACAGAGATGATGCCACAATGTTCTGACTCTGTAAGATATATGGGGCTGTGGGAAGCAAGTTTGGATGAATCATAAATAATTGCATGTAACATACTAATGTAGTTCCAGAGTGGGAGTGAGTTTAGTTTTATCCATTAATTCAAAAGACTCTCATTGTGAGTATTTGGGAAAAGTAATTTAGCAAATTCAAGCATGAGTCAAGGTAACTTAAATTAGAAAAAGATTTTTCCAAATGGCTAAAAATGAAATGAGAAAAGAGGAAGAAATAAAACTGGGTGTCATAATCTAACAGCCCTTTTCTACACAAAAGGTTTCATAAAACACATGCATAGCTCTTGATACATTACTGTAGAATGATTGTTTCTAGTTTTATAAAGATAGCACATGCCATTTTAACATTAAAATGTGTTAGTCAATGTGTTAGATAATAAATTATGCATCTAGCAATATATGCAACATATTCATTGATAAATGCTTTGGGCACAGTGTCTTTGACACTAACATCACGTCTCACAGACTCAATGTTTTGAGAGGAGAATTCGACCTAATGCCCAAAGTCCTTACAGCCAAGTGGAAAAAAAAATTACCAGCAACAACCAACTTGTCAACTACTAGCGTTTCAAAGGTTTGATGTTTTGCACTGGGGGCTGATTTTATCTCATTGACCTTAGCTTATGCTGGTATTCCTCTCTGACATCAAAGAATTTCTTCTGGTTGTAAATAGTAACAGTATCAGGCCCTAACTAGAAAAGTTCTGGAGGATGAGGAAAGCTCCGTCCTTTTTGTGTCAAGGCTCTAAATTATTGCAAAGAGACAGAGAACTCCCTGAACAATGGAGATGAATAGAAGGATTGCATTTAAAATGAGAGGCTGAGAGTTGTGTTGAAAGAAGCTCAGCCTGGTTTCCTAGAACTGGCTCTTCAAAACTAGTCCTAAGAAGCTCATATTCCCACTGCTAGAGCATCTCTTCCTATTTTTGCCTGCTCAGATCTAGGCTGGGGGGTCCCCTGAGCTTGATGTTGCTAATACATCAATATTGATACTATGGAGTGTCCTGGCTTCTTCAGAACAGCAACAGACTTTAAGGAAGTGCTGTTATGCCAGAGTTTTTATAAGTTAAATGGGCAAGACACACAAGGAATTCAAAAAGGCAAAGAACTGGAAAGTAAAACCTGTACCACTCAGTGACAGAGCCAGGACTATAATATAATTATCCTGCTGCCAACTCAAATAATGATTTTTTGGATATCTCTGCCTGTCATTCCACATCTGTTTTTTCCAACAGAAGGATGCATATGGCATGTGATTGTCCAATAAATATGGTTATATATCCTCCCTTTCATTTTTTCCCTGTCCAGAAACCAACTTACAATTAGAACTGGCTAGGACCTTCTAACAATGTCTTTTTCCATAAAAAAAAAAGGAAAAAAAAGTTTACCAGTGGGGGTTTAGCTGGTGTGGAATTTATTGTCAAAATGAAAATGGATATATTATTTACCTAGAAAAGAAGGCATCTGGCATCAAGCCTATGACCTATATGAGGAAGAATAAGTATTTGAATCCATTTTCTTGAATTCTCAATGAATGTATATTCTATTGAGTGTTTCTATCTGCCTTTCTTAAAAAGAGAATATAACCTAATGTATAAGCCTAAGAAATTATTTGTGCAGCTCTATATCTTTTTTAGCACCTGTACTTTTTTCCATTTTAAAAACTACAAGGGGATGCTTTCTCAAATTCATGGATTTTAGAAATTCTACCATATGATTGTCCTGAATAATTCTTGGCCTGCTGATTACTTGCAATTAGTGTGTTCTGACTGTCATGTATTCAAAAAGTGAAGTTTGAGTTGCTTTGATTATGTAAGGTGGGAGAAATATGTCATACAGAGCATTTCCATTCTGACTGGCTGGGGTCTACACTTAGATCCAGGTTTCTGTTTTGGAACTCATATTCTGCACACTGTTAACAGCTACTAGTCTGTGCTTTAACTTTTCTGTTTGAAAATGTCTGACAGTAAAACCATTTGCTTGAACAGAAGAGGGTATAAGCAGAGCCATTTTTTTTCCTAAACATTTGCCTGATTACTTTTGCAAATTCTTTTTGCAACAATTTCCCAGATGGCCTAATATCTAGAACTTTAGGATGGGAACACAGTGTGAGAAGATATTAAGGAAGCGAATGCAGATGTAGAAATAGATTTGAAGCAATTAGATGGAAGCCAGTTTATCCAGATCCTTTATCTGCCTAGTGGATATTACACAGAATTTGATATTCTGGTTTTTCACCCCTCACCCCCAATGGCATGTCAGGCTGTTTAGATTTTAGGTATGCTGCATGGTTGAGACAGTGTAAAGAAAACCTAAAGTTACTCTCATGTCTCTTTGGGACCAGACAGTGACTCTTTGGGACTTTGCCTCTGGAGGTGTTTATGCCACTACAAAAGGGCAGACATGATCAGACTCCACTCATGTTCATGCCAGTCCTGGAGTGGGGAACCTGCTTCAAAAGCACCACAGTGCTTGAGCAGGAGCCACCTGGCACCCTAAAAGAGGAGAGCTGGCTTTGCAACACTCAGGCACTAAGTGGCTTTGTTGAGCAGACTGACTGCTCCAGTGTTATTTATACCACATTCTCCATTGGATGGTCCAGTCCTTCATCCTCTCTAGTTTGCCTTTCCTCAGAAAAGCATTGGGAAAGTGAATGTCCCAAATGGCTGAAGATAGCTATACATGATAAATCTGTACAGAAGCTATGTAAACATAAGTAGTGCAGCCTTAGTTCTCAGGCAACATATTTTCTGCTCAGCGAGGTTTGTCCACTCAGGTTCAGCCTGGCTTTTACTTGTGTTCACACAACTGCTTACCAGCCTATAATGAAGCAAATTATTGTATTCTTGCAGTGGAGGCAGAGGGAAATAATTTCTGCCAGTAGATTTTTGATGTTAAAACATTCTCAGTGCATGATTAGATTATTTCATCCTAATTTTATTTTATTTTTAAGAGCCAGATTTGGAAGCAATTGAAATACATATCTGAGTCTTCATCTATCAGAAGCTGGAGAAGAGCTTATTCAAGGAAAAGGCCCCACCAGTACTGCTGATGAGACGTCTTCTACAGATAGAGATTATTAGGATCACATAATTGTTTAGGCTGGAAAAGACCTCTGAGATCCCTGGGTACACCCCTTAACCTAACACTGACAAGCCCACCACTAAAGCATGTCCCCATTCAGCTAGAAGAGTGGCATTCTACACCTGAATTATTTGCCTTCACAATCTGATGTAAGAAAAAAAAGTCCTAAGAGAACACTACAATAAGTTTTCCTAGAAGTTCTGTCTGTGTTTTTTCTGAGGTTACTCTCTTTACTGTAATAAGGTTGACTGTGCATTGAATAGCAAATGCAAAATCCTTGTCTACTCCAGCACACTGAAAAATACTGTTGCTAATCATCCTGAAACAAGCTTGGACTGGCTGAGACACACAAATAAAACATAATTTTAAAAGCAAATATTTCTTCAATTTACCAGTCCCTTATTTTCTACTTTACATTGAAGGTGCCAGGGGCTCTTTCCTGGACTGATCTTCCTCTTGATCAAGGAAACAATAGACATGCAAGTAAGCCTAGTCACAGAAGCTTTTTGTCAGAACTAGTTCTTGCTTATAAAAGTATTTTGCAGAGTTTACATTAATTCAAATTTTTTAAGGGATGAGATTTTACATTAAGGAAATTTATGCTGGCTAACAGGAAAATGTTAGGTTTAGGATTTCAGGAGTACTTTTCTCATGACATGCCTGCTGGTGAGCAGAAGTATTTCTCTGGAATTTTGTGACAGCAAGAAAATTTCATTTAATTTTTTTTTCTTTTTCCTTAGGTTCAGGGTCACTAAATGTATGTCAGTCTTGTTAGCCATGTTCATCAAATGCAGATATAGATGATTAGAAAAATATTGAAAAAGGATAGATGTTTTTTTTGCTTCTATCATAAAATAATAAGTTATATTATTGTGACCAGAAACTTAGTCTATGTTAAATATATAGATAAGTAGATTGATTTCTGTTTGTGCCTATTACATTCCCCAATAACACTTAAAAACCATGGGTTAGCAAACACCAAACATACTATTTTCCAAAGATTTCAATGTGGTAGCCGTGACTAATGACTGTACACTCAGAGCTCTGTATATTTCACAAATTTAATTAATTTTCCATTTTCCTTAATTTGCTAAACATTTACAAATGAAAAAAAAAATCTCTGTTCTAAAATTATACCCTATGTTTTACCTCACAGCAACCCAAATTTCTTGGGAGGTCAACTAATTATTATATTCATATGACTGGTTTTTTGGAATAGTCTAAAATCTACACAAAATAGATACATACTTGAATTGGAAGCTTTGGAGCTGCATATTATTTTTTAATAACACGTCAATGCTATAAAACTGTGAAACACTGCACACTGATCTCAAGTATCACAATGCGTTAGTACTCAGAGAGGATCATAGTCTCTTCTAAATCTCTAAAAACAAAGCATTATTTGCCTGGGGGGTAGATTACCTGAAGGTTGGGCATCCTAACAACTGAATTCTCCAGGAGGAGAAAAGACCCATGAGCTAACTCAAACGATGAAGGAACTCTGTAGATAACCACAGATTCTTTGGGTTATCCTTGGGCTGTAGCACTACTAGGAATCCTACTAATAGGCTTCATCATATCTCCTTGTGGCTGGTCTGCACCTCTCATTGCTGCCTTTCCCTAGTTTTAAGAGAAGTGAAAAGGGAGAAGCACCAGTAAGGAAAGTATGGTAAAGAGAAAGATTTCTTTTTTAGAAGATATCATTTGTGGAAGTCAAATGATTCCACCTTCTAAGTAGAGAAGTAGATACACAAGGTGAAAAGTCCCTGTCTCACTAGCCCTTTGCACTGATCAGAAGATTGTTAAATCCACAGCAAAAAGGGAAAAGAATATTTTATGGGCCTTGTTTGACTTAGTATTAATAAATTTGGAAAGATGTTAATGACTGCAAGTTAAAGTTATAGAACTTAATACAGAAAGGGACCAGATGAGTAAATGAAGAGTGGTACTTCACCAGAATGAAGCTCTTTGTTTCTGGATCCGCAGCAATTTGGAAATAAATTATATTGATTATATTAATCTTTATGGATCAATGTTCTAGTGAATAATACCCAAAGTCTGCTGCTGAAAACCACTCCAAATTAATAAGCAGGACGATCATCTCCCTAAACATATGTCTACACTATGCAAGGGAAATTGTCAGCACTGAAGCATCTTTGAAATTCCATAAGGTTTTAGAAACAAATTTCCCATCCCAAAAATTTCCAAATACAATTACAGAAGTTCTCTTTTAGGCCTTTACTCTACAGGTGCAGTGTACTGGTAGCATGATTAATAATCATGTGCTCATATGTATAATTTTAGGCATTTTATTAAGCAAGTTTTCCTTTCCCATCATGATTCAATGCCAACAAATTCAATAGAAAAATCTAATTTAATTCAGTGACCTTTAATGGTACTTTTTGTATTTATACCCTCCATTTCTGGCTAATATATTATTACTCATCATATATAGGCCACTCTGGCAGTTTGCTTTACTTACATGAGTAGTTCCATATGGGTCCTTTATTCCAAGGAATTTTGGGAGTCACTAATAGCTGGACAAGGGACACTGATTACTGAATTCTTGGCTCTGTTTTCAGCTTTGGACTGACTAGTATGTTTATATGATGCAGAATTCAACCACAGGATGCCTAATTCATACTTACAGCACTGCATGTTCCTATTATTTTGTGTAATAATATATAATTTACTTTGTAAAGACTTTTCTCATTCTATTTTATCAGTGCTTCACAGACAAATTTAGAAACAAGTTGAACATCAGGACTTGTAATTTTTCTAAGCCTCTGCTTTGAATCTTTCCCCTGTCCATGTTAATTATAAATTGCATTCATCACAATGAAGACTATTTATTTGCTGCTTCTGTTTATCTGTTTGGCCTATCTGTGATACCACAGTGGGAATGGCATGTACAATGGCAAGAAAATGACCTGTGTCAAACAAATAGATGGTTTGCAGATAAAAAAAGCAAAACCAAAATATTTGCAACATAAATCAGATTTTTTTCTTTCCATCTTTTGTTTTTCCTTTGTTCAATATGAATTAAGATCTGCAATAATCCTGCATCTATTACTCCACCCAAAGATAATGTGATATTTAGTAGCTTCCCTTGCTGTTGCTTGTCCAAGATCTGAGCTGAATTTTTATTTCCCCATAAGAAGGGAAAATGGATTTTAATGTCCTAGAACCTTAATTCAGCTTAGTCTGGTTGTATTTTTTTTTTTNAGGTGGTAGCAGAGGGAAGGGGGAAATGCACTAAATGTGAAGGAACAAGTGACAACCTGTGAGAGGCAGGGATGAACAGGCCTAATAAGTGGCCCCACTGTAGCAGTTCAGGCCTAGTGCAGCACTGCAATGCCACCCCAGAAAAACACCTTAAATATAATGATGGCAAATTTTTCAGTGGTACTGGCAGGTACTCACTTTCAGGTTTTATTCAACCTAGTCACCAGCTTAAGGAACCAAGAGGGAACTGTAAATAGCACTTAAGTTCCCAGAGTGTAATTCAGTTCCAGGAGAGAGATTCAAACATGCTGTCCCTAATCCATCTGTGTCAATATATAGTTACTCTCTGAATCTCCTTATCACAGCTTATTTCAGATGCTGAAAGTTTACATGATTTCAAAAGGCAGCTAGACAAATTCATATAAGAAAAATCCATTGTATATAAGATAACCAGTGCAAAAAGCCAATAAGGCACAAATGATTGAAGGATGGATGAATATTCTTCAGTGGCTTCCCTTGCAAACTTCCCCAGGCATCCACTTCTTGACTTTTTTGATAATAGGGCTCTGAGCTGAGGTGTGACCAAGTCAGACCACTCTCGTTTTCTTATGCATCAAAATACCTGAGATGGCACATGCATGTTACATTCTGAGGAAAGCTCCCCAACACAAGTTCACTGAAACGTGAATGTGTGTGTGTGAATGTTCAGTAGGAAGGCTGCCCACCTGAGATGGTTAAATGACTATTTCTCTCTTAGCTCCATTTGAGAGTTATCAACAAATCATTCTTAATTTTCATGTAGCTCTTCTGGATGGATTTGAGTTCACTGTAGGCACTGTGAGCACTAAAGTTCACCTGTAGGCACCTTCCCTGAGGAACCTGGTTGATAGCCACCACTTGAACAACGGCCTAATGATTACAGTACATCCAGGGACTGTGACACCTGAATTTTGGTCAAGCCCCACAAGGTTGGATGACACAGTTGCCACCTCCACAAAGAGCACACTAGTCTAGAGTAGGAGGTTCCTATTGTGTAGGGCATTCAGAAGCAGAGGTATTTTTTTGTCTGAGTTGAAAGCTGGGATCCCAGGAGTACAGATTCAGGCAGAGAGGGAGACCTGGCAGGATTGAGGCTCTCTTGAGAGGCAAGTAGAGTGCTCTGGCAAAATTCAGGGGTGTGATTTGCCCACAGCCCATTGTTGGCATGCACTTCATTGAAAAGCAGGAGAGTAAAAGTAATGAGGAGTCTAGACAGCAAACTCTTATACCTCTGTGGCCTTGGGGATATATGGAAAGTCTTTTAATGTCTTCTGTATACATCTCTGCATTTAAGTCAAGGAAAAGCACAAATGGAAATCAAAGCCTTCTCTGCTGGATAATTTTTATATTAAAATAATAATTTCCTATTTAGAGCACATGTTTTGAAAGGTTTCTCACATTTCTGCTTCAAGGAAGTTAGGAATGGTCTTTTCCCCTCAGGTTGGTACCATTGAAGTGGAAACAACTGGAGGGAAGGGGAGAGGAGGCAGCGGGAGGACATTTCACTATGACAGAGCAATCTGCATTTCCCTGAGGAAGACAAACCAGAGATAACCACAGCAAATGGAGGATTAAACTGTATCCTGAACAGTATTTGCTTAAACCTAGAGTAATTTCTAGCTACTATTGCTTGATTTCCAAGCAAACTGTTGCCAAATTAGAAAAGTTTGTATTAAATGACTTAAATATGATTACAGTTAGAGGTACATAAGGATATTCATGTTTGTAATAATTACTAAGCTTGTTTTTTATGGCTGCTTTGAAATGTAAGTAATAAATTTCATGTGTTTTATTTCTGCTGTGAACATCTATTTCAACTACAACTTTCACAAGGCTTTGCTTTGCTCATTAGCTGTGGAGGTGCTCAGGCAAAATGCTACAAACCCAGGCAGGTCAAAGCTTTCTCTTGCCTGAATTTCAAATGGCTGAAAGCGCTTTTTAAACAAAATGCCTGTCTCAACACCATTCCATTCCTGCTACTTTGCACTAAGAAGTTCAATATTGTTTCAAATAGATGTTACTGTACACTGTTTTGTTCCTCTTGTTAAATCTTGACAGTCAGTACAATCATTCATAAATATATGGTTAAGGACAAATACATGCATGTGGAATTAAGCCTAAATAAGTTGTATCTATTTTTTCATATACACCAAAAAGTATTTCTTTACCTACTTTCTTATTTTCTAGGCCATTCATGCATCTCTTGTGTTTCTTTCATAACTATTTATGCATGTATACAGATGAACCCCTAGTTACCATCCTATTCATTTGCCTATTTATTATTGTCAACACCTATGCAGAGGAAGATAGAAAATAATGTTGTCTTGCTCTGATATGATTTCAAATTTAGACCAGAATTAGGTGAACATGGCTGTGTTGCTCACAAGTGGGTGACTGGTCATGAATGGTGGGTTGCAAGTGGAGAATGTGTATAATCCCAGAGCAAATCCAAGAAAATAAACAATTTCTATTTGAGGCATAGTTGAGAGAGTTAGGGAGTTTTCAAACAGGTAAATGGATCATTTTATATCCTTTCTATAAACAAGCCAGAAGTAATTTTCACAGTTGCTTGTGCACCTCAAGATTCAGATAACCTCTTGGTTCCTCCTAATTGGCCTAAAATGGATGGCAGAAAAATCCTGCTGGGAGAGTTTTATCTGGTGCAGAACTGAGGCCAGATATGGAACTCATTCAAATCAAGAAGGGCCATCCAAAAAAACACCAGATCAAAACAGGTCTTTTGTGGAACTACAGGGACCCAGTGTTGCAAACAGTAAACAATAGCCAGTATTTTCCTGCAAAATTTTCTTACTGCTTTAACATTAGCTGTGGGATGATACTAAAAGCACATCATCCAAAGAGAACAGATTTTATGTCAGAGATTTCTGTCACCAGGTGACACCAGCTGGTAGATTTTTTCATGTGTTTTATAATGTTTTAATACATATTTTGTGCCTTTTTGTTTTGTTTTGTTCAGGATAGTGTTTTGTGATGTCTATTTTTTGTACCAGGTGAATAAATAAAGTAATAAAAGCATGTTAATTATATTTTCATAAGTATAGCAATGATAACAATGGAAGAGAATAATTAATCTTACAAGCAGACTTTGGAGTTACAATGATAAATCTTAACAACCCTCAAAAATCATCTTCTGGCATACAGAGAAAAAAATAAATCAATTACCAAATGATTTCCATTCTATGCAGTTGTCAATCACACTGTAACCATACCAGCAGATAACCTGTCATTTGGCCTTTGTGGATGAGTTAATGATCCAGATACTCTTGTGAACTGCCAGCCAGAAACAAAAATGTTGCCATTTAAGGTTTATTGGTGGAATAAATTTCTTCAGATGGTTATAAAATGGGACACATGGAAACCAGGTCTGCAGATAGACAGCCTGCAATTCTCAGGAGAACTGGAAGCAGAGGTCAGAGTTCCTTACAACTAGCCCTTGTAGACATTGCAATGTTATCTTGGAGGTAAAAGAGAGTGAATATTGGCAGAGATTATTTGGCTTGAAAAGCAGTGGATTTTTGTCACATTTTTAGCAGTATATTGATTTTAATTTATGCTCGTAGCATAAATAATTTAGATTATCTCAAGAGTGAAGATCAAATTTCAGTAATTTTCCTTTTTCATAAAATGATTCTCTTAACTGCAGGTCTACACTTGGACCCACTTAATGTTTTATTTGGATTAATATTACATTAGTGCATACAGACTAGCCAAAACACAGCCTCACTTAACATCTGGCAAATACCTGAGCCAAATAATGAACCTGAAGCAGTCCTTGTCAGAGTTACTCTTTCAAGTATGTGAAAGGTGATGGACTTGTTTCATGAAAAAAAGGCAACACATAGAAGTACACAAAGGCAACAACAGAGAAATTACAAGACAAATGGATTTTAATGAAGAAATTTCCTTTAGGTGATGGATGACTGGTCCTCATAATTATTTTCAGAATGAAAAATGTCTTTCTTAGAAAGCATTTAAAGAGGGACAACATTCAGGATTGCCCCTGAGGCATCCTAATACTGATCCTTTCTGTTCTGTTTTCCATTTCCCATCTTCTGTTCATCAGTGCTTTCTCAATACTTTTGCTTGATGGAAGAGAAGAAATAGATGAGTTGCAAATCATCCAGTGCAGACTTTCCTTCTACAGAAGAGGTTAGTTAGAAAAGTGAAGCTTATAAAGTCTTTGTAAACAGCCTGCATACTTATAAATCATATTCATTTTGTTAAATGTAATGAGAACTTTCATTGAAAATAATTTTGTTCTTGTTTTCCCTTTGTCCTCCAGAATCAACCTTTTTGGAAGTCCTTTTCTCTATAGTTTTTGGAATTTATTAATTTTTTTAAACTTCTCCCATGCTTTTGAGATAGCTGCCACTTCTCTGTAATTGCTCCCACCCAAGTCCATACGTCTTTGAACTCACCAGGATGTCATTAATTTAACCAAAGCAAACTCAGTATATCATCTTTAAGGTACCGATTTTTTACTTCTGTTGTACTGCTGAGTCTCCTATTGACGCATAAAACTTGGGACCAGTACCTGCAAACATACCAGACTTTCTTAAAAATTTACTTTCCCTTCAAAAAATAGATTTTCCAGTAAAATTTGGGATTGTTTGGGATAGGGAGACAGGAGAAAAGATGGAATGGGGAAAAAGAGAGTTTGGTAACAGGAGATCATCTCAAACATAGCGCAGTGGGTGTCTCAGGACTAGCTTTACACATTGTTCCTTCTAGCCAATATTTCAATAACACTAACTAAATTACTTTCAGAAAAGTCTGTGTTTTGGAGGATAATTCTGCCTGCAGGTGTAATATTAATTCTCTTACACTTTTTGCATACCTCCCTCATTCCTTACTGACAGCTTGGTTTCAAGTTCCCCAAATTTCCACAGATTCTTTCTGGCTTATGTTTTTTGATTCTACATCCTTTTCTCTGTATTTTTTGGATTGAAAATTGTATAATTAATGGTAAATCCAAGAAACTGGGATTAGCACAAAAATCTCAAAAAATTGAACAGAACCTTCACTATGTTGGTGTTAATTCTGACCATATTCTCTTCATAAATCATTAGGGAACCTCATCTTTTACTTAACAGTATTCTGTGAAAAATGATGCCAGTAAATTGCCTCAGTCCTTAGACATTGGGCCAATAAGAGGAACAAATCACAGACTGAATGTTCAAATCTCCTTCAATCCTCATTATGGAAAGTTTTGCCAACTACTGAAAAACTGTTGAATGCACCTAAAGACGTGATCTTCAGGGTCAATACAGGACATTTTACCACTCAGTGAGAACACATAAGTGGACTTTTTCCTGGATGTCATTGGGGTAAATCTTTACATACAAGCCTGTGTCTGGCCATACACTGGGAGTGGCAGAGCTTACAGAACCAGTTTAGATTTGTGGTGGAGAATATCTTCTCCCTCAAATCCTGCCAAGAGATGTACCTGCAGATAACAGAGGCAAGAAGGAGAGCTCTAAGCAGATGTAGAGACAAAAGGGAAGGAAAATGCCTTTATGGGAATGGCTTTTGCCTCCAGCAGGTCTCAGAAGACCTGATGGTGCTTTGGGTGGAACCCTTCAGATCTTCTCATAGGAGAACTGAAAATACTAAGGCCTATTCTGAAAGGAAATTTGCCCTGCCCTGCTCACTAGAATTACCCATGAAACAGTCTGTGCAGTCTGGGAAAGCTGCATTTCCCCACTGTAGGTCTCATAAGCCCTATACAAGCTGACATGTGGATTTAGGAACCCTAAATGTTTGCATAAATGTCTTTTAATGATTAAATAATTGCCCCCTGAAGCACCCCAAAAGAAGCCAAAGGAAAGAGGAATCACCATCTACAAAAGATTAAAACAAAATTTCTAGTTTCTCAGCCAAGACATTTTGTAGTTTCTCTGAGCCAAAAAAAAGTTAGGAAAATTTTCAAGAGGTGAAACCACTTCCTTTTTTGAGCCCTCCTGTCTCCCAAACATCTTGTTGAATTTACCTCAAACTTTCCATTAAGTTTCTACTGTGCCAGAATAACAAACTTCTGAAATTTCAAGCAGATTGGTTTGGTCTGGTAAAAGGCAAAGAGCTAAAAATGTCTGTCCTGGAATAAAAACCTGCTGCCAACTTTAGTACGGAGAGAATATAAAATGAGAAATCCATGACAGTGAACCAAGAGCACGGGTTGTGCACATAATGCTTATTTCTGAGCAGTAGTATCTAGTGTCATTTAGACCAATGTCAGAGCATAAAACCAAAGCTTTACTTAGATCACTCCTCAGCACTTTGTACTACCACCTGAAACAAGAATGTCAGGAAAAAAAATATGCCAACTTTCAGTTTCTTTGGGTGTTGCTGTCAGAAGGAGTTGATGCCCCTCATGATTTGCATAATCTCATGGAAATATGATTATTCTTAAAGTTTATTGATAGGTTTTATTCCTAAAATCGAGTAGCACCCTCTACTGGGCAGTTCATATTGATCTTCTGCCCCTGAAAATAAAGATGTCTTGCCTTCATTAAAATACCTGCATAATTATCTATGCTGGAAAGTCAGAAAATGAATCATTACTATAGAAATGTCAGGGTGAGTGCAAGAATATAAAAGCATAGAACCACTGTGAAAAAGTATATACTGTACTTTGGGGTTCAACTCTATGAATTTCAATGGAGTTTGACTATTTAACACCAAAAAAGAGTTGGCTAAAACTTTATGGTTAGCTTCACATTTAGATTTCAACAGAAGCTGAAGGCCTGAGCAGAAACCCACGTGCTGCATTTGTTGGCATAGATATTTCCTCTCCAGATCAGTGAAGGTATAGAGCTTTTTAAGAAATATTTGGAAAATCAGCTCATGGTCCCTTCCAAGGTAATGCAAGGGATGCCTAGGTTGGTTCTGCAGCCCTGCTGGAGTGCTGTGGTTTTAGAAGCTTATGCACAGCCGATGTTCAGGACATGCACATACATCAAGCAGGCAAACTAGACAGATTGCCCTTCCTTTCACTCCACTTCAGAGCCCTTAGTGGGTTCTTTCAAGGTTGAGAGAAATTTGGCTGTTACTGTTTTAGCCTGCATAAATGCCTGATATAATTTGCTCACAAAACCTGGCAAAAACCTCTGTCTGATCTCTCCCAGCTGAGCTCTCTCTCTCTCTGTCTTAAGGAAGCTTCATCTAAATGGATATTTTGTTCTTTGTATTCCATCACCTTTTCTGTCCCTTCCCAGGAGTGCTGCGACTCACCTGACAGTAAGCACACTCAAGACTAAGCACAGCTAGTTAGAAGAGCAGCTGTGCAGGAATGACCTGGTTATGTGGCACTTGCCTGAGACACCAATCTTCTGAAAGCCAGCTCTGAACAGCACTGAAATCAGTGAGGGTCTTCCTGTCAGTCTAGGGCAGCTTGGGTCAAGCCCATGTGCACATCTGGATGCAGTTTGCTCAAAAGTGCCTGCACCATCCCACCTTTTATCTTTACCTTTTGGTATCGCTTTTTACAGGGGTAAAGGAAAGCCTCAGTCTTACATCTGATGACCCACTCTTTCATGATTCTTTTCCAGTAATGAGATTAACATGTGGCTTTCTCATCTGTTTAATTTATTGTTGTAGTGCATTTAGATTTTTTTTCCCCTGCTGTCAGTATATTAACCTCAAAGAATGTGCAACCACTTATTTCAAATGTTTGAGTTGCTTTTGGTGATTTTGGTGGGGGGCTTTTTGTTTTGTGTGGGTTTTTTTAAAGTAGGAATATACGTTTTTGCCTGGGCTAAATATACTAGCTCACAATATTGCCATTGAATCAGATAAAAGCATATTTGGGGGGGGGGTGAAATCTTTGGCACACAATACAGAGAATTTTAGTAGAAAAAATCTAACTTAAAGCATTTCTGTAAATCATAGCAGGAGTTAGTCTGTATTTGGTAAACTCTGACTCTTTATTTCTTGCACCTATCACATGGAAACCCATGCAATTATTTTAGAAAGTTCACTTGCAAGTATTCAATATTTTCTGTGAGAAGATTTTATTTTCACTAGTGCACAGCTATAGATGACAGAAGGAACAGGAGGACAATGTATTTGCTCTTCATGGCTGGAAATTCATCAGGTTTCAAAGCTGGAAACTTTTAGAAACAGCTACTCAAATGTGTCATGGAAGGGATAATACCCTCTCTGTTTGCCTTAAAAATGTGGCCCATGAGTAATGTCAAAATACTTTTATTTTACTGAAATATGACCTGATTCTGTAACTCTAGCTTTACTTAGAAAAAATTGGTTTGCTAAAGAATTCACACACAAACCTATTTTCAGTGGTTACAGAAATGGGTGGGGAATGCAACTTAAAATAAGGTACAATTTGGTTCTTCTGTAGAAGATTATAGTAACATCCACAGTAGAATCAAGTTATGCTTTTGTATTTAAAATGCAATACTGACATGTTTTTCAAGGCAGATGTTATATATAATTTTGTAATATCCTTTGATGTTAGTACACATCAGTAAAGAATTTTCAAGAGTACATAGACTTGGCATACTGAGAAAAAAAATGTAGAATATGATTGCTTCAAGTTGGAAAAATTTTGAATAATGAGATTTGGAAATTGGCAAGGATTCTTCACAAAAATATTGAATTGCACACTTAACCTGCTTGTACCTGTAAGAAAATCAGATTATTCTTGTAATATGCAAGCCATCCATCCCAAAGAATTGTGAAACACAATTGCCTCCAGCACTTCCATATAATTATTTTTTCCTGGACTTTTGAAAGCATTTTTACATGTATAATAAATTGCAAATCAGTTTTTAAAACTTTACAGAGGAAGGACTTCTTCAATTTGCACTATGATTTCAAAGTTTTTGTTCCTTGTAAAACAAAGCAGTCCCTTTCAACTTTTATACCACTAATGAAGAGAAATTCTAAAGAAAATACACCATCTTTTGAAACTTTCAGTACATGCAATATTTTTAAAAAATTACAGTCTCAAACATTAATATTTTTGTACTGTATTAACTTTTTTTGAAGTACAGCATTAAAAAATTAATACTAATGGAAATTTTGAAAAGAACATTTGTATTTGTCACCTCCCTAATCTTAATTAATATGATGCATATTTTTCAGTTATTTTTCTAGGATTTCCTTCCAGGCAAAATTTCTGCTGTCCTTTACACAATACCTAGTCACATTTTAAATGGGAGAAATATAAATAAATTTTTGAAAACTTGATATAAGTCTTATTGGACATGATATTTCTATCTAATAGAATAATATGGGAAGGTCAGGAAACACTGAGGACAGAACCTGAAGATAAAGGCTGGAAAATATGGAGAGGGATGAAGGTTTAAAACATGTAGGTCCTAGATACAAAAAGGAGATGGTGGTATAACTAGTAGACAGGTGAGTAAATTGAAAAGTATGGCAAACAATTTAATTTAAAAAGAACTCTTTTATCAATAAAAGCCCATTTGTGTGAACTGAAGAGAGGGTTTTCTTACTAGAGTAAGAAAACATGAAGAGGGCAGAAGATGTTACAGTGGGTAGAACAGAGCAGCAGTTGGTGACTGAAATTATACTGAGATAATATACAGCTCCACAAATGATTTCCTTATGTTTGAATGTCTTTTATTTTTCTCCCAAATGCCTACCAGAACATCCTTCCTTTTGTGTTTCTCTTTCATACAACAGTTTCTTCTCTGATATTTATTGCCCTTCTTGCTAACTCTCCTTCTCTGACGAAAGTTCATGATTTTTCCTGTCTAATCAGCATGGAAGAGGCACGTTCACATGAACGTGGAGTCAGCTGTGTGAGCTGCCTCATCCTGAGTCTGTGATAGACATCCCATGAAGAATCACATCTGTGTCCTTTTCATAGATCTGGTGAGACACAGAGCATCACAGAGCTCATCAGAGCTTGGCATGAGCAGTGGTCTCTTGTTTCAGCATCGGGCTTGTTCCCTGGTTTTACCCTCTTGCTTCCAAATATAAGATTGACTCAGAAGACATTGCTTAAACTATGCTTATCACTTTTTCTTTAATAGGAGGAGAGTCCAAGCTGAAAATGGCTGAAGAGCTATACAGTAAAGAATGTTTCACTTTCTTGTGACAGTGTATTCAGTGTCTCTTGGCACTCCCCTTAACCATCCATCAAAATTTTCAACCCACACATCCATAAAGTTATTGCTCCAGAGACTGGTAGTCCAGTGAGTGGAGAGTTGGGAACTCCATCCCTGAAAATGCAGTGGGAGGTGTCCAGCAACTAATGAAAACAATGGTGGGAGGAGGACTGTTCTTAGGGACTAATATCTCCAGGGGGATAATCACAGGCTCCACACACCACTGAAGCCAACTGCAGTGCTTTCAGTGGGGGAGTGGATGGTGTCCTATGGGCAGGGATAGTATGACAATGCTTAGCACAAACCAGCCAAAACAAGTCGTCAAATGGCGTAGGTGAGCTCTTTGTATGGGCAGAGTTTTATGGGCTGCTTGAGTCAGCTGTTTTGGACAATTATTTTTAAAGGCAGCAACAGGCACTGAGTCACATTCGTACATCTGTTCATTGCAGAAAAAGTTGCTTTAGGCACCCTCTGTGCATTGTCAGCCTATTTTGCACCCTACTCAAATGGATCAGTGTTTGCCAAGATTGCAGCTAATGTGCTAAATACATTAAGGAGTCATAGCTTATTACCAAGGAAATTTGGGATCATAATATGCAACAGAAGAGATGATGTTCAGCAAGACAGCAACTTTAGCAGCTCCATAGTAATATTATGAACAGTATCAACAATAAACACATAATAACTTTTACTTTGGATACTTTACCAGTCAAGACTTTGAACTAAAATAATCCCTGATACTTTAAAAAAATCTTTGTTTAAATTGTAATGAAGTCTGATATATAAGAAAAGACATATAAACTGTATTTGGTTGATATGGAAGAAGTAAACAACTGTCACTCTGCAGTTGGATACAGGCTGCAGAAGCAAGATTTGACTAACTTGACTTTCAAACTTCAAAATTCAGGACTAATTCTCCCAAACTGCAACTTGCAGCTGCAGAACATCCTCACAGTTGCCAGAAAACACCTCTGTTTCAAGTTGCCGTATCCTTTAAACATATAATTTTCAAATTATGGATCTTACTAATCCACAAATACTGCTTCAGACAAAGCAGATAGGTGCAATAAGAAATGCGAAAGGGATTGCTCACATGGAAAGCAAAGGGATTTTTAAAACATCTGCATAAATGAAAGTCCATTGGGAAACACAGTAAGCAGAATGTCATGCTGTAGTGCATCCCTCCCACCCCTGCAAAGCAAGGTTTCAGGATGGGGAAGGAGCTTTTTTGCATGGTCAACAGATGGTTGGAAAAGCCCTCTTGTCCCTACGACCAGGAAGGAAGTGCTCCTTTGGGAATCTCATCCAGGTGCAGAAGCAGAAGAAAGCAAAAACTGGGTAAGGCAGCTGCTCCCCATTCAGCAGCTGAGGTGAGAAATCCAAGACATGGGCTAAAAATGAGGGTTCTCCTGGGAGAAGAGAGTCAAGCATCCAGCCAGGACACTCTTGCCTCTTTGCCAGAATATTTATGTCCCCGATGCAAAAAAGGAGATGGTGTAACACAGAAGAGTCAGACAGACAAATCTTACTGAAAATAGATAACTCAGCACATTTTACAGGAGTTAATTGTGACAGGAGAGCACTTTTACTCAAGGCTTTAAGTGCAAAGGATGCTCAGAGGTGCCTGTGTGTGACAGGAGCATCCCAGTAGAGATATATTCCCCTTTACTTCTCAGTAAATACACACCTCTTTATACTACTTTGACATCAAAAGTCCTTTCAGGACTGTAAGCCTGATAAGGCCATTTTAGTGCTTTTGTTGGGATGATACTACTAGTATAAAACTGGTAAAAGCCTATTTTTCCAGAAAATTCTTTCCTGTAACGTAGTATCTCTTGCCACGTACTGCATAAGCCTGGATTGTCAGGTGTCCGAATAGAAACTTCCTCAGTTCCTACACGGTTTCCAGATTGGTTTTATGGATTGTTGGTGTTATTTGGGTACCTGCCAGCCTTTCAAAATATTTACAATTCAACGGGAGGTCTGCTGGATATACACCTGTGGAAATATGCTTGTGGGAACCCAGCTGCGGAAGGAAATGGAGTGCGGGAGGCTGCAGCTCAGCGCAGGGTAAGGGCACTGGCGAGCACGCAGTGTCCTGGGGCTGACAGAATAGGTAACTCAAGTATGTCTGCATGTGATGCAATCACAGCTCTGCCTGCAATGTAGGCATGCCTTTGTAGTGACTGCTTCCTACTCTTAACGCTAAAAAGCCAAAGAGTGGCGTCTACAAGTCTGCCTGTGGGAAGGAGAGAGAGAGAGGGACTCATTAAGTGTTATTATCTTGTGAATAGACTTGGTCAGACAAAACAATAGGATAGCTGAAGCTTAGGGGAAAGCTCCTCTGTGACGCATTGGGGTCTACATCATTAGCATTTCTTCAGTGACAAAGCCAAAGAAAAAAATTCTGTTACAGCTCTTTGAATACAGAAAGGGCAAAGAGGTGAATGCAAGGGGACATACATGGGGACCTGAAAGATGGACATAAGATAGGAAAGGGAAAGACTGCTCTTCCAGTAGTAAAATGCTTCAATCAAATTATTTGTGACTGAAGAAGCAGCGAAAGAATCAGGTATTTGGGCATCTAAAATAAAGAAAAGAAGCAGTGTGGAAGAGGAAGGATATCCTCTAGCAGCTCGAAAAAAAAGTAAGAAACTCAAGACAAGAAAATATGTGTAATTTCACTTGGACCAATATATTTCCCATGTTAATTAAAATAGAGGAATTCTTGGGATTTCCCTAAGTGTAGTTATCTTCAAATATTCCATGGACTTACAAAGTGAATGTAAAATGTGGCATGGCAAAAAGACTGGTGCTATGGAATAAGATGCAGTGGACAGTCAGGATGTGGGAACTTGTGGGTGGTACTGGGCTGAGGGTAACCTATGATTTCATTTGCATGATGAGTAAGAGGGAAAACTGATAAAGAGCTCAAAGATAACATTTGCTGCTTTGATCACGGAGTGCTGAAGATCATCACACTGATACTAGTGGAGATCTGGGATACAAAATATGACATTTAGTCAGAGTACGGTCATAGGAGCTTGATGAAAGAACCATAAAATTTGAATAATAGTACTACTCAAACTTAGACAATGTTCACAACAAATTTCAAAATAACACAACAGAATTACAAAGTGTACAAAAAGAGATATGTGCCTTACCTACTATTAGCATTCAATCTATATTTGTTGTTTTGACACACTAAATTTCTGAAGGAAGAAATAGAGAAGACTAACGTGCACTGCCTAATTTCACAAGAGAAGGCATATTAAGAAGACAAAGTCCACTGGCTGTGTATTAGTTTATCACACTCAGGTTCTCTTTCATTTCTATCACTGCCTCTGACAGCTGAGAGACTGAGCCTATCTAGAGAAAAAATCTTCACTGCTGTCATCTTCCTCCTTCCTCCTCAGATCTTCTGCCTGTCAAGGTATCTATTCACAAGTGCTGCTGAAGGACAGTGCGCCAGCACAGACTAAAATAAGGACTTTGTAATGAAACAACATAAGACTCTGGGAAAATCAGATGTCTGCCTAGCATACCAAAGAGGAAGGAGAAAGGAAAGAAAGAAAGCATGCTGGCAAGACAGACAGATGACATGGCCCTGCAAGTGGGTTTGAAGGGAAAGGTCTCATCCTGCTGCCAGCCACCACTCTCTGCACAGCCCTTGAAGAACAAGGCTGTGCCTTTAGTTCAGCTGAAGTGGACTGAGGGACCCTGCTCACTGCCTTGCCTGTTAGGATGTTATGTGCAAAGCCCTACAGCAGAGCAAGGAGGGTAGGCACACCTCAAGTATTTGGGCAGGTTTTCAGCAAGACTGCACAGTGCACTGATTCAATAGGTGGTTTCACTACATGTTGAAGTGAAGGAACTTTAGCTCTTCTGCTTTGACAAGAGAGCGAGGACTCCTAAAATAGCAATAGTTTCAGGCACTTAATACAAACATGCCATTAGTAAAAACAATCTTATTTGCTTCACAGAGATGATTGATGAGCATGCTATTTTCTGCTAAATATGACAACTTTCTGGAACATTCCTTGTTGATGACCATGAACTTTGCTCCTTGCAAGGCCAGCTGAGGCTGCAGAAGTGTAACAAGCATGTTCTTAGTGGTGACATTGACATTATTACTTGTGAATAGCCCTCTGCTTCTAGATAAATATTTGTCTTTTAAAAATGGGGGAAAGGCCTTGAATGTGCTTAGAACACAGTCAAATCAGTTGTCTGAAAGCCAACTGTTATATCAATTCATTTTTGTTTACATACAGAAAATCTTTCACTGCGTCTGAGCCAATTGGTTATACATTTTGAAGGATAGAAAATGTCACTTGAATACTTTTAGCTGCATCAAAGATCCTTTATCAGTATCCTGAAATGGTCATACAATATCTGAAAGAAAAGCTTTTCCTTGACTGCTCTATCTTGTCTGGAGACAGCTGACATCAGCAGCATGCGTAAACCCAGAGAACATTCTGTTAAATGTATTTGTAGAACTAAGGAAAGTGTTTGGGGTGAAGAGAGAGAAGAAAAAATATTTCTAACCCCTTTTGGCACCTCTTTTTTTTCCCCAAGCTAGCATGCTCTGCAGCATGGCACATTGCAAAAGCAAAGCAGCAACAAAGGAACACCAGTTTGTGATTATTACCAGAAGAAGAAGCAGGAGAAGGTCCATGAGACAGAACGGATGCAGCCATTCAGTGCATATTGCTGGCTTTGGTTCTTACTTGTTTAATATACTTTCATGTAGCTAATTTATTATCTGTCATTTCCTCACAAGCCTCGAAGGCTTAAAACCTTTGAGTGGGCTGAAGCATTACAAGCCCTGCTGGTACCGAGCTCACAAACACGCTTGCATCTATTTTTTGATATAACTGCAAGGATCCAAGCTCTTAGGTCTTTATCATGGGTTGCAATGTAACTAGAATGATTTCTGTCAGTTCAGTGTCCATAGAGAATGAATGAGATAGGTGTTTTTTGTAATATAACTACTGGTAATCTTGATTTTCTTGGTATGAAGATCATTAAAATTAAAAAAAATAAAAATTTACAGAACAGATGGAGAGTTCAGACATTTCATAGGATCAACTTCTCTAGCTGACAGCAATGGCATGTACTATTGTAATCTACATTATTGTGTTATTCAGAATGGATTAAATTATCAGTTTCTGTTATACCAAGACTGTTATGCCTCTGTTCATAGCACTGAAAAATGACCCACGTGATTTGGAATGTTCAATTAAGCAGAATTCTCCTTTCTTTTAATGAACAAATGAAACCAAAATAGAATCACAGGAAGCAATAATCCAGTAAACTCAGTTTTCATTCAGGCCTGAAAAATCTCTTCAAACATTGAATAGATGTAATTTCTTTAATCTGCTATCTTGAAATGTATGCAATTTTCTCATTTTTTCTTACGGAGCATATGGTTAAATCTGGCTCTTGGGTACTTTCAAGAAGTCAATTTTTTGGGAAAATATTTTGAAAGAAGTCAATTTTCTGGGAAGATATTTCATATAACCAAGAAATTAGGAAAAGAACCCACAACAACTCCTCTCAGAGCCTCCCTTCTAAATCCAAATGAATCACAGAGAGAAAATCTACTTTCACCACAAATAGAAAAAATATTCAATGTTAAATTTTCAGCCTAGACGAAGTAACGTTCCAAGCATGGAACTTGACAGAAATGTGAGAGAAACAGAACTGTTCCAACAGCTGAGTGGTTGGCCAGGTACCACCTGCCTGGTCTATATCCCTCCAACGTTAAGTCACACCTGGGTGCTTAAAAACTGACCATGCCAACAGGAGAGGTGCAGCAGCAACTACTCTGGCTGTGTTCCCACATTTCTTTGTAGCCTCTCTGGATTGTATTTTTTCTTCCTAGAATGGAAATGATGGAGTAGCATGTGTTGCAGTGATTTAGTTTGTGTAGAGCCTGGACTTACTCCCATGTGCCACAGCTAAAGGGATCAGAGAACCTTTCTGCCCATTGTTGGCCAACAGAAGTTGTAAGTGATTTGCTCAAAGTAAGCTTTGTGCTCTTATTTGGCTGTGTCTAGACAGATGAATACTTTGCTGCTATCCAAGGAATGTGCAGCTAATGTCAGTGATGTATTCACAGGAAAGCATTGGTTCTGGAGAATGGGCTCAACACAGTCTCTTCAAAGTGTAGAAGCCAAGAGGCAGGGTATTCTTCCTTGAGCAGGCTATTTATTATGGGGCTTACTTAGCTTCCTCCAAGAGAAAAAAAATCAAAAAGTTATTCAAAATGTCACTCATTAAAAGTCCAGCTAATATTCAGTTTGATATTCATACAAGAGATTTAGTTTAGAGGCATTTTAGACATATAAACACACATAAAACTCTTGTATGGTACAAGAATTACAAGCAGAAGCAGTAGAACTACCTCGTGTTCTTCACTAGCAAGTGGAACTGCTTTTGGATACAGATTAATGATCTGTCTTGTATAACTGTATTAACAGTTGACAGGTGTTTAGAAAAACAAAATGGCAATCCAAGAGGTCAATATGAAAAAATAACACAAACTAAACAACACTAAGGTATTTTGGGAAGGAGAATAATACCCCAGCAAAAGTTTAGTTTCTGATAGCTCCCAGTGGATTTATGCCTGCTTACAGAAATGACCCATCATATAGTGACGGGTTATCCTTTGATTGCTTCTGAGGGAGAAAAGTAGGTTACTAGCATTGTAAACAACAACCAGTCCTATGAAAGACCAGGCAACTGTCTCACAAAGAACCGAACAGATGCAATAATTTGTGCCAGATAATGAACATTGCCCCTATTTACCAGCTCTGCAAGCAAAAGCACAGAAGAGATAGCTGTACTGTCTACAGCCATGCAACAAGGGTTAAACACGGCAAATTTTCTAGGTGAAGGGTGGAGGCAGCAGACCAGAACATGAGGTACTTGATGTTAGATATAATCCTAACATTGCAGTAGCTTTGTTTTTAACTCAACAATGTATCTGGCATCTTGTCTCTCCTATACATCAAGTGCAGGAAGACAATATGAACAGCTTCTAACTCTACCTCATAAACTTCCCTGAACAGGCACTGGAGTTACAATAACATCTTTGTTGGCAAACATTTCCAGGCACTGTAAATCTGTCTGACTCTACAGGAGAGATGGCTGATGTGCAGATCTCTAAGTCACTGTTGTTAAAAAACAGAGCCCCTGTTCATCCATCTTGGGTCTTATTTTATAGCACACCATATAAATGAGAACTTAAAATAGTTCTTTATCCTTCCAAAGTGCACAGTCACTGGAAAGGATAACACAACAAGTTTAGCCTCGGGAACCTGAATCAGCTGAGAAAAAAGCAACTGAAGGACACATCTATATTTGCCTTTCCCTGTCCAGAGGCAGCCTCTGCAGTCCATACCTATGCCAGTGTGCTTTTACTCACTTAAGAAGTTTAATATCTTCACACAAATGTTCACCAGACCAAGGCAAGGAGTTGCAATCTTTATCACTTAGCACCAGGGAAGCAGTTGCAGTATTGTACAAGAATGTTCCCAAGGAATGTAATAACATGAGCTGGAATGATCTGGCTTCTTACCACATGAGGCTATGGAGAGAAAAATAGCTATTTTTCCCTGCCCATAAACACGCAGGAGGACACACATCTATCCTTTGTTATCTGTGCTGTAATGTGCATTTATTAATAATAGCACAAAGATTTTTTTCCTCATGGTTTTGACAGCATCTTTGACATGGGCTAGATGGAGAGGATTTCCACTTTTTGAAGGGGTTTAAGGTTTTGAAAGATTTTAACAAATACAAGCAAACACTGTTCGTTTTAACTAGTGATCTCACAATGCTAAGAAAAATAGGGCTATGGTTTACTGTAAAGGCTTTCAGCTCCTCACTCTGCCATGCTATTCTGAATCTTAAAAGCCTTCCAGGTGAGAAATGCAGGGAAAAAAAGTTTCACCTTCTTTTTTCTTTCCCTCAGCAGCTCCACTGCAAAGCCGTATTTAGAAATGCTTGATTGTAAGGTGTTTGGATTTGGCAGGGAATGGCTATGATGCACTTTCCCCAGGGCCTGGGAAAGAGAAGCAGGCTGCAAAGACAGCTTTCACAAGTTGCTTTGAAAAGCAGTGTATAATTATAGAGGCTGGCAATGAAAGACAAAGCAGCCTCCAGGGATACCCCTTTCCCATTCCACCACTTACAGGGATTCTTGCCTTTGCAGTCAAGTTCTGTCGTGTCCTGAGTAAGAAGCTCGGTCAGCAGTGAATGAGACTGCTTGCATCATCTTTCTCCTTCAGCTAAACTATTAAAAGGAGGCAGGGCTAAGGCTTTTTTTTTTTTCCCTCTTGACAGACTTGTGACTCATGAATGCCACAGAAAAGAGAAACCAATAAAGAAATATTTCTACACTTCAGCATTTGAGCTTCCCTGTTGGGGATCACATAAGGTAGAGTGTTCACAGCTTTTGTTAATAGTGCTATTATAATTTATTATTATTATTTTTACTAATATTACTACTACAATCTTGTATTTAGACACCCATGCTAAGAACAGGTTTAAGTATACAGCAGATCTGTGTGATGATGCCTGAAAGCTTTGTACTTTTGAAAGCTCAGCACTAGGGCCACCTGCAGAGCTCTGTGAGAAACATACACCACCTCCAAAGATTGTTTTCAAAACCAATATTGGCTTCCCACAGCCAGGGCCTGTTCTGCTGAATGCCAGAAACCCCTTGTACCAGCCTCCTGTCTCCCTTTGTACTGTGCAGTATTTCTGCTGTAGTTCTGGTGGCAGGGCTGGGAGGGAAGTGCTGTGGAGCTTTCACAAACTGCATTTTTCTCTGTCAGCAGCACCTCCTCCCTCAAGTTTACATTAAACCCAATGCCACGTCTGTGGTTTAAGCTCTTCTCTGCACTGGACTCTCAAAGAAAGAAACAAACAAAAAATATAATTGCCCCCACATCTCTCTGCCTTATACTAACTATTTTGGAGACAGTTATCATGTGCTTCATTCTCTTTAAAGCAATTTAAAAACCCCCAAAAAACAACATACTATGGGATGGAAGAGACATGAGAAATGAAGAAAAAAATGGGCCAGGAAATAGTAAAGTAAAGGAGAACCTGCTGCAGTTTTAAGTCTTTCTCATTTGTTATTTTCATTGCCATTTTCAAATTAAACCTGAACAGTTCAGGTGTAATGTATGTAGCCATGAATTTTGCATATGTTACTAGTTTTGATCTCTGTAAAGGCCATTTCTATTAGTGATATAATAGACAGCAACAGCTGAAAATACAGAAAGTTCCCAAATTTACTTCTCCTGCTTCTTTTTTCTGGAGTGCAGGATGCTGCAAAAGACCCTCCAGTATTTAACTGTGCTGAACATTCAAATAAATGCAGCTAAATAGAAGTGGATTTTCTGTCACATTTATTCATTTCAGCACCTGCTCACTTTCCAAATTGGAACAAAAGGTCAAAGCACACTGTGCTTGACAGAAATTATAAAATATTGTGATTCAGAAATACTAAATGGATTCGTTTAGCCATTTTTAACTAAGAAGAAGCATTTGGATTTTCTATTAACTAGATGAATTCACTTAAGTCAAACTATTTTGTTTCATTTTTCAGAAACTTTGTTTTTTCCTTAAAACCAAGGCCCTTTTCATGAAAAAACAGACATCTGGTAATTTAATTTCCTGTACCGAAAAGAATTTCTGAGCACCTCAACAAAAACCTCATACTATACTATAACATTCTCTCAAATTCTTCTTTCATTGTGATGTACCATGTATATTCTTCATGTGTCTATGAGGGATTCTTACTAATATTTCTCCTTTTAGAGAAATTGTCTCCATTGTCAATATTAGAATTTAACCATTACTCTTAGTGAATGCGTTAGGATTCTGCACAGCACAACGTCCTGCAGTCATGGACAGTCATGAGCAATTGGGACAGGACTTTCTGATGTCACTGGTGCTTTCTGTTGCAGAAGGAATGGGAAAAATGGAAGTTGTTCAGCAGGTTCTTCTTCTGGTAAGGAAAGTGCAACAGAAACTGCAGTGCACCAGCTTTTCCTGCAGCTAGTAGGTATAAACATACAGGTTTCCCTTCCAATAATATCAAATCACACAACTTTATATAATTACCTAAATATTGATAAAGGAGAAATTAATTGCTAAAAATTTAAAGAACTAATTTGAATGTGATTTAGGTTCTCAGGGTCTGTTCACTGATGGTCGTATCAGCTTTCTTTAGACCAGTGCCAAGTGAGTAAAGTTTTCCATAAAAGATTCCTGAGATCAGATGTGGATAATTTACATCACCTTTATCTCTTCTTCAAGACTCCAAGAAACTCTTTAAATAAGTGNCTAACTATAATCAGTGTACTAATTCTATGACAATCATTGCACAGATGTAACAGGTGGTTTTAGTTCTTTAAGTATTCCAGGACTTGTAGGCAAAATATATAAAAGGAGGGCAAAAGAATTCTATGTCCATTTAAGACACAGCCCAGTTTTTCCACCTGCAGTTTGTCACGTCTAGGAGATATAAACCTGTGTATTAGTCAACATGTCTGCTGCAAATTATCCCACTACTGTGATGTTGAAATAAGTAGTTCAGCATAAAGCAAAGTCCTGATGTTTGTATTTTATCATCATATGAGAAAAGTCTCTCAATATGCAGTGTAAAAAAAAGACACTTATGTTAACACAACTATTCAGAATAAAAGCTAGTTTAAAAAGATAAGAATTTTTCCTTTACTTTGGTTTTGCACATTTTAGTGAACTCATGCAGTTAAATGGTGGAATAAATATACTCTATCATATGAGGGAGAGCTAATAATAAGTGATTCTCAACAAGTTTAATTGACTTGAATCTGGGGTACCAGATGAAATAGTTACAGATATTTCAAAACTGCTTAATGTGCAAATCTGGCTAGCACTTTTAAACATGTGAAGTGATATAAAAACCCAAGTCATTCTGATATATTTTAAACACTTGCAATCTCTAATGCTATATCAATATTCAACAGCATGTCCTAGCAAAAAAACAACGATTTTATTGGGAAGAATGGTAGAGTTATAAGAATAGCTACATGGTTAGCCTAGATGAAAATAGAACTGATTTGGGTGGAGGATTAAAATAAGGGTAGGATAACTAGCAGAGACATAAAATAACAGACATCTAAACTTAGGACAGTTTGAATACTCCAAACTTTATTTTCATTGGCTTTAGTCTGGTGTTTCATAAAGTTATTTGTATGGTGCTGAGATCCTATAGCAAGCACAGTCTTTGCACAAAACTGTTCTGTAGACCACCTTGATATTTTTTCCCTAAAATTTGTTAACAAAATAAGAATTTAGATTTTCATAACTTCCATTTCACTTGGGAATGGCTGTCACAACAGTCCAAACTGCAGAAGTGACATAGATACTAGCTATTTAATTCAAAAGGAAAATTCTCCTCATACAATTTTACCCACTTCTGTTTAATGCTGAGCTGGTCTCTCCTGCAGAATGATCCAATGATCATTTCTCCTTCCGCAGCTTGTTCCTTAAAACCTAACTGTGGAAAGTCAGTGCTGGAACTTTATGAAACTTTGATTGAACAAAGGAGGGAGAGTGCTTCTGTCCTCCTCACTGAAATATGCCTTGAATCCTAAAACAGGCAGGTGGGACCTGTCTCTCAAAAGGAGTACAATGAGGGCAGGTTAGTGTGGGAGGAAGGGTTTAAGCTGTTTTCTGCCCTGTAATTCCTTGCCTGGGATACCACCTTGCAAGCTTGAGGCTGGCCTGATGTCAGCCACCTGAAGGTTGTACATCTGGTCTGAACAAATCACATAAGCTCCCTCTGGAGTCAATGGAGGAAGATGAGCATGTCTGGAGAAATACTCCAGATGTTATTGTACCTGACTTACTAATTAGAAGGACCTCTTTCTTGCAGTTCGTAATACAAGCCCCAAGGATTCTCTCAGACTAAAGACCTGCATTTCAGATGGCTAGAGCTAGGTGAGAGCAATCTTACTTTCCATGAAGAAATATCTTATGAGTACACCAAAAGATTTTTTACATTCACACTAGGAAAAAAGGTCAGGGAGATTCAAAACTGTGCACCAAGGGAAATAGCTGGGAGTTTCCTCTACAGTTTTATGGGTTCTTTTTTTACTCCCCCCACGTCAACCACTGGATGAAGTATTTTTGGAAAGCTTCTTCAGGAAGAGGTGGAAGACAAATACAAAAATATATATGACAAGCAGCTTTAGAGAGACTATTCACATTTATTTCTTAGCATCACGTTATACATCGCTCCTTATAAAAATCTCTAGCTTTGTATAATAATTAAGTTATTCATCTCTAAAGAGTAGACTCTAAAGAGTGAGTTACCTGACATAATCCTCAGTCTCAGTGATCAGTTTCTTCAAGATCCTAGAATCTGATATGTGTTCACAAAGAGGGAACTGAAGGCTGGAGATGGAGATTGGTCAACTTCAACAGAGGTTTCTTGTTCAAGGACCCAAATAAATTTACCTTTCTGTATCTTCATATTTTGAAAGAGAACATACTATTTGCCCTTATGGTGTCCAAAAGACGACAAATTGCTTCCTAAAGTGAAACAGGAAATGAAAACGTTGCCTGGGAAGGATATTATGGCAGCTCTTTCCTGGGAAGTTGTTCAGAACTGTGCATGGAAAGATCTCAAAACAGGTAATGAAATGTGGGGGAAAAAAAGTAGGAAAAGAAGACATGAAAGGATTTGGGTGAACTCGATGTGTTTACAGACAAAATGAGTCACCACTTTCAAGTTTTGTTTGTCTGTAATCTGGGCACCTGGGTTTTTGTGGCAAAGAGATGGAACTGTGTGCAATTTAAAAACTATTTGCACAATTGTTTGAGCACTATAAAGGAATCCAGATTTGATTCTCCTCTGCTTTTTTACAAATCTTTTAATTGGCTTATTGTTAATTTTGTAGAAGTAACACAAATATTTCCCCTGACAGTTCTTGTTTATACTCTGTATCTTCCTGTACACACATGTACATGTATAGATGGATTTTTACTGATGCTGGTGGGTGGTCTGAGAATTTACTAAAAAAATTGACATTATCTATCTGGTCCACAAAATGCTAACAAAAATAGACATTTATGGATTATGAAAGATTTACATTTTCCCTTGGTACCTGCTCCAGTAATTTGAAAACCTCTTTGTTTTGACCCTTTGACAAAGACAGCAGGGTGTGTGGTTTAGAGAGGCAGATAAAATCCTGAAGACTTAAAAGTAAACATTTTTTTTACATTTCATGATCACTAAATAAATGAACTTTCCTACTCAGGAGGGAATGATAACTTGGCAGGGAGGTAGAGATTAAGAACACTCCATTTTCTGTTTTCTAATATTTTTAAATAAAAGATTCTTTTCTTTTCAAAGCATGAGTCTCTGTGAAATTAAAGTTTTACAGTTGTTTAAAAAAAATTATTTTATCTGCAAAATATGGAGCCATGAAAGGGAATGTTTTCATAGAACAACTCTACTCATGGATATAACTTGCTTCTGCACATATGCTAGGCAAAGAAGGGCAATAAGTCATAGAGAACATCTTATCACCAGTAATCTTATTTTGTTGTTGATTTAACTGATTTAACTCCCTACTAGTTTTTCTTCATAGTGATATTTAAAATTTTTATTTTGGAGACTGTATGAGTTGTTTGACCAGTTAATAGATTTGTGTTTCCAAATTCTTGAAACTGAGGTTTGGAAAAGATAACATTTTTGCAAGTATTCAACATTATCCCAGTTAAAGAAGTTTTTGCTCCTGGAAGGCAATTAGATAGAATCAGTTTAGCAGCTTTTTTGGTCTAGGTAGCACCTTTTCTTGTTGCCTTTATTAAATAAAATTTAACAATTAGTTTCTGTTCCAGTTCTCTTATTCCAGAGTGCACTCACTGATTCTTCAGTCTATCTTTTTTTTTCTCAACTGTGCCAAGGAACCAAGGCACTAGCAGAGGGTCTGGCTGGTTCCCTGTGCTTCATAGACTTCCAGAGTCTCTCTGCAGCCAGGGTAGCCCCAGCAATTCCCTCCTTCCCTTCTGGTGTGGTAAGACTATACACAGCTGCATAGTGCATAGGGAGCTATATGGTGCCAAATAAACATTAATCTCTAGAAAAGTAGTGGTATACACTTTCTTAAGTTTACTGGAATCAGGTTTTAAATTACTTTATCCAAAATATTTTAAAGATGCTTCATAGTATTAGCACTTCAGATCTCAATTTTCTTTTTTAAGCTACAAGTGAAATGTCAAATATCCTTTCCTAAAATATTTCATTTTCCTTACAAGGAAAATAGCAATTACATTGCCTACCTTACAAATAACAAAAGGCAAAATTTCTGGCATGGAGAGACTCAGTGAATAAATTGCAGCATTATTCCTCAGAGCACATCTTGGTTGCACCAACCCATAGGGAAACGAAGGAATTAGTACTAATTCCTCCTTGCTTGGTGGCTCTTGTTCACCTCCCCCTGATTTCTGTGGGGTGGAAGTGTTTATGGTATATCTGCTGGGAACTGACTCACATCAAAAATAA
>VZTR01030491.1:61448-74888 GCA_013400775.1 Chaetops frenatus
TGGAATGCTGCAGGAGGTGGCACAGGCCACTGCTCATGGCACCAGATTTCTTCTTCCTAAAAGTGGGAGCAAGGCTGAGGTCAGGTTTGGGCTCCACAGTCTGAAGATAACTTACTTCTTAAAAAAAAAGAGAGCAAGCTTAGTTGTAATGATTTTTTTTTTTCAATGACCCAAAGTATGCCTGTGTAGGCAGTGCTCAGCAAACAAAGGTATCCATGAACTCAATTTATTTTTCCGCACTAGGGAGGATTTCACTCCTTATGTTCCAATTTATCATTCCTGGTCATTCTCTCTTGAGTGCTATTAAGTAACCACAGAGGACAACAGGAGTGCATTGTAGGGCAGAGGAAGAAATGAGAAGAACAAAGTCTTAATCTAGGCTCTTCTTTGGAGGGAGCTGGAGACTGGACATTTTTCTCCTTGGGGAGACTACATTGCAGGTGGGAGCCAGACAATGTACATACCTTGACTGTAAGCACGAGGAGACAAATGGAGGAGATAAGCTGTGCAGCTGCCAGGACTGTGTGGTACTGAGCTACCTTTGTGGCCCAGTTCAGTCTGTGCACTTGAAGCCATATTACATCCAGTTTCAAACAAAAAGGCACCAGGTTTTCTCTATGTAGGACACATATTATCTGCTATGATACACGCTGAACTCAATATACAGAGGGAACAAACGGCAAATGTTGTGTTGATATTGTTTCCCCATCTGCAAAGCCCAGTGGTGCAGAGCACTCAACAGTCTGACACATCCAAAAGGTGATGACCAATTGTTAACAATCCTGTGAGCAGCTTCTGCCGGCAGTTCTCAGAAGAAGCAGTGCTGTGACGACGGAAAGGCACAGGATGTTACGGGATCCGTCTATGGCTTCTGGGATGTGGGAAGCAGAGAGCACTCACTTTCGGAGGATGCACGGCTGTAAACAGGAAGCTTTGCAGGGCACAGCTGAGTCCTTGGGCTCTCTGCAGGACCGGGGGAGAAATCTGCTGAAACAGGTAGTGGGAGCCAGCACGGAGTTGTCGAGGCACAGAATAGAGAGTGTATTCGGATTTCCTGAAAGTGCGTCATTCAGCCTTGTCACTGATAGCCCATCAGGCCAGCTTATGCACTGTTACGTTTTCAAATCACTGAACAAGAGCTGAATTCTGGAATCAAGGCCATTTTGGCAGCACTGTAGAGGTAAACACGGGCTCCCTTAAGACTTTCCACCTTGGAAACCACCTAAGTTAACAGTGAGTTGTTAAACCAGTATTATGCAGAACTACTGCCAAAATTTCATTGAATTAATTTACTACTAGTTCAGTTAATTAGAGTCCAAATAATTTCAGCCAACCCTCAGCATAAAATGTTTGACCAGCTACAGGAAAATGCAGAGGGAAGGGGAAGGAATGAGATCCCTAGAGTGCTTGAGCAGACCTCCTCTGAAGCACTCAGCAGTCAAAAAATTCAAATAAAAATCACTTGTCAGAAGAACTTCATATTTTGGCCATGCAGGGAAAAAGAGCCAGGGCACTTGCATAGCACAGATTTAACCTTCTGAGCCCTGCTCCTCCCTCTTCCTCAAAAATCATGTTGCAAAATCAATTCCCCAAATTATTCTAGTTTTGCTGGCACTAAGATGTATGAATTTAATAGGTTGACAAAGGATCATGGGAAAAGATAAGCGTTCCAGCACGTCCCCTATTGTGTTTTGTGGTTTGGGCAGTCACTCCTGCCAAATGACCACTAAAGAAAGCAGCATATCTGACAACAAAGTTATGCTGCAGCATTAATGAGTAGAGAAAAACATATACGTTTTGGAGTTTACATTTCAATCATTACCCCAAAGACATCTCCTAAGACTAAGATAGGAGAATCCAGAAAGGAAGTGCAAGGCTATGCCTTATAATTTAAATTGAATGCATTCACCACAACACCCTGTGTTTTTACCCCCTAAAGCAAGCAGATAAAACTCAGGAGTCTAAAAGGACCTTCATCCTGAGCTGGCCACTTCTTACCAAATCTTCAGTAACAAAGGCTGGCTCAGGGAAGATAATTCTGCAGGTTAGAGCTGAGTATGTAGAAATGCTCTGTCCTGTCACCTGCAGTGCTCACATTACTGCTACCATGGAGCCTCCAGGGGAAATTTGGCACCCAGCACATTTCCCCACAACTCAAACTTCATATGCTTTGTTGTCCTTCAGCAGTCTTTTTATCAGCCTGTGCTATAAATAAAAAGCTTACATTATTGGGGAGAGGAAATAACAACTAAATTGTAAAGCAATTTTTTGTATAGGAGGTAGTTATCCACTATACATACATACTTGTAGCAATAGATTTTTAATTGGGAAATAGAAGGCAGAGAGTAGGGCAGCAGACAGCCTAGGCATGGGAATAATGATTAACCATACCCTGTGTGCTCTAAGAGAAACTGAGAAACATATCATCTTTTTCAGGGAAGAAATATTTTGCAAAAATAATGTGGTTTTTTATGAGTAGTCTATTTAGCCAGATCCATCTCCTAAAAATTGCCATACCTCTTGGAACACAAGGGTATTCCCAAAAACTTTTGAAAACTGTAATCCTCAAAAGACAAAAAACAAATGGGGATGGGGCCTGAGATGAATCCTGGAACACCAGGAATTACATAAAGTACATATCAACCCATGATCCTTTCTTCAGGCTTAAGCAAATATCCAGGCACCTACATGCTATTTTGGTATTTTCTGTACAACAACTCTTAGTTGGTTTAAGCCCTACCAGTATCTAATTACTTACAGATGGAAGAAGAAAGGAGGTTTTTGTCTAGTGAAGGAGCCTATAAATCTCCTCTCTCTCCTTGACTTCAAACACCTGGCTCTGCTTACTGCCCCAACAACCAGCCCAATGCTGTCTCTAGCTCGTTCTCTCCTACACTATAAAACTTTCTTACTTTATCTCTCACCTGTCTCTCATAACTACTCCTTAATTGGTGCCAGGTGGCTCCATGGACAGTTGAGTCTGACTCTTCCTATCACAGGTATTAACTTCTTCCTTGCCTGACTTAACAGTCTATGGATTTGGGTATATCGTCCTGTGATGAGACCTAAAAAAAGGTGAAGGAACTGGGAAGACTCTTATGATCCCACAAATAAGATGTTACCACTCTCTTTCTTTCCACTTCAGACCAGAGTAGTGAACAGAATGGTGCATTCAAAGGCATGACACCTGCATTCTGTTCTCTGTTCTGCCACTGAACTGCATATGACACTGTCAGTATGGAAAGGGACAGATTTGATCAGTCAGAACATTTCTAAATTAGACACTATTTTCACACTAATGAAACAAAACTGAATAAAGCAGTGGTATGGGAACCATAAAATATTCTGAATAAACATATCTTCATATTCCACAACAGCAAAAAAACCCCATCACCAACAACAGAAAACAAACAAAACAACAAAAACCAAACCCAAAACACTAAGATAAGATGAAAAAGCATGATTTGAACAACAAAAACACAAAGGTAATTGTAGCAGTCACATGCTGCGTTTCCAACTCCCAGCTTCCATTTCCTTGTAAATTGAGAGTCAAATTAATTTGTAATTGTGATCTGCAGCTGACACATCCAAGATATAAGTGATTTCAGTCACACCTGTATTGACCTTTGTTTGCCTTCTGGATCTCTTGTGTGTCTTGTATCCAAGAGTTCATCCTCATTAAACACAATTAAAGACAGCAGAGTGAGAAAAGCATTTTGATTTCAGAGAATAAAAGATAACAAACAGGGTAAAACAGGGTGAAGTATAGCAAGAAAAGGATGTCATGGATTAATTCCATTGAACACAACAGTCTTATACAATATTTAAATTGTTTTATATTTAAAATTTTCCAAAATAAAGGACAAGAGAAAACACTTCCTAAGACTAAAACAAATAAACAATAACTTGATTTAAACACTTGACAAATCCCACATGAGCTACAATGAGCATTTAGTCAATGTAGGCTAAGTACAAAAGTAGACACTCACTTGCTGAGGGTGAACCTTTCTGCAAACATGCAGAAGGAAGGGTTGCAGTCAGATTGCCACAGTCCCCAACAGTTGCCAGCTCATCAGCTGAGCAGGCTGTGACGTGTGGATAATGGGGTGCTTTCCTCTCCACACCAGAATAATTTCCTCCAGATGTGAAGAGGGCTATAGAATTATAGTGTCCTTGAACCATGAGATTAAAAGTCGCTGGTCTGATGGCTTGTGGAGGAATTTATTGGCTTTGCCTTATTGGCATGAACCATCTGCTTGAATGACCACCTTTGTTTTCCAGTGTGAAGCTGTCATCATGGCAATCAGACAAGGCTCACAGGCTGGAATCTGCCCAGCATAGAAAGTGTCAGGATGCTGGCAAGGCGCTGGCAAGGCACGGGCTAGGATGGACATTTGTTTGGAATGTGTTTCATCTTTATTCTGAAGGTAACCACATATATTATCCATCTCAAGAAAATCATGAAACTCTAATGGTTTTCCCCTGGGTTTAGGGGGAAGAGCATGGGAGATGTGTGGTGAGGCAAGGAAGATTTTTAGTCCGTTTTAGTATTATATTTTTTATTGCATTTGGAAATACTTCTGGAAATTCAGTGGTTGGATTTAAAAGAAAAAAAAATATGCACGTTCCTCTTACATTCTGTTTTCTAGGACAAGAAACATATTCATGCTAGAAAAAATGGAGAGTTTCAAGGGAGGAGGAAAGAGAACTCTGAAATCAGAAACAGTCTAGCTCAAACATATAACCTGGTACGGGAGAGTGTATGTCTGTCTCTGTGTGTGTGCATATACATACACAGGTATGGGTTTGTAATTTATGTCTTTCTGTGTATTTAACCACCACCCTTAGCTAGAATTTCATTTGGTGGCCTTGATGGACAATAGTTGTGTGACTGAGCCTTTTAAGCTGTTTTTCTTTTCTTTTTGCTTTGGGCTGGAGATTTTCAGTTTCAGCTTTGTGTAGTACCTTGCATACACTCTTGTGTTCTGTCTGATTCTGTTAAGAGACAGAAAGTCAAGGTTCCCCTTGCTCTATGCCAGGCCTATGTCTATTATTTACTGTAATGTGCTGTGCTCCAGGTCTCTAGGTATCTCATATGGCAGTGAAGACAGAGAAATGGGGGAAATCACACTATCCTGGCTGGCTGGCTTGCAAAGTTACATATTTCAAGTCACACATTACTTTAGAAGTGACTAAAGAAGAAGTCTAGTGTTTTACATTAAAGCATGAGGTTAGAACTATGGTTGGTCTTTAGGGTTAATTGATTCCATAGAAAGCTCAAGAGCCTCCTCACAAATCAGAGACCAAATGGCACAACATGAAAAAAAATTACATAATGCATCTTAAATCATAATTCGTTCTGAAATGACAACTGCTATTTAACAAAACCATTTGCTTTTGTGTGTGGTTAAAGGAAGCCAGATTTATATGTTTCTGTACAATCTTTATTAATGAGTACCAGATATTTCAACCAAAAAATGCCAATTTTACCAAGAGAGGTAAAATATAAGGAGAATTTTGTGGTCTTTGGTGTCACCAGTTGCAGCAACTATCCTCCTAAACTACAATGTAACTAACATGTAATGCCTCAAACATGCAAACAAGATTAATTACATAGCAAATTTTCTTTATACTTGGGTGCAATGCAACCATATTGGACTCAATGATCCTTATGGGTCTGCTTAAATCTTGAGATATGCTGTGAGTTTGTATATTTTGCATTCCATTCCAATGCTGTTCAGTCCTTAATGGCTGAGGACTAAGGACTACATCCTTAATAAAGGAGATCCAGAAGACATTATCAATTTTAGAGAAATGGGGGGAAAATATTTAGCTTTTTCTTTTGTATATTTCATATTTTCACTAAAAAGCAAATCCTCAAAATGGAATTGCATGGCTCATAATTTACTCTTTATTTAAATGTGAATGAAAACACAGAAGAAACTTATTTTTCAATTCATAATTAAAAAATCAAGTGATGGGTTTTCCTAGCTGCTTGTCACAGAAATTGGGGAAAACTGTCACACTTACACCAGCAAGGAATGGGTGAAGATGACATCACTCTCCAGACGGCTTCTATGTCATGTTTTTTTTTAACTCATGCTCTTTTCTGCTGCTCACAGTTAAATGATCTGAGTAGTTGTGAAGTACCTGTTCCACTGTATCCTAAAATGGAACCAGCTGTAGGATTGTGATGTTCTACAGACATAAAATCTCTGCAGTTTTGAGGTTTTTTTCATACATGTGTACAAAAGAAATTATCCCTAAAAGCATGCAGTTTAAAAGATACATTTGTTTTTCTAGAAAAAATAGATAAATAGCCTTACTCTTTAGAATAAGAGATACAATGAAGGCTATTAAAACAATAGCCTATAACATCATAAATATTAGTCTTTTTTCTTTGTAAAATAAAGGAATTTTGACTTTTAGCTGGTTTCAAGAGCATAAATAACATTCATGATCTATTAGGGTAATCCATCAGTATATACTCAGATAACCAAGTATAACAAAAAAAGATGAAAACAAATATTATTTTTAAATGACAGCTTTATAAAGTACAGTTTGAAAAGGAAATCACCTAGTTTACACACTAAAAACTAAAATCAATATTTTACAGCATCTGAATCTTGTATACTTTATGTTACTACTGAGAATTAAGGGAACAAGAAAAACCATCATCCAAAGGGAACCAGGCAAGCAAAAACTGAAGAAGAAGCCCCATGCTCCTGACCACTGATGAACTGGTAACATGTAATACGTGTGGTATTATGAAATGCTGGACAAGCCTTAGACCAAACAAAACCCTGCCTTTTATTTTTTTGTATATGATCGTCTCCTGCCAACAAAGGACAAGGCTATATTAACCACTCACTCTATATACCTATCAGGAAAACATACATCTCCCCCTGCTTCTGTGCATTCTTTATCCATTTATTTGGGAAGCTACTTCTTCCCTCGACTCCCTGCCACAGCTGTGGGACGAAGCGAACGATCTTGCTGCCTTCTGCTGTGGTAGAGTTTTTCCTGTGCCTTTCGAGGAGTGAGCTGCAGGGTCACAGGCTGTCCTTCGGGAAGCTGTGTTTCCTGCACTCCCAGTATTTACTTGAAGATGACAAGTCCAGCCTTCCAACAGGATATAAGTGATGTGGGAGTCACACAATATGAAGTGCACTTGGTAATTGAAGCCAGTCCTGCTCAGGGCTTTGAAAGGAAGCATGAAGCCTTGCATTCAACTGAGTTGTCAATGGGGCACCAGTGAAGAGAAAAAAGACAGACTCTTATGTTCTCTGTGGTCTGTGTCACGGGGTAGATGGGCTGCTGTGATTTGAAACAGCTGTAAATGTGATCTGAATGCTGCAGAATTCTGAATGCAGTTTCAGTCTCTGTCTGGCTTTTCTCTGCCATCTTACATCGAGGCAAGATTGTGTGAAGCAGAAAAGAAATCTATGGACAATAATGAATGCAGGAACAGGGGTCCAAATTTCAGCTGACAGCTCTTACATATATCATGAGATCTCCTGTCACCTGTTTTCAGAATTTTATGCAGGCAGCCTATAAAAATTTACACAGAGAAAATAGTAATTCTTATAGTGAAGATTCTTTTCTGGAAAAACATGGTGCTTTTTTTTAGTGTCATATGTACATATGCTGTGTATCACCTACATGATGTTTATTGTTCCAATTATTGCCTTGCTGAAAGCACTAGTTGCTCAGAGCAATTCAGCACTAAAGTAAAACCTTGATTACAATCATGCTTCTAAGAAGACACTAAATAGATAGAGGACAGGTTATAGTTTTTCTTCATTCTGGTCTTAGCTCCTCAGCGGGTGAGCAGCCCTGTGGACTTGCTGTCAGGACTTGACCTGCAAACTCACTGAAGTCACTGTCCTTCATAAACATATCACAGTCTATGGACACTTCCAGAAAAACACACTGGTGTAAACATGTGTCCAGTGGAACTGCCATTCACAGGATTTTTACAGACTTGGACTACTAGATGAATTATAGGTAACCCTGAAATGAAGAGCTGTCCTGGATCAGGTGCTGCCTGGGTAAAGAAAAGAAGTCAGCAAAACTAGTGCTGGCTCTGTGACAGCTCTGTTTAAAGTGTGCCATAATGCTGGAGCAGTGGTTCTGCCAGCTGAGGCAGATGGATTTGAAAACGTCAGGGCTTCCAACCTGCTTCCAGCGTCCAACCCTTGGCTTCACTTTACCCTTTGTAGCAGGTGTGAAACTCTCCACATCTACACTGCAGATCCAGGAGACCACAGGACAGTCACCAAATGTGAGAGATCTGTATTTCCCAACCCTGGGTAGTGACGTGATCTAGATTTTAATGCTAATAACAAAGGCATTCAGACAAACCCATCTGAAGTGATAATAAAAATGAAATCTACATCTGCAGAGCAAATGTCTGGAACTTTTCAGAAAGTGTGTTTCAGAAAGTTGCTATGATGACTAAAGTCTCAGAGAAACTTATAGAAAGGCAAGAAAAAACAAATACCCTCCCTTTTCTTAAATACATCTTTGTTGTAATAATTAGTCTTGATCAGACGTGTATCTGTCATTTTTCTCTCCTATCTTTCATAGTGAGGAGATCAGCTGTGACTTAGGTACATCTGCAGTTACTTCTTTTCTCTCAGACAATATTTATTTTGGTTAAATGGAAACCCAAGCTCTATCTGGTTTTCTGAGGCAGCTGCTCCCTTGTGATTGATAGCATTTGACTGTCATGTTTATATACCTGTGGCTGATGTCTCCTGTCTTGCATGACATCAAAGGGAGGCAGCATTGGCTGGCATCTTAATTTGTGGCTCATGTTCTCCGTGCTTGGCTGGGCCAGGAGCACTGCATTTGCTGAGTTTTCTTCCTGCTGCCCTGTGTGTGCTGAGCAACCTTGGCAACTCGCATCCTCCTACACAGCAGAGGTTGCCTGGTGTCAGGGGTGTTCCTCTGCTTTCATCTTCTGATGTCCACGAGATAAGGCTGGGCACAGGACAGTTTGATTTTTTTGCTAAAGCCTTTAATGACGTGCAACACTTTTCTTGGGGGTGGGCTAATGTGGGGGTGAAGACCGCAGGTCTGTTCAAAGATTCAGGCCACATGACAATGACTGAGCTTGTCAAGGCTTGCAAAAATCAGGCTGCACAGTGATATAAAGTGAATTGAGAGTTACTTGTGCATCAGATGTTGAGAAGAGATTTCCAGGGAATTTCAGGATCACCTTTTATTTACACTTTGGTAATGACTCAGGCACCAGCTATGACTTAAGCTTCACACCAGAGATGATGTAAACATGCAAAGAGTGTGCACTTTGAAAAACCCTAGAGCCCCACAAAATAGGTATGAAAGAAAGGACATCCTGCTCCTTTACTGACAAGCTATTCTAGGAACATAGGATGGGAAAGGACCAACTCAGTCACTAAGCTGAGTGCACCACAGCCATGGGCAACAAGATATATAGGTGCTCACAGACATCATCTGCTTCAGAGTGGAGTTCAACACATGAATTTTGTGCCTAAACACCCTTAGTGTGAGACCCAAGATCCAGCAAAGAGATTTAGGACAGTCTTGTCTAACATTTCAGGGAAATGTTTCTCCAGGGAAGAAAAATCACTACCTTATGCCCTGTCTACTGAATGAAGGTCCTGCACCTGAGTGAGGGCAAACCCAGATATCAAACAGGCTGGGTGGAGAATGGATTGAGATCAGCCCTGGAGAGAAGGACTTGGGGGTAATGCATGATGGGAAGCTCAACATGAGCTGGCAATGTGCACTGGTGGTTCAGAAAGCCAACAATGTCCTAGGCTACATCCAAATCTGAATGGCCAGCAGGTCAAGGTGGTTCTGCTGCTCTATTCAGCTTTGTGAGAGCCCACCTGGATTACTGCATCCAGCTCTGGGGCCTCCAGCATAAAAAGGACATGGATTTGCTGGAATGGATGCAGAGAAGGGCCACAAAGATGATCAGAGGACTGGAGCACAGGCTGACAGAATTGGGGTTGTTTGGCCTGGAGAAGAGAAGGTTCAGGGAAGACCTTGTAGCAGTGTCTAAAGGGGGCTTACAAGAGAGCTGGAGAGGGACTTTTTAGAAGGCTCTGTAGTGGTAGGACAAGGGGTACTGGATTTAAACTGGAAGAGGGTAGGTTTAGGTTAGAAATTAGAGAAAAATTCTTTCTTATAGAGGGTGGTGAGACACTGGAACAGGTTGCCCAGAGAAGCAGTGGACACCCCATGCCAGAAGTGTTCAAGGTCAGTTTAGATGGAGCTCNGGCTGACAGAATTGGGGTTGTTTGGCCTGGAGAAGAGAAGGTTCAGGGAAGACCTTGTAGCAGTGTCTAAAGGGGGCTTACAAGAGAGCTGGAGAGGGACTTTTTAGAAGGCTCTGTAGTGGTAGGACAAGGGGTACTGGATTTAAACTGGAAGAGGGTAGGTTTAGGTTAGAAATTAGAGAAAAATTCTTTCTTATAGAGGGTGGTGAGACACTGGAACAGGTTGCCCGGAGAAGCAGTGGACACCCCATGCCAGAAGTGTTCAAGGTCAGTTTAGATGGAGCTCTGACAAACCTGGTGTAGCCATGGCAGGGGAGTTGGAAAAAGGTGATCTTTAGGGTCCCTTCCAACCCAAACCATTATGCAATCCTAAAATGATTAATTGATCAGGAATACTCCTCTCTGTTCTAAGCTGGCTACCTGTATGGCTACTACTACTCAAAAAGATGGCAGGGATGGTAGGTGGTAAGTGAAAAACACCTCCAGCACCTTGTATCTCTGGTCTCTGCCTGCTCCTTAGCTTTAGGTGGTTTGTCTCCCCAGTATGAGATACCAAAATAGTAAATTTTATGAGATTTTCTGTGTGAAAACACTGTTCATATCTCCAAGGCAAGTCAGAACAAATTTGAATTAGAAAGGTAGTATTTCTAGTCCCTGTACTTGCAGATAGGGAAGAGAATTTCTGCTCTGTAGAATACATTTGATTTTTCCAGCAGTGATATGGTGAAGAATACACAAAGAGTCTTGAAGGAAAACTGTAGCTGAGACAGATAAACTTCAGACTGCGAAGGCCAAATCCTTACAAATCCTGCTTAACTTTGGCATTGAAGCATGTACTCAAGTCAGTCTGGAGAGGAAATTTCAAATCTAGGCACTTCCTACTGGCTTTTTGAAGCATCCCAGTTCCCGGCTGTGACTGCTGAATATCCCAGTGCAGAAACCTGATTCCTTCCAGTAAGAGATGTTTCATGCAACTGCCTATAAAAATGAGGTAGCTCAGCATAATTAGTACTACTTCTGGAGCTGGGAGGCAGAATTATAAGTTCTACTGTACTTTTACAGCATCCTAACTCCCTCTGTAAAAAGTTTGCTTCTGCTATTAAATGACTAAAAAAAGTTCCATTAGGAGAAACTTGAATTTTTTTGAGAGGATACCAGCCAATTACTTTAAGCATGGTATCAGTTTTCCTTGAAAAAAATCCTAAAGTCTTGATCAAATTCAGACCAAATTCATTACTACTTCTGCAGAAGCTATTTGAGTGCAGCATTTAAAAAGTTTTAAAAAGTTAAGCATCCCTACAAAAGATCTAAAATATATATGTGATATGTAATTAATACTGCATTCACAACCAAAGGGACTTGAAGAGCATTTTTAGTTTCTTATAATCTTGGAGTATAAAACTAGGAAATCAGTGGTCTGTGGATAAATATATGATCTTCCTGTTTTCTCTGCTTCTAGAGTCTCAGGGTTTCGGTTGCACAGCATCAGGTTTTGGCTAGGAAATGAATGCGGTTTGCCTAGTTGTAAGGGGAAAGATTTTAGCCTAGATTTTGTGTTTTGTGTAATCTGAGATTTTGGTTGAAACCTGAAGGATGCAAAAACGATGTGGGAAAGCAAGCCTCTTTGCTTTTGTTAATATCTTCATATCTAGCCCAGACCACCACTGATTAAAGATTTTTTCTGTCTTCTGATAGCTGTTGCAATTAATCAGAGAAATATAGATAGAATCTGCTGAATTGTAGCTGGAGAAAGCTCTCAAAGATGTACCTCACTGGCGATCCACCTCAAGGCTGACCACTGCAAAAGCAAGAACTGCTCACTCTGCCAAGAATGTGGGATTCTTCAGGGTTACTCTCAGAAAAATGTTCATTTGTCCTCTTGCTGCTCTTACTGGACTTCTAAGATAACTATCTCCAGTTTCCAAGATTCTGTTCATAAACATAAACTTCACTTTACATTTTGCAAAAATAGAGAAAAAAAATACCATATTCCAAGAAACCACAAAGAGAAACCAAGACAGCATGTTACGAGAAGAAAAAACAGAGCATCTCCACATGAATATTGGTCTTGGCATTGCAATGAGGTATCATTGATCTTGTTAAAATATCTAAAATTACTGCTCTGTCAGTATTATTACCTGCAGGGGAGGAGAGAGAGAGAAGTTCATGGCATAGTTCAGAAAGAAAAACTGTCAGAAAAACTGTCATGGATAAGTGTAGAATTTTTTAAAACTGGGATTATCTGATGCATTTTATCCCTTTTAAGTCAGAAATTCTGTCCAAGCAAATCACATCATTGCCTTCGCATACCATGATAAAAACCCCAGGCATTCACATATTGTGATTTATCCCATCAGTCATAAAGATGATTTACTGCTGGGAAAAGCTTGTTTCTACCTCTTGAGTCTAGGTGGCTAATGCAGCCTGGATGACTAGTTATTAGTTAGGTTAAGTACGACAAGGTGAATTTTACCCTGGATGTCTCTGGAGAGTTCACATTTCTTCCTACTAGTGGCATTTAGCTATCAAACTAACTTGATGAAGCAGGTTCAGTTGTACAATAGGCAGTTTAGCACAGAGAAATGCACAGTCATTCATCTAAGTGCATACCTTATTTGTGAGAAGAGACATTATGACCAGCAAAGTAGTGATGCTGATATGGATTTCATGTTCCCGGTAGGTAACACATTAAACGTGAATTCCTACAGACAAAAACACTTAGGGAGTAAACATCAATTTTAAATGTATATACAAACTAGTGCCTTGAAAGAGTAGCAGATGATATTATCTCTTTATAGAATATTACTGAGACCATTACTGCTATCTGTTTCCAGCTCTGTTACCTTTCCTTCAGAAAGGATAAACAAAACTAAGAAAAAAAGCTAGCAATGCTTACATTACTGAGTAACAAATAGCACGCTGTAAGACTCAGGGGTTTTATTTTGAGTTGATCCAGAATATGATTAAAAGATTACTTCCTCACCTTCACTGAAAAACAAGGAGGAAAATTAAACTGCGGGTGAAGGTCAAAATGGAACTCTGTAACAGCAAAATATTTTTTGCCAGTTAATTGACCACTGCTTCTTTTGAGCTAGTTTATTTGAGATTTGGCAGATTTCCAATGGCTGGTTTTCCTTAAGAGAGGGCTGATAGTGTGACAGAGATATTG
>VZTR01030492.1:36546-47999 GCA_013400775.1 Chaetops frenatus
TGTAACGTAGAGGGGAAAAAAGACTTCTGATCTGCTTTAAAAAAAAAACAAAAAAAACAAACCAAACCAAACCAAACCAAACCAAACAAACAAAACAAAAACAAAAACAAATTTATTATACTTATTCAAGGGAGAAAACCACACCCAGAAGCAGTTCTTTCATCACATAAACCTACATGATAGATATCCAGTATCTTTTCCAATTAGAAAAAAATACATAAGAAAACATTTCCTTTTAAACATCTTTGTATGATATAAACCAAGAATCACACAAACATGAGTAGCAGAGACAGGAATGGGTTGACTATTTTTTTCTGACATCACAGAATTGATCCTACATTGAAGTAATGAATCTCACACTGGGCTTAAGCAAATAAAGACAGACAGAAATCACAATATTCTACTTTGGCTTTCAGACTGGGGCTTGAGTAGAAAAAGGAGACCAAGAAAGAAACTGAAAAAGAAAAAACCAAGACTAGTAAGAAATATTTTTTTTTTTCATCTCAGAATATTTAGTGTTTAATAAGTGCTTTTTAGTATTCTGTACATGCTAGGGGATTCAAAGAGAGTATTATTTGAAACAGGGAAATAAGAAAGGAAATATTATTTTAACTGCAGTTATGAGAATTTTACTGATAATATGGTTGTCTTCTTTTGAGATATAAATCCCATTAAACTTAGAGACCCATGGGTAATATATAAAAGGCAATTATGTCACTGATTAGAAAAAAAAACTGAAAAATGGAAACTAAACTGAAAAGTGGAAATGACAATAAGCCAGAATAGACAGTGACTAATAATGAGCCATTCTGTGGGAGGATCATTTCAAGTTCTTGTACTGCTTTTGACTATGAATGAAATATGAATACTGAGATTGCAGTTTGTTAGTATCAGTAAATTACACAGATTAATAAAGATATGGGAGACATATGAAGATATGCAGATATGAAATGGATCACCAAATATTAACAGAAAATGGAAAACTGAAAATTTGGAGTATAAATTTATCAAAGTAATTGTGGCTTTGATTGTGTCAAATGTTAGGAAATATGTGAAAAAGGACTTCTACTACTGAAATAGATACTAATGTTGGTTTCAAACTACTCATTGCCTAAGTAAAATCACTGATTTAATACGATAATCCCATGTTAGTTATGCCTTTTCAGAGCTCCAGCAAGCCATTGGAGGACCTGTACAATATATCTCTGCAGTCACAAAGCACAGTGGGCTCATGGCACTGATGTCTTCCATAGCTGGCTTGGGCATACCATGCTCACAACTTTCTAAGTTTGATGTTGCCAATATCAGGCTAGTGAAAGTGGCACTAAAACACTATATTGTATGGCAGTGATGCAAAAAGACCTATGCAAGTTAACAAAGTTGGTTAGCATATAATTTAAAACCAGTTTTTCTAAAAGTATTAATAAATAGGATGAAAAGAACAGCTATGGTTAAAAAGAAAAATCCAAAAAACCAAAACACATAAGGACTGTTAATGTAAAAAAAAAAACAACCCCAACAACAACCAAAAACTCCACCAAACAAAAACCACATCAAAATCTAGAATGAAAAAAGGAAATTTCTGAAAAGATCTTTGTTTAGGAGTAGAAACTCCAGAGTCATTTATGTTAAGAGTACAGGGTCTGATATAACAGAAGGAACACTGTTAACATGTGCAGAGAGCAGTTTACATTATCTAAGGAGCTTGAGCACCTCCTCAAAACCATTGTATAAAGCACTGTGAGCAAGTGTGTGTCTTCCTTCACTGCATTGGAAGAAGCTGTTGCTTACATTGCTATGTACCCGAGGAGAGAGGCAGGTGGTTTAGTATGGGTTCTCACACCAGCATAACAATATATGTCACCCACCTCAGGCAGAGCCTATAATGACAGGAAAGGTTGACATCAGCTGTCAACCAGAATTTTTTACTGAGTTGTGAAGGTGCTAACCAAAAGTGGGGAGTAGAAGCCTGAGCCAGCTGTTGAAGTACAAAAACATTGCACAAAACAGCTCACAGAGCCCCAGTGGCACTAAAGAGGGCCTTCCCACCACAACAACTAAAGCAAGTGCAAGGGTCATATATTTCTTCCTGTATATGCAGACAACCTCCACATGGATAGATGAAAATTAATGTGGCTCCTTCTGTCTACAGTCTCCATTCACTTCTACAAAAATGTATTTAAGCAACTTCCAGAGCAGAAATTCAACGTGGACTGAAACTTTAATACATATAAGCCTAAATGACATGCTATTAGCAAACAGTAAAAAATGTATTTTGTTGCTTGAAGAAAATTGTGTTGAATTTGACACAACTTAAAATTTCTGCCTCAGTGAAGCCATGCAGCACTTGGTTTTCTACACAGATAGATTTGTTTCTTCTCAGAATTTTGGAGAGCAACATGAGAGTGATAATGCAACTTTCAGCTCATGCAAGACAAAACAAATGAGGTTGAGCTCTGGAGGTGCAGAAGTTCTATCTAAGTAAATAACAATGACCTCACTGTGCACAGGAAACTAATACCCCCAAAAATGACCCAGACTGTTCTTAAGAAGAGCAAATGGCCACATCTTGTTCTCGGAAGGGAGGCTTTTCTGGGAACCTACATGTGTTGCTGTAGAGCTTCTTCCAAACCAGGAGCACATGAAAAATGTCTAAACCCAAAGATAAATACAGCAAATTAGAGGGAAAATTTATTGTGATATCTTTGAATTTAATTGTTCACATCAGGATAGAGTTTCCTGTACTTCGTTACTTGTTCTTCATGGATTAACAAAATCTTACTGGAAGAAGTCTTTGTCACTGACTCCATGGTAAGGCCACTTTCTATTATTTAGAGGATGACAGTAGCCTCCTTAAGCAATTTGACAAACTCAGCAATCTTCCTCTCCTCTGCTTTTTCTCCCATTGTTTGGCACCCTGTAGTGCTGTGCAGATGTGCCTACTTCAGTGGTTACCGGCAGTCCTAAAGGAATTATTTTAAGGTTGTTCATCCTGATTTGGCTACTGGTGTTGGTTTGGCAGTGTGTGGTGCAGTACCAACTAAAAGCTCAGCTCATGATACTGCCTCTAGCTAAGCACTTGAATGCCAGGTGGCAATTGGCCCTCAGGTTTGCTACTCGTGAGGGGATTTTGTATAGGCTGCACAATATGAAATCACTGTGATTTGAATAGCTTTCTGAGACGAACAGGAATGAAAGTTTTCTTCAGTATCTCTCTCCAGTTCTTCTTTCTCAGAAGTCTTTTATCATTCTTTTACTGTCTTGTGAAGTATTAGAAATACCAAGTATAAACAGATGTCCAGTAAAGCTTGTTGACTTTCTACTTACTTGTAAAGATGTCTTGGTCTGGAAACAAGGCAATCAGCTTGTAAAACAACTATTTATATCCAGCAGTATTTTTCTGTGCTCCAAAATCAGTTCTTCCTGAAGAAACTTGAACCAGAAGTAACAATATTGCTACTCATTCCATTTTTTAAGATAATGCCTAAGCTTATATTCATAGTTGAGAAGTTTCCCAAGTTTAAACATTTAGTCACTCAGTGAAATAATTCAGAAGTCTGTCTAATGATGCCATCTGATGACACCTGTCATAATGATAACTAACCTTATCTGCTATTTTTCCAAGCACAATATAAAAGCTATAAAGCAGCTTAATCAGATAATCAATGCTCAAAATAAATATTGCCATCTACAAGGAGGAGTACCTTGCTGATCCTTCTAATGTTATTAATGAGAGATATATGTGTTTGAGGACAATCCTGCTTTCACTGTACTTTAAAAAACTTCCTAACAACAAGGCACACCTCCTAGAGGGGCATGAGGAATGTATTAAATTCTTAGACAGTGAGTCGGCTGCAGGGAGTATTGCTGCACAGTGATCTATTGCCCAGCTGTAGCAAGGTTCCAAGGCAATACTGTATTGCTATACTCATTTCACTGAAAAGTTTCACTTACTAGAGTGCATTGACCAATATTTCAGTCCTACCATGAGCTAAACCTGGATTACTGCTGTACTGAAGTAATTAATTCAAAATATAAAAGAATAAAATAAACATAAATTTATTTATTGAGAAGTCCAGCAGAGAACTCTTACAGTGACAGATGACATTAGCCTATAAGCCTTTATAACTTACACAGTAATAAAACGGGGTTACATTTTTGAATTAAATTGATAACATGACCAAATCGATTTCATTAGTGTATCTGTCATATTTGCTGTTAATGATGGCTAACAGTGGAATATAAACTGACAACAATCCCTGAAAAACTGTGCAGATCAAAATTATATTATACTGGCAGTCATGAATTTTAATAACCTTTTTTATCATGAATTTTGAACTCCCTTTTTAAATTTGAAGCTTACAAGAAAGAAGAGAATTAAACTTTCTACACCTGTCTCAGCTCCTATTACTTCTATTGTTACAAGTTAATAGGCTCAAGAATAGAAGACATTTCCACTAACTAAAACAAAAAAAAAGGTCTTGCTTGAGAGTCTCTTGTGAGTGCTTACAGAGGAATGGATGTTTCTCTGCTGCTAAAGTGTTGACATCAGAGTCATTTCTCCTGAATGACTAGAGAGCTTTAGGACACACAAATTGCTGTTTAGAACACTGTGGAAGATGCTATTCATATTAACAGACATTGTTACTCTAGTGTATAACTCCCTTTAATGATAATGGAAGTTCTGCAAAAATCTACAGGACAATATACCTACTGCCAGGAAAAATCATAATTCACTAATCCTGTTAGCAGGGCTTCAATAAATGGGAGTTTAAGGTGTACAAGTATTGCAATGCTACACCTTGCTGCACCATTTGAGAACATCAAAATGCCCTTATGTAATGAGACACTTTGATCTCTCTGCTACTTGAAAATGTGGTAAGATATAAAATATATGCCATATGAACTGAAAGACTAAATACTCTCTCCTGTTTCAAGGCCCTGATTACAACCTCTTTCTTGGGTTAAAATTATGTGAAAATAGATAATTAAAAAGGAAAAAACTGTGGGATAATCTTGGTATGGGTAAAGGATAACTTTATCATTTTATTAATTATTTTATCTTAAATATATTATATAAATGTATGTGTATATATACAGTGAAGGACACTGTGTCTGGTTTGAGCTTACTATTTTTCTTGCTCTCATAGATGTTACACTCAGGATCTATGACTGCATGGGTAAAAAATATTAGAGATAGAGTCTGTAGAGCTTAGGTGGTAGAGGGAGAAATATTTAATTTTCCATATGTGAGGATTGTTCTGGCCTTTTGGAGATGCTGATCTTTACAAGAGAAACTTCATCTTCACACCTTCTATGGTTCTTTTAACAAAAGCTGGGTACTTTCTGCAAGATTCTTCCTGTACTGCACATACTGTTCATATACCCATAGGCTATGGACTCTTCACAGAATCTTTCTATCTACATGTTGACAATGTATTCAAAATATTGCTGCTCCTGGTATTCAAGGCAACTTTATTTGGATTTTATACATATGGTGGGTTAACTTTGGCCTGCAACCAGGTACCTACATAGCCTTGCTTTTACTTCTTGTCCTCAAAAGGACAGGAAGAGAAAATGAGATGGGCACAGGGAAATAACCTACCAATTATTCCTATAAGAAAAACAGACTGAACTTGAGACAATTAGTCCAAGGTATCAACAATTAAAATAGGTGTGGATAGTAAGAAAAAAAAAATTACAATATTTAAAGATCACCTTCTCTCTCCTCTTTTTCGCAAAGTTCAACTTCACTACTTCATTCCAAACTCCTCCTCCTCCTGTCCTCAAGAGGCACAGGGAGGATGTGGGATGGGAGAATAGTGGTGAGTCCATAACATCCTCTTTGCTGCTCTTGCCTCCTGAGACTTTTCCTTGCTTCAGCACAGTTACTCCAGTGGGCTGCAGACCCCAAGGGAAGAACAGTCCTGTGTGGGTCTGCCACATGGACACGTCCTTCAGACCGTATCCACTGTGGTGCCTTAGGAATGGTATCCCTGAATCAACTTCTCCCACTAAAATACAAACAACAAGTTTCTCCCCTTCCCCATCCCCTCTGGTGAAAGACAAAAGAGAGATCCTGAGTTGTGATAAGTACAATTTACTGGAAATGACATCTAGACAAGAAAAAAATGGGAACACAAAAAATATTAAAAACAAAAGTACACCAAAGAGGGTGATTTACATTCAAAAGATGCTCACTGACCAACCCAGCACTGCGTGACCCCTGGGACAATGAACAAAATGGCAGCAGACCCTCCACAGGCCACCTTTTCCTTCACAACCACCAGCCACACTCCCCTCCTGGGAAGTGAGAATCCCTTACTTTTGCTCCCCAGCAGTGAAGTGAGTGGTACAGAATAACTACCTCCACACACCCACACTGGTCCAGCCACTGCCCAATCACAGCTACTGTGGAAAAATCCACCATCCTGGCCAAAACCACAGCATCCACCTACACCATCTGATGGGTCACCTCCTGCAGGCTACAGTATGAATATCTACTCCAGCAGTGTCTTTCCAAGGGCTGTAGGGAAATACCTGCTCCACCATGGTCTCCTCCACAGGCTGCAGGTGAATCTTATCTCTGACACCTGCAGCACCTCCCCTCCCTCTCCTTCTCCATTGACCTGGGTGTCTGCAGGGCTGTTTCTCACAATTTTTTACTTCACTTTCCACTGCTGTGCAGTGTTTTGACCTTTCTTAAATCTGTTTTTCCAGTGGTGTTTCTATCTTGGCCAAGATGCTAGCTGGGTGGAGCTGGCCTGGGGCAGTCCTGATTCTGCTCACTGAGGCACCCAGCAGCCACTTATATTGTTCCTTTTAATTTTCTGGGCTTTTTTTGCATTAACATCTTTCTTCATTAATTGCAATAATCCAGCACATTTTCTTAGCAACTGTCTTTAAAAACAAAACAACCAAAGCCAAACAAACAACCTCCCAAAACAACAAAAAAACCCCNAATATCCAGGTTTGATCCTCTAGTGGAAAATACTTGGAAGGTCTGGCACCAGCATATTTATGCAATTCTCTTCAAAGGGGATATATATATTATTATATCTTAAAAATAATCTGACTTATTCACTAAAATATGTATCTTTTGGCAGAATGGCTGAGCTTGGCAGGGACTGGTGGAGATTGTCAACTACAGCAGGTTTCTCAGGATCTTGATCAATTAAGTTTGAGTGCTTTCAGCAATGGAGAGTTCACAACCTCCCTCAGCAATTTATTCCACTGTTTGATGATCCTAACAGTAAAAAGTAATAAAANCCTGAAAGTCACTTAAGTCACAAGTTTAAATAAAGTTAATTTTCAAACAGAAATGAATGTAAAAAAAGTACAGTACTGTTTCTTAACAAAGGTGCTGAGACCTGAAGGAAATTAGGAAATAAGTAAATTAGTGAAGGCAATAGAATATGACAAGACAGCCTCCTTGACAATGTGTAGGACTGGGAAAAATTCCCTTTTCCCAAGTCTCTTTCATCTCCTGTCTCTGGGGATAATTGTATTTTCAGGGATTAAAGAAGGAAAAGCAAATGCCTTTGACATTTTATTTGGTCCCTTGTACAGCCAGCTCCAGGTAGCTGAGGTGCTTTGACAGTAGATTGCAGGCAATGGAGAACCTTAATGCCCTTACTGATACACAACTGCAATCCATTACTTCTCCGTGGCTTGTGTCTACTGAAGACAAACCAGTCCATTAAGACCATTCCATTCAGACCATCTCATGGAGTTTATTTTAAGGTTTGGCACTGCTGCCCATTTCTGTATCCATATGCTGAGGAGTCAATAGCAATAGGTAGTCCATAAGAGAAATGTCTGTGTGAACCTCTTTCCACCTTCTTCTCCACCTCCTCCCCTCCTCCAAAATCCTTCGTAAAACATAGGATTGCTGGTGCTTTGGGAGGAAGGAACAGAGAATTAGATTGCATATCATGTGGAATGGAGGGCAATGACTAGTATTTTAAATGAAAAAAACCAGTGGATTTGCTAAACTCAAAAAACTGTTTTTTGTTTGTGGGGAGTTTTTTTGTTTGTTTGTTTGGGGTTTTTTGTTGTTGTTGTTTTGTTTTGCTTTGTTTTTTAACTAGATGGCTTTGAACAGGAACCTTTTTAACTCATATGTGCTGCATTCTGAGTTTTTTGTTCCATCCTGTCATGGGAGAGTGTAACCCACTTTTTAAAAAAATAAATATCCAGGTTTGATCCTCTAGTGGAAAATACTTGGAAGGTCTGGCACCAGCATATTTATGCAATTCTCTTCAAAGGGAATATATATATTATTATATCTTAAAAATAATCTGACTTATTCACTAAAATATGTATCTTNGTAAAAAGTAATAAAAAACCAGAAATTTTTGTTTTAAAATGGAATTTTATGTTCTTCAATTTGCCTCTTGTCCTGTTTGCCCTCACTGAGAAGAGCGTACTTCATTGTTACTCTGCACCACTACCTAACAGAATGGGAAATCCAAACTGGTAAACTTTAATTGCATGCAACATTATATTTCATTTCAGGTGTATACTTTCATGTATTTGTTTTGAGCAATGCTGAAGTGGTCTTTTTAGTTTAACAGAGCAAAATGATCCGGAGCAATCCAATACAGAGTTGTCCCTGCGTGAAATTGTTGTCTCTCTGCACCAAACTCTTGAATCCAGGCTGTCTTAACAGATAGCTAGGATCACCTGTGTGCCAGGAACTAGCATAGCACCCTATACAGTGTAATTGCAGTCTTACAACACAGATCTCTTGCTAATAACCCCCTCCAGAATTCAAAGCATGAAGGCGAATTATCCAGACTGCTCAGCTGCTCAGGGCTGCTGCTGTTCTGGCAAAACATAGGAGCCTGTGATCCGTAATGTGTTGGTGTGGTCTACTGTAGGAGAGAGCTGGTTTTACAATAAGAGACCAGTCCCTGTGTGACAACAGAGCTAAGCTGAAAAACTGTGCTGGACTCACATCAGCTTTGTGAAGGATAATTTTGTGAGGTACCAATGTGTGTGTAAAATGGAGGGGCACGTTTACTTGTTTGCGTGGCACTGGCTTGACAGATGCTGATGCAGGTACAGTGACAGCCATGGCATAACAAAAGGACAGAAATTCTGACCTGTTGGTGTCCTGGTTAGTTAGCATTGTCTGCATCCTTGGAATATAAACTTTAACAGCACATCCTTATATGTGTTTCTTTACTTCCTTTCCTTAAAAGAGAGGTTAGTTTATGCCCTCATTATGCATTCAAAGGTGCATTCCATTTTTTTTGTTTAATGTTAATTTTTAATAAAATTTGAAGAGTCACATAAAGCATATATTTATAATGCATAAAATCCCCAAGCATTAAATTTAACTCATACTTCAAAATATACATAGATACAGTTCAGACCATTGTTTCATGCATACTGTCACAAGATACAATGACATAGTTTACAATCTAAATCTAATTAAAGGGTGTGCAGGAATGAGAATGGGATCAATACCTAATATGGTTTTTTCCATCTGCTTTCCTCATCACTGCTAACATGTCAGAGAAAATGCCAATAATATGATTTCACACACGTGTTCTATTGCTTTTCCACTGATACACACAAGGTCAGTTGAGGTATAGGATGCTCTAAATTCTCTATTTAGTTCTCTAATTAGTAGGTGGTCATGAGACAGCATATTCAAAAAGTGATAGAAAATATAAATGTATCTCAAATACTAACTGTAGGATGTCTTTAAATAAAAATATATCTTTGATTTCAAGCACAGAAACATCACCTGACCACCTGGAAAAATTCTGGACAGGTCAGCTATTAAACACCTGTTGGATATTTTTACATTAAAGGCATCTGAAAGTTGTCCTTTTTATAATAAATTTCCATGAATGTAGTTTCACAATAAATCTAGGCAAACTCCAGTGGAAATCTTCCTGTGGTAGAGCAGGGACTATATTGAGAAGACAAGAATATAATCTTTATTTTTCAAAAAACTTGCAGTTGACAGCCTTGAGAGTGGTAATCAAACTTTCTTTCATGCTAATGTTTGTTTTAGTTAGACTGAGCTCTTATCCCAGTTGGGCAGAGGCTTGTAGGATTGTTTCATATTAAAATGCTATTAAAGATGACTTGTGGTCATATAGAAACAAGAAATATTATCTGCAGCAAAGTTATTACTTGCACTTGCATTTCCTCATGTTCTTTCAATTTGAATGGCATCCTACTTCTAGACTGTCAATGGTTCTATACCCTCGGTGTTAAGGTCTTCACTTTTTCAACACAATAGAGCAAGCATTTATTGAATGAGACACAATGTTTACTGACAATTAAAAATATCCCTGGAGGACAGGAGGTTTGCAAAGAAATGGAAAAAATATATGGAAACCAACTGAATATTGTAGAAGCTGGCTGACTGTGCCTAAAATGTCTAAGACTTCAGATGAATGGTTGTGAAAAGGGCTGCAATTTCATTCTTCAGTTTAGACTTCCCTTAACTCATTAAAACTGGAATAAAATGCTCATCATACTGAAGTTCTATGCTGAACACAGGAGTAGCACTAAAAATGGTGTGCCAAACTTTCTGAGGTAAACAACCCATGAAAGGCAAAAGAACACAAATAAAGTGAAGATCAATATAAAAATATAGGAGTATATGGAAAATTAATCTATCCGTTTTCACAGTAAGGGTACCATCTACCCATGAGGTTGTAATGGGTATGAAATAATAAAATGCACCATTTGACTTTATTTTCTTGTAACCCTGGCCTTCAACAAAAATCTTATGACAACTTGTTTGCAAACCTATTTTATCCTCCTTGGAGTGTTTTTACAATAATTTAAGGTGACTGCATGTTTTGTCTTTAATATTTTCTACTCTTATATTAACTCAAATCTCTAACCTTAGAAAAAGCATGTAACCACCTTATGCTTTTTCCCCCAAATATCTGTAGAACATACTGACTAAATTAATACTTTACATCTTTGGTGGCATTTTTATAAAAAAAAACAAATAAATACTGACATTTTTTAAAATTTTGTTCCTGTTACACATTAACATTTGAAAATAAAAATCACTCAAATAATACTACTCTGAAATAAATTGTTTCATTAAACATCTTACAGATGTAGCCTAAAGTATTGTAACTGAATTAACCTTTAAAATTTAAATACATAGAAAGAAAATTAAACATTCACACTGTTAATATAATGTGAGTGTCGATGTATGTGAGGTCAGTGATTTAAAACTGGAAGAATTAAGTAAAAATAGAAACCATGTGATATGACAGTCATATAAAAGAAATTCGAAGATAATGGGCAGAGAAAGGTCTAGTGGGAAATAAATGATAGGTAAGGTTTTTCTTGTTAAAATTTATATGCCTGAAAGTTAGGCATCTTGAGTAGGATTTTTTGCCTTGGCTTTAACTGCCTCAAGTAGAGGTGACTTTAGTGGAGAACTTGTAAGAACTGTTAATAGTATT